>BOPP01000002.1:26266022-26298933 GCA_017312745.1 Gryllus bimaculatus
CCCGCACAGCTCCGCCCCGCTCCGCCCTGCCCCGCCCCCCGCGCACGATGGCGCACGCACACGCACGCCCGACATCACGCTCGCCGACCCCATGCGCCTCATGGTTGCTTTAGACTTGTCATCACGTGATTGTTTTTTTTTCAATTTAGAATTCAAAAGAATCTAGCTGGGGCAGTGTTAGTAATCGAGTTTTAATGTGGTAATTGGCATTTGTGGAACAATTGAAGTCAAGATATTAGTATTTTTACTTGACTGACTTCCTAAATCTTTTCCTGACAATACTTTAACCAAACTAGTAAAGAAGTTAATTGTCTATCGTTAGACTGCTGACTAAAGTCTCTTAATTTTTTCAAAACAGTTTGTTCTGTTTACTAGAACGTATTTCGGGATATTACGTCAGGAAAAACATGTTAAAGTTCGCTAGTAAAACTGCAAATATTTAGTCCTAATACATTTGAAATAGCATTTTCCATTGCAAACATTACATGGCATCAATGTAAGTGCTACTTTGCAGTTGATAATTTATTTGATCAAGCCGAACAGCATTCCTAACAAGAATCGTATAATGACACTCATTCTCTAGAAAGAGATGGATGCTCGAATCTTGATGAAGAGCTCCCTGACTCATTTGGATATCACGTAACAGCGAGTTTCCATGCTTGTTTGTTTGCTAAGCCATCGACGGGAGGCGACTCCAAAAACAGTTGCAGATTAGGAAAACAACTTGCGGGTGCTGACGTAACGTGCAGCGCATTGCCAGAGTGCGCCGTGAGCCCGCGGCAGCCTTCCACTGGCCTCGACGAGATATCTCGCAAAGATCGGCCTTCCAGAATTGTTCTCTTGCTCTCAGACTCGACCATATTCCAGGCCCAAACGGTGTAAACAATATTGGTATTTAATGCGCTTCTGCAATACTGAGCAATCGTGTGCTTCTGCAATAGTGAGCCAGTGCGAATGTTGCTCGTGGTCCGCACAAAAGAAATAAATTCAGTTTGTCATTTAATACATGAATATTCTTGACATCCTACATTCAATCACGTCTAAATGTTTATGTTGTGAAATAGTATTGTTATCGCAGTTTTTCATTTTCTCATAAACGTGTGGTTCAGGAATAATTCATTTTTGAGCATTCAATGACCTTTGGTACAAATAACATTAATTTATCACAAATAGTTTGCTAGGCACATTTCAAGAATTAAAAGACTAAGTGCATTGCACAGTTAGTATTAAAAATTATTTTTAAATTTAAACAATTATCCGGTTTCTACTGTGCCTTGGAATATGCAGTAAATGTTCGTTTTTAAATATATCTTAGTCACAGTAATTTAATTATAAGGATACTCAATTGAAGCTTCATATTTTTCCTGCTATCTATATTTTGTAGTGCATCATTCCATAAACCTTTCTATCCCGGAAGTGCATGCACGTCGGCGACCGGCTCCGGCAACCTCCTTCCCCTCCCCTCATCCGCGCCCGCCGCATCACCGCTGACCCGTTTGTTCTTCTCCCGCAGGGGTGGGCAGCCTGGTGTCGTCGCCGTTCGCCACGATGAACCCGTTCGCGCTGCCTACGTGCAACTCGCAGGCTTATGGCTCCAGCCCGCTGCTGTCGACAGGGAAGTAACCCAGCCGGTGACGAGGCACCGCACACATCACATACACACGTCGACAGCGACGGCGGCGTCAGCAGCAGCAGCAGCAGCAGCTGCAACAGCCCGCCCACAGTACAAACGCGCGTCCCCCGACGAGCAAGTTTTGGTCGACGTCGGCGTCGCCGGTGACGGCAGCAGCAGCGACGACGACGGCGGCGGCGGCGGCATCTGCGGCGACGGCGGCCCAGGCGGCGCACACGGCCTGGAGGAACACACGCGCGCGCGGCAGTGCGGGACGCTAGTGATAGCGCCGCGCGCGCCGGCCTCCGGACTCCGAGTCTTATTTTTACGTGATTACACATTTAGAGTGTCAAGTTTCGCCCCACGCTCCTATGAGACGATCTTTCGAAAGGATAAACGAGTCCTTGGGTATCTTTCCTCTGCTTATTCTTATTTCACAAAAGATGAAAGTAACACTTTTATAACTGATATAAAAGTTAATCTATATTTTCAATATCCCGATTTTATTTCCACGACTTCTTACAAAATAACCCGCAGTTATACATATCGTGTCGTGCTGGGAATTGTTATTAAATCTGTAGTGAAAGAGAAAGCAATTTAAGATAAACTAAAAATGGAAATTTTTTCCTTATACATATATACCTTGCTAGTTTTGTACAATTTGTGAATACCTGTCGGCGTCTCTGCGAGGCGACTGCGGTCGGTGCGTGGCAGGCATGCGCCCTGCGGGGGCCAAGCCGCATTCCTAAACACTTCCCTGCTGTCACCTGATGTCTCGTTCTATATTGTAAAGACGAAAGAGAGTAACTTTTCGAAGGGCAAGTACTTCTTGTACATAGGAACATTATTGTACGGCAGTAAGTTCGTTTGTTAGGGTGTATTCGTAACCTTGAAGTGACCATATGTGTTTTGAAACCATACCATTTCTCCTCCCAGTAAGAATGGGCCACTGTAATACTGAGTCATGTATACGATCTTAAGCTATTCTTTCTAAATATTCGGATTTTGCATCATACCAAGATATACCATTTATTAAGTAGGTCATAAACATTTTGTCACTTCTTCCGTGAAAGTGTAAACGTTCGGGTCAAAAGGGTTCGCATCGATCGAGAGAGCGCGAGAAAGAGAGAAAGAGAGAGAGAGAGAATCATTTTATATGCCAGACATAATCACAAATCTCTCTAATTTCCTTACGCGTGAAGTTCTGCACTATTTTAAGTAATTCCTTGTATATATTTAAAGGTTTCAAAAAACATCGATATTCTGATTGTGGGGCCGCGGTGGCGCTGCTGGGCGGCCGCGCGCGGTCCGCGGTCGGCTGAAGCGCCCGCGTCGCCGTCCGCTTCGCCCGCGAACCGACTCCCGCGAGCCGACACCCGGGACCCGATTCCCGGGAAACGACTCCCGCGCGAACGGATCCCGGAGTCGGCGAGCTTCGCGTCGGTCGGTGGGCGGCGCCAGCGGCGGGAAGCGCGCTTGCGCACGCGCGTGCGCGCGCGGGGGTCGGGCGCCCTCAGCCGGCGCATAGCTGCGTTAAGTGTCCAATCGCCCCCGCCTCCACCCACGCACACGCAGCGAGTCGATGCTTCAGCTCAAGGTCACCTGCGATGCCGCCAAGTGCGGAACGACAAACACACCGTTCAGGAAACGGCAGCGTCGTAATGTATTGGTTCAGAAATCTATTGCAACAAGTGGCTAATTCGCGTCTCCGAAGATTTTGTTCAAACTTGTATCCACCACTATCTGCCGGGTCTTTGACGTTGTGTGCGTTCTACAGAATGAAAGTTTCCTGAGTCAAACTACTGTAGTGTTTTACATACTACTTAATCTGGGCGGCTATCTGAAGGAAATTATATTAATCTATGGTACTCTATTCTTTTGCAAGGCATACAACAGAAGGTCTGACCTTGAGCTGGCGTATCGTGAATCACAGCGTCAATCAATGAGTGATGCGGGGGCGGTCAGTCGTTTCTAGGCAGTTTGTTTGCAAATAGGTTGCTCCACGCATTCACATCCCGTACATATGCAGCGTATTGGTTTGTAACGACAGTACGCCAGTGTTTGTTTCTGCTCGCCACTCAGTGATGTCGTGGGCCACTGACCAGTGGCCCAGGACGATAGTACCTTCTTTTGTGCATAGTGGCCATCTTTACTTTTATGTCTTTCCTGCTACATGTTTTCTTAAAGTTTATTAAAATATCGGTGTATATTACTGAACTCTTATTTGAACGTCGGTGATTCTTCACTGAAGACCCTCCTTATGTTCCCATGTACTATCCTTATTTCTTAAGCAAGCGTCCAACCTGCAAATCCTCTAACATGTCCATAATAAAAAAGGTAATTGGTTAGTGCTGATGAGTGTATTATGATATTTTAACTTTCCTGAAATAAAATTTCTTCACAGGTAAGTTCATATCTCTCTTAATTTATATCAATTAATTTAAATGCAGGCAGTCAACATACAAAATGTGTAGGATTTCGTCTCTATTTGATTGAAAATAAGCACATTCAGATGTTACAGAATAATATAATACTACGAACAAAAGTTTTGCATTATGATTGTCATCAGTTTTCCACTTTTGGCACCTTTTGAAATTCGTTAATTCTTTGTTCACCATTACATTTTTATACTTCATGCCTCCAACTTATTGAATGTGTGTAATCTTTCTAGAAATTAGCTAGATAATTTTACTGTAACAGGTTTGAACATGTGCTACCATTAAGGCAACACATCTTAATTTTGAAATTATTCTAAGTTGAAAGATATTAAGGGAAAAGTAAATAAAAATCTGAGGATCAAATGCAAATGTTCTTACAATAGCAATTCAAAGGGGACTGTACATATTATTTGGGTATTTACATTCCAAAAAATTCTTTCACTTTTTCCTAACTTCCTAAGACATCTGAAAATGGTATTATATAATAATAAACAATACATCATAAAATTCATTTCTAACAACACAATAATTTGGCAGTTTAACATGCAAAAGATTTGATATGATACCCAATTATCAGGCTACACACAATTTGTGAATCATTTCATGATTTCAATTGTATACGGTTTCACAATATTTGGGGGATTTGTTGCTAGATAACGAGGTTGATATATTTGAAGATAATTACATAAAGTCTATTGAAACTTCTTAGTGAATAACCCCACAGCAATGACATTTCTTTTTTATAATTTAGTGTTTAATTTTGGTTCTTGGTTCACATAATATTCTTAAAGTATTAATATGGAGTTGAATCCTACATCTACTTTAACATATATAATTAAGTAATTCTGAAATCTAAATTATTGTTTATTGTTTATTCTTACACTTTTATTTAAATTATTTACGTTTCACACAATTTAACAGGCTGCCACTACTAGAGAAAGATAAATTATGTTGTAGTTATTCTTATTATTATTGTTTAATAGATGTTTAGAATTTTAAACTCGTATTAATATCTCTTCTAATTTAATATTATCAACTTAAAGGCATTTGAGAATCATTACAAACATAACAGCAGTTACAATATCAATACGGTTGAATTATATAAAATATATATTATGTTTAGATGAAATGTACATTAATTATTCTTTTTGCATTTACTCCCAAAACAAATACATTTTAATTCCTTAAACAGGTACTATTAAATATTAAAAAATCAATATTTCCAATATAAAAACACAACTAATATTTTGAAGTTTATACTAATAAGCAATGACAATAATTAATGAACTATAAAAATATATTAACAATTTCAACAACGTAACAGCTTATAAATTCATCATATTGTACAAATCACAAATCTCCTAATATTCGCTCCATAACATAAATTGCAGTAGCATTACATAGCTCACATACTTATTGGGTGTAAATTAATAATGTATATAAATCCAGCACATCTCTCTCTTAGTCTGTTAGCGATTTTACAAAACAAAAGCTATCAGAAATTTAATGATTCTGGTTATTTTGAATTGAATATAGTGCAGATTTCAAAACAGAAACATTTACATATAAAATTAGGTATTTTCAACACAGTCAATATGATTGACAAAAGTACTGAGATTCATAATATTTTGAATTCCCTTGTATATTTAATCAACTGTGAAGTATAGGTGGCAGTTGGAATTTTACACATTAAATACATTTACTTACTATAGTGCTTGCATCAAATTCTCAGATATTAGATAGTACAAATTTTCATTGGAAATTAATCAAAAGGATGTTTCTAGGAAATTATTTGAGGAAAAATTCTTCCAATCATATTCCATCTGATGTACGTAGTAGTCAAGTGGCTTTTGCTCATAAAGGAATTTGTGTGTAAAGAGGAGATGCACATATCATAGCTTCAACTCTAGTATTAGCAGAGACAGCCCCAAACCAGAGGGAGCAGCTACATTTGTCGGAAGCTGGACGAGGAGTACTACCTGCATTTCAATGTTGGACGTAATGGCGGCGTTTCAAAATTCGGTGCCCCCTCCTCCGCAGGGTGCTCGCTCGCGCTCCGTTGGCGTGACGTTCTCCCACGGTGGGGGCCCCTGCCCCCCACCCGCCGCCGGCAGCCAAGTGTCTTCCGACTGGCGCCGGGGTGGGCGTAATCCGGTAATCCGGAGCGCACCCCTCGCTATGTCGCCTGGCCGCTGGACCGGCTCGCCACCCCCTTTCCTCTCACCACTGCCCCCTCCCACCGCCTCTACATTATTGAGAGTCGCCCCTCACGTGCCCCGTCAGGCGACACTGCGGCGGCGGCGGCGGCGGCGGCGAAGAGAGGGCGGGAAGCGTGTGCTCGAGAAAAAAGAGATTTTCCTGTAAGAGCCGCGTGTACGTCTGTGAAGATTATAATTGGCTCTGCCCTCAAACACATTACTGTATTAAACATCAACAGAAGCTAGGAGCGCGCGCGCGAAGGGGCGATGGCTGGGTCGAGGGGCGCGAGGAGGGGGGGGAGGCGGACGTCAAGGCGGGCTGGGCAGATTTTAGTGTCGGGTTGGGAAATTACTTGTGTGTGCACTGGACCAATCACTTGTTAATAACAACGGTTGCGTGGAACACGATTGCAGCTAACAACGCAGGCTCTTATTTCAGCTATGACGTCATAGGGCGGGACGTCGCCTGTCGCGGGATCTCATGTTACACAACGCAAAGTTCCCTCTGCATCGTGGCTTTATTTCAAGCAAATACTCATTACAGAGCCTACATGTAGTTTAGAAACATTCGCAAAATTACGCTCAAAGGAACTGTGATGTTTATTTGAATTACCCACTTTATATAATTAGAAACTGATTGAAAAAAACACTGAATTCAAATCATTATGATCTTATTTTCAAATATAATATTACTCTCTCCATCTAGAAAGTAAGTTTCGTCAGCTAAAATAAATAAAACAACTCAAAGGGGGGAAACTATTTTAACAGATACAGTACATGTTGCACAATTTCCCCACATTATCACCACCAGAATTGAGAAATTTGTCACTCCATGGGATCAATATTTGGAGCCTGTCACTGAAGTCTGTCGTCTGCGGAACGTACAGTGTTTGCCACCTGCACTCTGCGCCACTGTGATAGTGTAGTGCTGACCGGAGAGAAATTTGCGAAGGGCCATTCAAAGCGCGGGTGTTGTCTTCTACACGACAACACACAGCCACACACAGCTCGAATCAATTGTTTGAGCATCCACCCTACAGTCTGTATTCGTCCTCGATTTCCTTCTTTTCTTACACCTCTAGGAACTACTCTCCAGTTAGCCATTAAGCTTATCTTAATGACGATACCAAAAATATTTTTAAATATAATTCCTTTGTTGACGGAGTACGCATAATTGAACTAGTGTTGCTACATCTGATCATGCTTTCTCTCATTATTTCTAACATTTGTAATTTTCGAAAGTTAAATGTTTTGAACGATAGTGAGACCTGCGCAATTTTTAAGCGTCCTTCGCTCTAACCATGAAAAAATATAAAGAAAAAAATTGAAACAGCTTTTTCAAAAATAATTCAAAACTTGCATTAAAAGCAAGTGTGATTTACGCCAAACCTACATTTTTTTTTAATTGTGCATCATCTTGTTTAAAGATTAATTTTTACTTTCTTGCCTTGCGTCTTAAGATGAAGTGTAATCGTGCACAGAATTTTCGACACAAAACTTATTAACGTCCACTGGTAATGAAAAGTCTCATATATACAGCAAATTACTTTATCTAATAAGTTGTGTAGTTAAATCCATGTTTTGTAGATCTTGAAACCGAAAAATCGATGGACCCACGTCATCCAGTAATCAACGCGGGCGTCTAGACCGTTCAGGCGATTTTTTCCACAATCGATACTCCCCGACGGAGTTAAAGTAATCAAAGCCCTTCGAGTTTGAAACGTGTATTTTGATCTTTGAGGGTAATTCGCGTGAAGAGTTAACCAAATTTTCGTTTTTCAAAAATGGTTCGAAATTTATTGATTAAACTTTGTCCTCAGATAGCGTAAAGGACGCTTAAAAGAATGACGCAGGTTCCATTACCGTTCAATTCCTTGACTTTTAAAAAAGCAAAAGTACAATTTTTTCAGTTTCTTCTACAATTTTCAAGGTGATTTTATACAAAAATGCTTCAATTTTTTTCTTTGAATTTTCTCCTCGTATGTATCAAACAACGTTAAAGAAAGTGTTACAAATCTCATTTCCGGCCAACTGTATTTTAGAAAACTGCAAAAAATTAACATTTCAAAACTACAATATTGAAGACGGATTTTTGTCTGAAAGAAAATCGGTTACAAACGCTCCAATCTTGTAAAAAGATTATGTTCCACTTTTTGAAAAAAAAATTAACAGTAGTTTTCGTTTAATTTCTGCTTGAAATGAATGCAATTTATATAAAAAAACATTTTCTCAAAACCCGCACCACATATTTTACAATATATTTTTGGGAGGTTTCTTCTAAGCTAATAAAGGGAAAATGATAAATTTGATTTTCCTGAGTAATTCCACCATATTGTTTAAACGTTTTGCCTTTCTGTTTTCACTGTACCTCAGCTATTTGAAAATAATTTACTAAACGTTTTAACTACATTTCTTAGGCTTCCTTGTTCTAAACAGAGTTTTTTAGTATCGGAAGATGTTCCACAGCGACAAACGTTTTGTTAAAATCAGTGAAAGCTTTTTTATCAGTAAGCCTGAAATCTTGTCCATTTTCTGCATATATAGGAAAAAGTTAGGATGAAAATTGCTGAATTACAATTAGATAACTAGGAAAGGAGTGAAATATCTTTTACTTAACACAATAAAAAATGTACTCTAGTGAGAATGAGCATTTGAAAGGGAAGGCCGATTTCGAGTTTGTTGTTTTGATTCGCTACTCTTTCTGAGTTTCCTTTCTCACCTAATACGTATCTAAATTGCAAAGAGAAAGTAGTGTAATGCTGCAACAAAAACAAGAGCATTTTTTAAAAGAAAAAGCCATATTCTGTCTCTTATGAGAAAAAAGGGTAATTCTTGCTCCTGTACATAGAAAATAATACGCAAATCCCATACACGTGATTCTTCTAAGCCTCCCTTAACTAATCTAGGAATTTTACCATTACCTTGTCTCTTGATTTATGAATCAGTGCTTTTTTTAACAAAAATTACTTAATCAAGAGCATTAATACATTTTAAGAAAACACAGATGACTATAACTATAACACACGACATAATAAACGTATTAATTAGATGACAGTATCTCAGCTCACTACAAAAAATTCACATACAATTATTATTTTACAATGTTTTCTAGATGACATTAAACGATTTCAATGTTTACATTTCCAGATGACATTAAACGATTAAAATCTATACAAAAGTTCGTAGTAAAATATTTTCTGCTGCATAACTGTTTCTATACAATTAGAGACTAAACCGAGCATCAAAAAAATTAATATTAATTTTAATAATGATATTTAAGGTATTATTTAACATTTGGACCATCTAGACAACCAGTATGAAGTGATGTACCTCATATTCTGGATCAATGACGACCATATCGATCAGAGTTTTCGTGATCCTTTGAGAAAATGTTGAGATGCCCCCTTATTTTGCTTCTGGATGCAAATATAACTTGATTATTTATGCACGTCTTCCAGAGTTCAGTGGGTAATATAATTACTCAAATTATCGTTCTCCACGTTGTCACGGCAGAAGTGTATTCCTTCGCGAATGACATGATGAGGGATAAGAACCCAAATCTATAGCTGATTTGCCTTTGAAAATAGTTTATTATATTGAAGCGAATATTTTGTTAATAATTCTTGTAAAAACGCTCATTTCCTCCTGTATTGAATATTCAACTTGGTTTAGGGTAGGAATTCCTGAATTAAGAAAACATGTACAGAATACACTTCTCCCCGTATCACGTCACACAGTTTTTTTTAACTGTTTAAGAAGTAAAATAAATAAAATATAATACACTGTGTAATCAGAATCCACATTTCTGGGGTCATTGAGAGCAAAAATGTGGTTTACGGCAAAACATCAGTCTATCTGTCTGACTGAGAACAACACTAGTCTGCGGCCCCTTGAATTTGAAAGAGATATTTTGAGTTTTTTACATGAAGCCTTAACGACACTCAAAATTTTCTAAAAAATGGCTTTAAATTATTTAGTTTTTCTCAGAGCGAAGAACGATTGTAAAAATGGCGCAAATACAAAATATCTAAATTTTCAAGAGTTGAAAATGTTTCAACCTTTTCCTACAATACTGAAGATATAGATTGTTTTCATAATTATGTCGCATAGAGGATGATTTCCTTCATCTAGCGGTATTAAAATATTATCAAGAGAACGGTAAACCCGACGGTTTTGAAAATGGTTAAACTTTTCCTTCTGTCATTTTTCATTGTATTGTAATGTAGGAACGAAATATAATAATAAATTCGTTGTCCCCGAGTCTTGATAAGGATTGCCAGGTTATCAATGTCAGGTTATCAATTGCCAGGTTATCAACAACTTAAGAGATACTCGTACTAAACGTTCACGAGACACTAACTCAAAATGAAATATTTTCATTCTAATTCATACCTAACAATGCAAATCAAAAATTATAAAAAGTAATAGCAAAGAAAAGTTACAATAGTAGACATTAATCGCTCTCTGAATCTGTTATTCTACCTTCACGTGGCACATAGATGTTCAGTTTCCTTAGTTGAGAGTGGCCGGATGCTTGTTATTACTGAGTGAAAAGAAATTAATAGGGAATAAAGCAGATATTCCTTGCCACGTACTCCAGCTGATTTTCGAGTATTTCCTTCTCGACATGACTTAAAGTCTTTGTGTCGGGCTTCCTGCGTGTCTTCGGAGAGTTGTCGTATTGGGACAATCATTTCATTAATGACATCAGCGTCATGAATTAGTGCTTTGTGCACTGTTACAGGCGTGAAGTACCCAATCTGTATAAACTGACAAACGTTTGCTCGTTCACATGCGTTTTTTCTGAAAGCTTCCGTGCTCTCATCATATCTGCTTCTCAATGCTTGTAAAACAGAGAAGCGGCGAGTGAGACTTCCATCTATATCAGTGATGTTAGTATACTGTTCCAGATTTTGGAAAAATTGCCGAAGAGTGTTCCCATCGTTCGATGTACCACTTCCTTGTTTTAGAATATCCATAAGGAGATAAATTTTCTTTCGAAATTTGACAATTATTTTGTTTTCCTGGGATCTTCCAGAATCTTTTCTTGATATCCACGAACCCACTATTTTATAAAATATAGTCTGTAAGATATATGAAGAATGGACACAAAGAAGCGAATTTGAGCGTGAAAGTCCAACATAAAAGCTACCTTACGCCAAGGCTTTTTAATAATTTGTTTCAGATTTTTCATTTGCTTTGGAAATGCATCATATATAAAGAACGTCTGAGAGGAGGCATTCGCTTAAGTGAATTACACACTTTTCCATCATACATTTCAATAATTTGTTATATACAGAGATATCTGCATCCCAATATTCAATTTTTTTGCTTGAAGTTTCTTAATGTTTTCTTGTAAACGAGCTATTTCTGCATTTGTTCTTCATGGCATCACCTTCAAAAATTCGTATTTAATGGGTCTTTAAAATCTCGCTGTACTTTTCCCCTTTTTGTTCTCTTCAAAAATGAAAATAATTATTTTTCTGTCTACCGTTCGTCGTTTTCTTCACTTCTTCCTTGATACACAACATTTCGTCGCCCAGTCATGCTGGGTTCTTTGCCGCGAACCTGTCTACCATTCTGTTACAAGCCTTCTATTTGTCAGCAATTTGGCAGGTGAATCTCCGTACCTTCTCACTTAACCTCTGGAATACTTCCTAGAACATTACGGGAAAACTAACTGCATTAGCATTTTTCTATTCCATAAATCTGTTGCATGAGACAGTTTACTATCACACAAGAGCTTGAATAGCTCACGTCGAGTGACTGTACAAGCATCTGAAAAAATCGATTTTTTCGGAAAGGGGCAAATTCGGGCAAAAATGTTTTCCACCATTTTGTTTAAGAAGGTTTAGAGAATTCAATCATGCAAAGAGCATTCTTGGCAATTGCTGGCAACTCTATAGAGCTCAGTTTACATGGGCATACTTTCGCATATAAAATGCAACCAAAAATGTAAAATGTAAAATTTTCTATTAAACGTTAGTGCATTCTAAAGATCATACCTTCCGGATTCTCATCCATATCGAACAATCAAGTTATCCTTAACAGTTCAGTGGCAGTGGGCCATAACACCAAGCCCGTCAAAGCGGGACTGAGGCACGGCCTCGCGCGCGATTCGGAAGCGCTCGCTGATCATACCCCACATTCTTTTGAGAAATTAGTGTTCCACTTATGGGGACTGGTACAGGTCTGACAAGACTATTAGCAACCCGCCCAGTAGACTTCCCTTTATTTCGAACATATGCATTTTTGATTTAAATACCGCTAGATTCTGGAAATCAACCACTGTGTGTTGGTTCTGCAAAATTAGGTCTTTAAAGATGATCAAGAACAATGAGTTCAAAACATTAATTTTTTCACGATATTTTGCCTAAAATAAAGGCAATATTAATTAGTGGTGCTTCTGAATGGCACAGACTTTCCTGTATTAGTTTTTTATTTCCTTTGGTCTCGATTTGCTGTACGAACGTTCCAAATAGTCTTGCCGGCTGCCATCTAAATACATTTTATTGAAGTTTTCTTAATTTGTCGGCTTCCTAGTAATAGAAACGAATTATTATTTTAAGAACATTAAAGAACAGTAAAATGTAGTCCTAAATTGCAATTTTTTTTGAAAATTTTGCAACCGTTTTTACAAAATAACGTTTAAGTGCTACTGTAAATTCGAAATTCGAAGCTCTATTTCACAGAATTTCATCGAAACATTTATTAAAAGGCATTTGAAGCACTTTAACTCACAAATACAATAGTGTTTACTAATTGTTAGAAGTGTGCATATTAACGGTGTGAGAGTATTTAAAATAAATTTCAATTCTGAAAAAAGAAAAAGAACTTTACGTCATAATAAAGAGTGCAATTAGCACCATACGTTCGTAAAGTTTAAAGAAAAAGTTGAAACCGTTTTAGAGAAAAGGGCATTTTAGATTTTCTGAAAGTGCGGAATTTCGAGATAGTTTTCACGAAAACCGGTTGAGTTTTTTTATAAGAACTTTTTTTAAATTGGAGCCGTTTTTTGAGAAAATTTTGAAATTGTCCGGGGGCTTGGTGTAAAGTACCCCCAAATTTTGAAGAAGATTTTTCAAAATTGCAGCGCCTCATGTCGAGCGAGATCGACCGGGGAATATCCACTTTGGAAAAAACCTACGTATGGTTTATGCCAGGGCTTTCCATCTGGCGGCCCGGCGGATCTTTTTGTGGCGACTGCTTTGAAATATTTTATTGCATAAAAAAATGTTTAAGTTATTCGTTATGCATTTATGTCATTACACCACTGTAAATATAAATGTGAAACTACCCTCAAAATTAGTGGTCTACTGAAGGTCGTATATTGTAGAGATAGCTGATAGACTCTAGAATTAAAATTGTTCACTGTGGGCAAAATTCTTTTTAACACAGACAACTAAAACAGTACTTTGAAGAAATAAATTCCGAATATGGGGACCTTCTTTTGTTCAACAATTTGAAATGTTTCAGTGCCGGAAAGTATCTTTAGAGTTTTTCCCATTAGAGAGGATATTTCCACATTCTTGGATGCACATGTTAAGTCTGACATTACAAAATTCAAAGAAGAATGTAAATAGAATTTTTGAAAAACCATTTCTTACGGACTTAACAAACCACCTCAACAACTTCAATTTATTCCTTCAGGGAAGAAAAAAGTTGATATCAGACATTGTGGGAGTAGTAAATGGTTTGAAAACTAAGTTGAGAATTTTCAACAATTCCTTACAAAAAGAAATGTCGCATTTCCCTAGCTGCAATCAAATAGTGACAGAATTGATAGTCAGAATCTAGTTATACAGTTTTCTGAGTGCTCTTTAGATATACAAACAATTATTGAAGAGTTTGGAAGTAGATTTAATGAAATTAAGGATTTAGAAACAAACATTGGTATGTTTAAGAATCCTCTTGGTGTTAACATTAAAGAGCAAGAACCTCGCATTTAACTGTAACTATGTGATCTGCAAGAGGATCCTTTCTTTCAGACAATGCAAGAAAAGGGAACTGATTTTTTCAAACTCTTGCATGAAGAAAGACCTCCAAACCTGCGAGACGTTAGGCTGTGGATGTCATCCATGTTTGACAGCACATACATTTGTGAAATTTTTTTAACTATGAATTTTAATAAAAATAAAAATTGAAGGACTTCACTTATTCTACACTTAGTCACATAATAAGACTGGCTACAACGGGCTGAAAGTGAGCATAAATTTGTTAGTGAATGAAGCTGAATGCCGTCAATCTTCTCACTGAACAATTGCACAATTCATCTTAGATTTATTTAATTATATATTAATTTTCTCGTATGTTCATTAATCATTACGTATGGTAAAAAAGTCGTATATATATATATATATATATATATATATATATATATATATATATATATAATCTGTTTCCGAGTAATTTCAGTAGGTACGGTACGAGTAATCGTAAATTACGTTGCGGCCCGCGGCTTAACTAGAGTTTGATATGTGGCCCATAAGTCGGACAGCACTGAACTAGTATATGAAGTAGTGTTGGGATCTCAGAATTTAAGACGACACGGACAGAATACGATTTTCTCCATATAGTTTTCAACTGTTTTTGACGCTCATAAATAAATCAATAAATAAAGTATTGTATTATGTATGTGTTATGGCTGTATTGCTTTTTGATTAAGAACACAGTGTGATTTTGGATGTTAAAATTGTGTGTGGTCTGAATTTGGGTGTATTTGTTCGCACTTTTAGACCTCCATCCAATTTTATTTCCTGGAGATTACTACTTTAGTCAAGTAATAATTTCAATTGTGGTCAGGATATTAAGTTGAACTTCAAACATCAAAGGGATACTTCACTCTCAATTTGTGGTAAATAACCGTACGTTTCCAAGAAACCCTTACGGTTGACATGTGATGCTGCCTTCTCGCGAGCCGGGTTGGAGTCAGAGCGAGGGCGAGAGGTCGCACTATATATCAAATTATAATACAAATTATATATGAATAAAATTGGCATTATTATTACGTATTATATATGAAAAATACAAACATAATTAGAAAGATAACTTAAAAGTATTGCTGACTTCTTTAAAGAAAGTGCTTTAGGTTTGTAAATACCCATGCAACATATTACATATGACTTACTTTGATGAACTTGTGATTTTCTTTATTTATATTTCTGATTTACAAATCATCGGTAATAAATTGCAAGAAATATTTTGGACATTATTCATTAGATAAAACAATTTATTTCATTCACTGTCAACATGAAATTCTGAACACTTTCGGAGAAAGTATGTTAAAGACTTGGAAACTGCTATCTCACAAAATTGGAGTTTGGACACCTAAGGTTTTCATAGCTATCTCCTCTATTTGTTGTTTTGCAGGCTTTAAAATGGGCAAAACATTGCACTTCCAAAACTTCCAAAATCGTCGTCCTTTCTTGTAAAAACCCGCTTACAATTTTCACATTAATGAATGGACAATCACTTTTTTATTGGGTATCCAGAAACCTACTGAAGTGCATTCATTGCTCGCAAATCTTTTCTAGTAGTCATTGAACCCGCAGACGTAGGTATGCCGTTGGTTGAATTGTGTGATGTAATGAAATAAATGTTTGAATCATGCTAGCTCTTTATGTAAAGACCAGAACAAAAAGAATATCTCATACAAAGCTCTTTAATTTGCTTTCCTCACACTAACATTTTATAGAAATACGACATATACAACATTTTATAGAAATACGACAATATAATTAGACAACGCAAAAAATAATTAACAAAAATCTGTCGACATTGAAAATAAAAATGTTCATTATAATTTGCTGAAAAAACCGCTTAAGCACGTGGGGTAAGTAAAAAGTTCTAGGAACAGTGAATATTCTCCCTTGACAATAATCAGTCCTTACTGGAAAACGAAATCTCACGGAGCAGCAACCTCCTTTTGACTTGAAGTACCATTACGATAATGGGAAGATCGCCAACCGCACTCAATCTTCCTCGCTACGCGATAGCTTGCAAGACTTCGCGCTCCGCCATCGAAGGAAAGAATCCAATGGAAAAGCTGGAGGGCCTGCTGAACGTCTCGCGAACTGACGTTTGTCGCTGCGAACAGAGCAGCCGACGCCGCCGCGAACCACGCGGTGAAGTGAAGGACGCCGTCCAGAGTCGGCAGGGTCGCTAAGAGGCGTGGCGGCTTGTTCTGGGCTACAACGTCGATCCCGCACGGATTGTCGGCGTCGTCTGCGCCATTGAAGAATTTTCCCTTTGCCGGGAGGCAGTGGCGGAAGGGTGGGGGCGGAGACGTATTGTTTGAGGCACCAGCAGATGACGTCATTGCGGCCAATACACAGATGCATATACAAGTGACCATTTGCGTAGACTTCAGAAGCATCTGAAAAAATAGGATTGTTAATAAGTAGAGGGCCAATTTCACTGTATTTGCATATTTTATCCTTCGCAACTAAAGTATATGCTTTTTGCTACATAATACTATATGGTTTACTAATTCATTACTGTACGTTTATGGACATAAACCTAAACATGATGCGCTTTATACCCTCGCGGGCCTTTCGAATTGTTCATGTCCGTGGAGGCCTTTTCAATTCATTATGCCCGCTCCACTTCCAACACATCAAATAACACATTTTTATAAATTCGATTTATTAAAGTCAACAAAGAGGAAACTGTGACAAAATGAAGCAAATGTCAATTGCGAATCCTTCGTTGGAGTACAGTTGTAAGCCCTTTTTCAAGGCATACACTGAACAAACGGCATGGAAAGCTACCAATAAAAGACGTGAAATACCATGTTACGTAAGTAGGGTCGACCGCCCCCCCCCGCACACTCACTAACACTTTCTTTCTCTCTTTTTCTGTCTCTCTCTCCCTCTCTCTCCCTCTCTCTCCCCCTCTCTCTCTCTCTCTCTCTCTCTCTCTCTCACACACACACACACACACACACACACAAGCACACATGCACAGACAATAAAATGCAGAAAACAAGTAACGGGTATAGGAAAAATCATCTTTGCATGATGATACAATGGCCGAAATATAAGAAAGAAAGTGAAACATAATTGTTCCTTTATTAAAGGACAATAGTATAAACAAAAGAAAAACGCCGAATGCCTTGATGCATTCAATAAAAAAGAAAAAAAGAAAATTGTCTGCATTCGTTAGTTACAGTAATATTCGGACACGTTGCATAACCATTATTGTCAATAACTTGCTGCAATCGCTATAGCATTGAACCAATAATCCCGTTCTGGCACTGCCGTCCAATTTATGTCCATTCTTCCTTTATTCTCGCTTGCAGATAAGACTTTGACGTAATTGGGATTCTCATGACTGTACATTCCGATTCATGACAAATTCTCGATTGGATTGAGGTCAGAATATCCGGCATTCCTAATTACTCCGTGCACTGTTTCGGGGTGCACAGATGTCCCTGACGCTTCGCGCAGTTCCGCTGCCAGCCGGACGGCTCTCACCTTCGGTTTTTCTCGTACTTTCCTCAAAATTGCACGCTGCTCTCTTTTGCGGATCTTCTTACGTTGCCCTTATTACGGTTTAGATTCAATTCTGTCTTCTTTCTCAAATTTTTAAATGTTATGGTGCACCGTGTTCTTGCTCATGAGTAAAAGATTTGCGATCTCCCTGCAGGCCGTCCATTTGCGTGTTGGAAAACCACAAGCTGCCTCTGCTCACACGTCCAGTTCTTTCCCTTGCGCCCCATTGCAAGAGGTGTTTCCAGGTATAAATATTTACAGCGACTGCATAGTTTCGCTTGTTTTGAGCAGACGATGGTGCGCTTATCGCGCTATCTTGGAGAGTGGCGAGGGGCTAATATGCATTTTACATTACGTGTCCGAATATTGATGTGACTTTGTATTATTGCATATTCACACATAAATACGTGTTTATGAAACGTATATTGTGCATCAGAAACATTTTGTTTGCATTAATATGTTTCCTAATAATAAAGACACAATTCCTTTGCGTTTCCTCACATGTAGCGCCCGCGCATGTGCGAAAATTTACATTCAAACAAGAAACGCCTTCTGTAATTGTAGCAGTCCGAATATTAATGAGAACCACTGTAGTTGACTGAAACAATTTACCTGCAGATGTGTAAGTGACTTATTTCAGGAGCTCGCAAGCTTTGCGTTCAAAGATTCTTTGAAATTGCGTTCAAAGATTCTTCCAAAATGCTTATTACAAAAAAATATAGATATTCTGTAGGATTATATAACATTCTTTATATTACGGACATGAGATAAAGTGAAAAGTTTAAGCCAGATGTGATTGGAAAGCTGTAGAAGAAAAAATGTTGAAGGTAGAAACCAGAAATTCCAGCATAAATTTTCTTCGTGATTTAACTGAAATTCATTCTCATACCTAAATAGGAACTACTGCTACTGAAGTAGCTTAGTTTCAAATTCTAACCCATAATACCTTGTGAAGTGAAACGTACGTTTCTACAAACCATACTGACAAATAAAATCAATGTCAGTAGAAAATATTTAAACAATATATTGTAGTCACAACAATGTATGTAAGTATCTCTTCTGTGATTTATCAACAGTAATTTAAACAGTTATTCATTCAAACATGGCTAAGTGGGATATAAAATAAGATGTATTTTATTTCCACTTAAAGAGTTGTCACTCATATTCAATTTCTCATTTTCACGTTCAAATAATGATCGACTCACTTATAGAGGTATTCACTTATGCTGATTCGAACCATATATCATTTAGGTCGCCGCCGGACTTTACCATCTAGCGGGGGAAAACACCGTTATCTCTCGCGGTTAAAAACGTGCACTATGCAATAATAATTAACCGAAACAATAATTAATCGAACTATATTTCTCTCTGTTACAAACGTGAATGTTACACAAAAATCCAGTGCTTTTGCAAGAAATTTTATGTCAATTTTGGAAAATTCATTCTTTAGATGAAACCGAAGAATTTCGAGTCCTACGTTAGCTAATACTCAGAAAAATCTGGATGGTGAAATAGTCTCACTTAAACAGATTTTACTTTCCCACTAATAGAAGTTTTTTGTTTAAAATGACGGGACTACATAATTATATTTTGCCTCCTGCAAGTTTCCACGGGAGAAAGGAAAAATATAGAGTAATTACACTGGATAAACTGAATCACTTTAATTTGAGGAACACCCAACTTCCACATAGGTACAGGGTGCACAACAGAACAAGCTAAGTTTTACTTAGCATGCTTGCAACTTATCCACACGTATCTACAATTTGTGAAAACTTTTAACAACAGTTATAAAGTCACCTTCAGAACATTGGCATCACAGATTCATGCAAATACATTTTACGTCTATATGATAACTCAATGTAGCAGTGCTACTTAACTTCGAACGCGTTCTAGCGTAACTAGACTCGTTCGTCATCTTCAGTGAAAACTACGCGTGAGCAACTTTCCCAATTCAACCGCTAATTGCAACAACTGTATCGTCAGGTGTCGACTTCACATACTGCCGAGTCGTGCTGTGGCTTCGTCGTTTGGACACTACTCCTCGATTCGATGGATCCCTTCTGTGGTTGGAGTCTAACCAACTTTATTCAATGCTGTAATTCGACTGATTCACAAGGTCTGGGCACTGAGTGGCAAATTTATTCATACAAGTGATACAGACAGTTAGATTTTTAGTATTAGAGAATACAAAATGAACCCAATGTTTTACGATTATTATCATTATTATGATTATTATTATGATTATTATTATGATTATTATTATGATTATTATTATGATTATTATTATTATTATTATTATTATTATTATTATTATTATTATTATTATATATTATACATTCAAAGTCATATATTTTCGTTTCTAATATTCAGAATAGCCTCTAATACTTTATAACAAGCTACATAGCAGAAATATTTACAAACTTGTCTATCGATTTTAATTGTTTACTGAAATTTTTCAATGTGTTATAAAATATTCCCGTAACATATCAGAAAGCTTATGAATAGTGACAATACCACAACCTTTCCCATGCTTCCTTTCCTAAAGACAATGAAGGCAGTCCTATTTATAAAGTAGTTTTAACGATGAGTAACATAATTAAAGCACGCAATGAAATAAAACAGAGATATAATTACTACGGTTGTAAAAATGTAACAAAAAATAGTTACAATTGTAACCAGGATGGGATTAAGAGCTACCTCGACGTGATGTTCGATTTCCGACACTAGCTAGATAGCTAGTTCAAACTGTCACTGAGAGGAAGGGACCCCTAGCGGCAGGCTGCTCTGATAGCTATGTTTCCGTGGTTTCTCCGATCAACACCAGGCGAATGCAGAAGTAGTGCCCTAACTAACGGGACACGGGCGGCGCGCGATCTTTCCTTCTTCTTTCTTATCCTATTCTCACCCTTACGAACACACACTTATACTAATATGCATTAAATTACCACACATGTCGAGAAACAGGTCGGGAGCTTATATCTTGTCTCGGCTGGGGCGGTGCCCCGATGGTGGAACCTACGTGGTTGAAAAAAACGCTAGCCGACGGTAGGTCGGCGCAGGATCTCACCATCTAGCAAGGGAAGATCACCGCCAAGTCCCGAATAAAAAACACGCACATTTACGGGACTTTAGCAGTTGACAAGTTCAGCATCACAAATCAATTGCCATGGTGTTCCTAGAGCATGAGATAGCCCATTGCTAGGAAGAGTTCCCACAGAAGCACTAGTGACTGCGAAAAACCCCGACAATTCTCTTTAGCGCTAATGGATGACAACCTAGAAGCGTTAGTAAATAATCTACTCATACGTACTACTTTATGTAAAGTACCCCCAAAAATGAAAATTTACGTTTCAAACTTACAGAGCATTTAATTCGATTAGACCGAACCGAAAATATCAATGTTGTAAAAAAATTTCTGAACGATTTAGCCGGTAGCGTTTACCGAATCCGTACTGATAGACAAATAGACGGTTTTGCTGTCAAAAAATTTATCGGTATCAAGAAACTACAAAACGTCAATTGTGACTGCACAAAGTGTTAGAGAAAACACTGTACTGTACATAGGAATAATATGTATCCACTTTTTCGTTATCAGAGCCCAACGATACTGTTTTTTACATCGAAACATTCGCCACAGCATTATTGTACTTTTTAATTATTATGTAAATACGTAGTAAGGCGGGAAGGTAAACGTGACAAGTTATTTTACACTATAAACTTTTATGCTATATGTTGTTTGGACCATGCTTGGTTAATTAGAACCTCAGGCATTAAAAAGAACCATTTAGTGATTTCTTAAAAATGAAATCAGCATTCCACTTTAGAAGGCTGGGCGCTCTGAGCAATGGCGCCAAAGGCCCCTACCAAACTTTTGAGTGTTACCAGCCTTTGTGGACTATTTGAAATAAAATTTTAGGAACATTTGTGCTTAGTATGGCCAGCGACCTTACCTTATCTTAAAAATTTGAGAATAGAGAAATACTATTTAATTAGTTTATTACTTTTCAATTAAAATATTCGATCTTTTAGATCTACTCATATTTTTTTAGACATTAAGTCAATTGATACCAAGAGTATCTTACATCACAAGCCTTAACTATCGTCTGTCTAAAAAGTAATTTACTTCAGCAATGCAGTTTACAATTCGAAGTATCGCGGTTGAAAATATGGAAAATACAGACGTGATAACAGCAAATGTGGGGCGTAAATCATAACCTTTAATTATTGTTTTTCATGAGAATTGTCCTTGTGAATAGAGCATTCTCTTGATGAAACAAATTATTATATATGACTCACAGAATATTCATATACGTACGTAAATTTTGATCGACAAAACTCTTTACCGTTCAGAGAAAACACTATGGAAATAGGTTCAGCCATTGCAGAGATTTACCCTAGAAAAATAGACGAACATTGTGAAAATAATTGAATGAGGTTTTATGTGATGGAAATAACTAATATTTCGCATTAAAAAAGCAAATATTTTATCACAGACAGGCGCTCCAATTTTATTTACATAGTAAATAATAAGGCGTATAATGACATTTTATTTGCATTCGTCAATCGTCGCCCTGAATTCACCACGCACCTGCCTGTCTTATGAATAAAAGGTGCGGCTGTCGGAATATCAAAATGTGCATTGGTTCAGAAGAAATGGGAATTGAGTAAAAGGGATATTGGAAGCGGAAAGAAGAGTTTAGATAAGACGCTACAGGTGATGCTGAGTTGGCAAATGTTAATAATCGTTTCAAAAGTTCTATCCCAAAGTCAACATCAAACGTCGATAGTAAATTTTGAATTGAATAGTCTGCAGTGAACTGTGAAGTATCTCTTGACAGCGAATTTTTGGAGTTTCTTCTAAAAACAAGGTCTTTGGCGATGAAATGAATTTTAAGAAAGTAGAAGACTGTAAGTCTGAACTTTTTTTCTAACAAATAAATAAACTATGTAGTAACATGTAATTTGCAACCTTACTCTTTGTATATTCCAAATCCAGATTTTTCGCGTATAGGTTAACTCGGGCCACGCGTACATCCTGCTTCAGCAGGTGCAAGTACCTTTCTGAGGAGGGGGATCAGCATTTTAGCTGAATATAGAATTTTATCCCACAAGGTTGTTAGCCCTGGGGGAATGGATGATGAGATGGTGATGATGGGGAAAGAAAGGACGGCACACATATATAGACATTCACAAATACATTCACGCCCGAGGGGTCTCGAACTCGCGGTCTCCTGGTACTACTGCCCTAACGGTCTCGGCCTTGTGATCGGCCTCCAAATTCATTTATGATTACAGTATTTTCATAACAAACATTGCGAAGGCAAGAGCACTCTTGCTAACTTTCACTCTTGCGGCATTTGTGAACGTATATATACTAAAAGTGTTAAATCCAAAACAATTGCTGCTTTAACGTCCTCAATTTCAAACGTCTATTTGCAATTAATTTATTTTCCTCCAATATGAAAAAAGACTATATTTCACCTCTTTTCAAACACGGAAAGAAACCTCAATTGGTCGACAGTTGAAGGCGAACATTTAAAATTTACTTGTACGATTAATACTAATTTGATCGGACTCCTTTTTATTGAGAACAAAATCTATTCTAGATTTACAGTTTGGTGTCGAAGTGAGGTACTCAACAACGCCTAAGAAATATCAGAAGCTATAGCTCGTAGCTTCAAAACACAAGTAACAGATTTTTACACCGGAAAATCTGCACACCGTGACGAACTGCGCTTACTCGGGGTCATGCGCAGGAACGCGCTAAGAGGGCCATCTATTTGTCCTGTAACAGTGACTGGTTGATGGCAGGGTTGCCACTCCCTCCGGGATACCCCCTCGCCGGGGCATCCCCGCCTGAAAAGAGGAAGCGAGGACGCACGTACTCAGAAATGCCATTTGAGAAGGACCATTGTGGACCAAAAGGGACTGCGGCATCTCTCCAGTAAAGCAAAAAATCGGCTGTGTCCAGGTTCAGAACGAAATCAGTGTGGAGAGATCGCGAACGACCCTTCCACAGATTGTAAATCTATGAAGGACTCGCAACAAAATCGGGATCTCTCGAACTAGATAAAAACGCGCGTATGAACGCTTGAGTCAATTAGGGATACCATAAACGCCAAAATCGGAGGAGGAATAACGGGAAAGCCATGGAGAACAACGATGTAACACAGCCTTCGGAGTCTGGAACGGAACAGTATGAATTGAGAAACATTCCGCGAAGTTTTTTATGTGAAACGTGGTGAAAGAAGAACTTCAAGAACGTTAAAAAGTCTCTCACATTGTACCCAAGAAGAATGTTCATTTCACACAGCACTACAAGGGAACAAACGAGCTGTTTTTCCTTGCACGCGCGTAAACGTTACGGATAAGGCACTGATCATTCCCTTTATAGTGAAGCACGACGTTTGCGAAACTCGACGCGCGCAGTTACGGAAAATTGAAAGGAGTTATTTTGTTGTTGAGATATAAATAATCGTTTCGCATTGTACATATTTTTCAAAGAAAATCATGCAAAAGCATCTAGGTGTAGGATGATACAGTAAATACATTTAACCAGAAAATTCTCAGAAGTTAATCTGTTACTGAAAATAGCCTACAAGGAACGTGATAGTCATACACTCTTTATTGCAATTTTGTGTTTTCTGTTCTCTGAAACTATGCCTGATGTGTAAAGCGCATTTGCGACTGTGTTGCGGATAATTACAAATGCAGAATATCGAAAATTAGCGTAGTATTATAGTACAGACTGTTATGTATCAATTAATAATTTACCTACATTTTCATAATATAAGAAGATGGTTCCTGGGCAAGAAGTAACGCGGAGAACGCAACAGCATTTGCACAACACCTTGCAAACGTATTCCAGCCTTATCCATCAACTGAACCAGAAGCGGAACCTCGCTGAATACGAGCATTATTTGAAGCTTCCCTTGCAAATGTCGCTGCCCATTCAAGCATTCACAACTTATGAAATAGAAAAGCTATACAAACTTACCGCCCCACAAAGCCCCAGACATGACTTAATAACCGGCGAAGTGTTGAAAAAAATACCAAGAAGGCACAAATATCTAATAACTTCAAATTCAACGCAGTATTAAGATTGGACATTATCCTTCTCAATGGAAGGTATAGCTCAGGATAATTCTTTATACCAAAACCCGGGTAAAACCAACTCATGACTCTCATCGTACAGAACCTATCAGTTTACTACCAACAATCTCGAAGGCACTAGAGAATCTGCTTTAACAACGTCTAAACGTCCACATATATGGAAAATAATTTTATACCAACTACCGTTTGGATTCAGAAATTGCACTCTACAATTCGAACAAGTGCATAGAATAGTAACGAAATTAATAAAGGTCTGAAGAAAGCAAATACTGTTCAGCCGCGTTCATGATGTTCGCTCAAGCGTTCGATAAAGTGTGGCACACTGCTTTTATATAAAATTAAAGACATCTTTACCATCAAAATTCTACATTGTTTTAAAGTCATATCTCTTGAAAGTTTTTCCAAGTAAAAACAACAGAAGCTTACTCCAATTACACCCGCACAGTCTGGTGTGCCACAAGGAAGCGTTCTGGGACCTGTCCTCTATCTTCTTTACACATGCAGATCTTCCATCATCTAAAAACGTCACAACAGCAACATACGCGGACGACACAGCGTTAATAACGATCATGAAAGATCAGTGAAAGGAGTCGTGAAGTGCTTCAGGAACACTTAACAAATTACTAATGAATATTAAAGATGGAGAATCCGAGTGAATGAAGCAAAGTTACCCACGTGACCTTCACCAATAGAAAGAATACATGCCCCCCAATCAAAATGAATGATAAACCAATAACAGGCAGGACACGGTAAAATATCTAGGTATGCATCTAGATAGACGTTTTAACGTGAGAAAAACACTATAACCACTAAATGAAAAGAACTAGACCTCAAGTTCCAAAAAGATTTGTACTGGCTACTAGGACGCAAATCGGCTTTCACTCAAAAACAAATATGTGTGTACAAGTACAGCTAACTGCCAATCTGTGGAACCTACGCATTCAAACTATGGGGTACTGCAAGCAACTAAATCTAGAAAATTAACAAGGTTTGCATCCAAAAGCTATTTGCGCCGCTGACTGCTAATGCTCCTTGGTATATTTCCATGTAATTCTTATAATGACTTGCCAAAGTAAAAATGTTTAGAAGAAATAAATCACCAGTATCCAGTTCAGATACCAGAGAGGCTTGAAAAACATCCAAACTTACCTTGGCGCTAAAGCCTACTGGACCAACAGCTGGAGGGACACAACACGACGTGCAAGACATACTCTTTAGAACTCGTGATACAGATTCAGTTGAGTTGCCCACTGGGTCAACATCTCACTGTCCCCAATAATAAACTGTTTTTGTGTAATGTAATACTGTCTCTAACATTCACCGAAAGTTATGTATAACTAATTGTGAATAAAGCAGAAGTTAATAAAAAAATTTCATAATATATAAACATAACTGTGTAACACTCACTGAATTTTGAGGGACTCGAGCAGCAATAACCGAACATCATTTCGCATTCTGGACAGGAGCATGAGTGTTCCTTTTTAGGTGAAACGGAGGCCTAAATCTTCGAACTCTGTCATTTGTTCATTTTTCAGTGAAATCTAATCACGCCCTTTTTATTTAGAAACGTTCGTTAATCCATTTTTGTTTAATTTACTTCCACCCTATTCACAGTTACTCCTGCAAGCATCTCGTATGAGATAAGTTTGGAAAATCGTTCTGCGTTTGAAAATGAAGGGAAGCAATTATAATTCAAGTAATCATTTGATGTAAGTTGATGTGGCTGCTGAATAATTCAAAATTAATGTACAGGAGGAGTAAAAAAAACACCAAGTGGATCGAGCATTTACTATTCATCTTTCAGATGTAATCGTCATATATTTTCTTTTTCTGACGTTTCATCAAAATATACTTGACCTGTTCAGAGAAGCTTCCGCGATTAATTTAGAATATTTAATTGTTTTGAACATCAATTTGGAAGAACTAGAATTGTAAAAATGTACAGAGCTGTAATTTGTGTTAAAAAATGCGTAGAATTATACCTCAATATAGGGATGACTGTTAAATGCATAATTGCTTCAACTGTGGACACTATTTGCACTACTGTTATAATATGAAGTACCACTAGTTTGTTTATATAAGTTTTCCAATTCTTCCAAACTGATGTCCAAATCACGAAAATATTTTAAATTAATCACATCAGATTCTCTTAAGAGGTCAAATATATTTTGAGGAAATGTCAAAAGAAAAATTAGAAAATTTTGTGTGTGTTAAACACACGGTTTACTTGATTTTTGTCTCTTCTGTATAAGAAAGTATTGTTTTGCAATAAATTACGCCACTGAAATGGTGATGCACTACTCAAACGGGACAGAATTCTTATGTTATAGCACAATCAGTTTAAGACTCCAATAACACTAGGGATTTTTACCTCCAGGAAGGCACCCAGTTTTATACGTACATTACGAATATCACAATGAAAACGTCATATCACGTCACGGCTTTTAAATATACCATATCTTTATACCATATCATTCTATATTTTGGTTTTAATTGAAATACATTTAAAATGCACCTTTGCCGTCTTAATTCTTGCTCTCTGGTAGTCGCGCTCAATTACGAGGAGATCTTAGTGTATGTTTTGAAATCAAGTCACATTCACCATTATACTTCCTGCGCATGTCACCGAAAGGAATTATTTTAACCCCTTATATTATCGTAAGTGTACAAGTATCCAACTGTTGAGGTGAGGTGAGATTATGAGTCAGTCGGTGTCATGCGGAACTGTACTCACAGTGTGCGTGAAGTTCGTGTCTGGTTTATGTGTGACTCAAATACATTAATACATTATAGTTCTGTGGTTTTTATAAAATGAAATTCGCCACATGATCTATAGAATTGAATCTGTTCGATACAATATAAATCGTCATTTCACATCTAAAGTGTGGGGATCAACTTGATAACTTCTGTTACGTTTGTGGAAGATTTGCACCCGAACTTCAAAGGAAACCAGAGATCAACTATAAGACTTTCTGGTGGAAATTCGTCGTTTTCCGCCGCACGATTACATAACTCTCTCTTCTTACGAAGAATTCGTAAGGCGAGAGTGTAAAAATTAAAATTAGAAAACTTGCGTATTCTTTATGTTTTGTCTGTCGTGTTTTTTATCAGGACAAACCTTGTGCTGCTCACCAGTGTTGTGCCACCTGTACAATGAACCTTAAGTTGAGGTTGTATGGAAAACTCAAATCATTGTCATTTTCTCTATCAAATGGGGTACGAATACCAACAAACCATATTAATGTCTGCATATTAATGCACGAATATGCTTATTCCATTCATTCCTCATATGAACCATATTCATACAATTTTGTAGTAATATAACCGGAGTGACAACTCTGAAATTAGTATAGGATTTTGTTGGTTTCAAGTACTAAATATGTTCATATCTATTGAAACTTGTGCGATAGAAACTTTTAAACTATAATGGTTTTCGAAATATCTTCTTTGAAATCACCTTCTTTGATCCTGGAGTTATGAAGAAAATGTCTTTGTTCCCTAGTATAATGAATGCAGTAAGACGAAGACGCGAGATATTCGGCACTAATCTGTAGAGGAACGCTGGGGATGAAGAATGTCAAATCGCAATACACCAGTTACAAATAACAAGATTTAGGAGACAGAGAAAATGAGAGATGAGCGAGGATAGGGTTTAAAGAGGAAACATTAGGAGTGAATGTGAGAAGAGGAGAAAAGAGGGACAATGAAAAGGGAATCAAAATCGTATTTAAATATTATAATTATAGGGGAGGGGAGAAACTAAGTTTATCATAGTAAACTGTAATTTTCTCTCAGAAACAAAACTACTATTGCCAGATTCCACATCTTTCGGTGAAAACACATGAAAAACAATTCCAAACCATTGATTTGGCAACGCTGTTTACAACTGCTTGTAAACAGTATCTCCACAGTAGCCCAGCGTCTCGGCGAATACACGGGGCCGGGGCAGGCACGGGGGTGGCAGAGGCGGCTGAGTCAGAGCAAACAGGCGTCGCCTTCACCGCCACCAACACCGCTACCACCGCCGCCCCCACATCCCTATGGCGGCGGAGAGCGTGGCGCTCGTTACCCGTGCGTGGCCATGCGTGGCGGAGGGCGCGCCCCGCCGCCCACCGTGGCCGCCACCCCACCGCCCACGCACGTCGCTCGCCAACGCGCCGGACCCGCCGTCCACCTGGCGCAGGCCACGCCCATTCGGCCGTCTCTGCTCGGCGCCCCTCGCGGATCTTCCAGCGAATCTTCCGCGGGCGGCGGACGACGAAAGAAAATTACAATCTACTGCAATGCGGGCGGTGAATAACTATTAGTAAACTAGTGCTGCTACAACAGCACAACTTTTCTCTTACTATTTATAATTCTTGCAATCTAGGAAAATTCAGGAAGTACGCCGAAAAGGTACAAGTACTTGTTTTTTTACCGTTCTTCGAGGAGAAAATTTAAAGAAAAAAATTGAATTGGTTTTTAATCAAATAATTGCTTAAAATTGACTCTATTGCACAGAAAATTATGCAAAACTACTCACATTTTCCAAATATTGTAGAAGACTATTTCTATGTGTCATATTTCATTTAAAAATCACTACCTTCAATAATATAATGGTAGGAGGATGGTGAAAACATTTTAAAATTTGGTAATTTTCGAAAAATTTGGAATTTCAACGAATATGATCAACGCAATTTTTACAGAGATCTTCTCGCTATCCAATTTAATCAAACAACTTGGACACGTGGTTGAGAAAAGCTTTAAAACGGTGATGAAGCTTAATGCAAAGTACCCTAAAAAATAAAAATAAAATTATCTGTTTCAAACTCATAGAACCTCCAGTTTATTTAGATCAATGGATAATTTCAATTTTGGAGAAAACTATATGTACGGTTTAGGTGCTGGTGTTGTCAACTCATAGACGTCTGGGTCTGACAGAAGCACTGGCAAACAAATAAGATAGGTAGACGTTTTCCGTCAATCATTTTTTTCTTCGTATCAAACGGCCAGAAAAAATGGATTCTGATTTGAGAACGTATTAGAAGAAGTAATTACACACACACACACACACACACACACACATATATATATATATATATATATATATATATATATATATATATATATATATACATATACATATATACATATATATACGCACACCAGGGTTAACAGGGCCTGGCAATGAAAAGTTCTTTCGAAAAATCGTCGATTTTCGGCACACAATTACAATACTTTCTCTTCTTACGATTTAAGAGAACGATCGTATTGCAATAAAGTAATAATGGAAAATGCTAGCCTTATTCATTGATTTAGTGTTTCCGGGCGTGTGTATTGTTAGACCAGCTTAGGAGGCTCTGGGCATCAACTGTCACTTCAATGGCTCTGGCCGGAAGGTTTCGCTGGTGGGAGGATTTTTAACCCAGGTTAAATAGCGTGGTCGAATTCAGCCGTTGCCTGGAGGAGAATTCCAGCAACCGTCAGATCTGATCGGTAGTTGTCGTTTATTTTACGCTCAATACCAGGCAAATGCCCGTCTGGGGACCGCGCACGATCATTCGTTCCCCGTCCTTGTCCGTCCTTATCCTTTCTTACACACACTTACATTCACCAGGCAACCACACATGTGAGAACAGTCCGGAGCTTAGAGCTTCTCTCGGCTGGGGCGGTACCTCGCTGGTAGGAGATACCTGGTTGGGGATATCCGGACCTTACATAAGATCGATGCCGATTCTCAACATGCAGAGGGGAAAGATCTCCGTCATCTGACCATTAAAAGCGTGTACTACACACACAGGAGTAATGGCCGTACCATTTGACGCACCCGAAAAATGAAATAATGAATGAATCTATCAACCTACTATTAGAACTGGACACAAAGACACTCAATTCCGATCGTTCTCAGTCACGAGCTAGCGTGCCGACACTGCTCTGTCCGAGAATGATTGTATCTTCACTGATTTTACCGAAAACGAACGATACCAATACCAGGCCCTGGAATGCGCTCTCCGTATCGGCCTAATTTCTCAACCTGTTACTAGAGCAGGATTATTCGTTGCAGCTGCCATTAATAGTACTCTTCTACATACTTTAGTTACAAAGGAAATTGTGGTCAGTATATAAATACTTCATACATCCTTTGGGATCAAATCGTGGACCTATTCACATACGTTTTTCCTGGTATGGCACAAGTCACGATTCGATTAAACACCTTACATGCATCGTGTATTCCACATTGAATGAAGAGGTAAATGAACTAGTGTATAAAGTGGTAAAGCTTGCTTTACGACGAAAAAGGAATTTAAATGCGATCGCACAAGCTCCATAGTAAATCTCTGCAAGGTTCAATTGTTTCGAAAATACAACGGGTTATTCGCTTCTAATATGTAGAATCCTATTTGATAAATTATTTTTTTGCTGTCTGTTTTGTAACAGTGTTGACGTTTTCTCTCAGGCGAAACGCGCAGAAATTACAACCAAACTGCGCACAGTTCACGCTCCTCCGATACTGACGGTGAGCGGTACCAATTCTTATCAGAGACCTACGTATAGGTATAACGGACAGATAACGAGCCTAATCGTTCTCAGAGACTACGAAACGAAGCCAGAGAAAACGATATATAATAAAACGCGTTTTTTTCAGGCTGTATCTACTATAATAATTAGTCAATTTTATATCCGAGTGGTGTTCCTCTCCCGTTGAAACGCAAGACCTGGCGCCAACCTGCACAACGGCTTGGGGAGGTTTGACTCTCCAGGCATGTCCCTCAACCAGGCACCCTCCCCTGCCCGCGAAGACTAGCCTTCAAGCTCTCGGCTGGTCTCCCGACATGTGTGCTAGTGCATGTAAATGTGTATATAAGGGAAGAGGAGGGGACACAGACCAGAAAGAAACGATCACGCGCAATTAGCTTGGAATTGATCGGAGAAACCACAGACAACTACAGATCAGTACGTGATGAGGCTGTGAAATATTCGTTAGATACGTTGGGAGAGCAATTAGCAGGAACTGCGAGGAACATCGATAATTTTCTATCGATAATTTTTGACCAGAAGAGTTCTGGAAAAGAAACGACACACAGAAGACCAAGACTGACTTTGGAGAAGAATCAACGAGTATTGAAGAGATTGTCAAGGTTACCTCGGTCCAGACGAAATCAAACGTATCGTTACGAATTTCGTTACTTTTTACTGAATGTTAGACTACAGGAAGATGCTGGGAAATCACTTGCACATCCTGAATCGACCCTTAAATGCGTCCAACACGCCTTACTGAGATTTCTGCACATCGGCAAACTGTTCTACAAGCCGCCTCTGATGACAATACGAGCTCGTTGCGTCTGAAATGGAAATAGCTGGATTCCAAGAACTTAGACAATGTCCACATCAGTCAACATGTTTCACACGCGGCTGCCCAGAAGCTGATGCGATCTTTCGGTGACGCTCGGAACTAACAAGAAGCAGTTGACAATCTACGTCCAAGAACTTTGTTCGAAAAAAGTGAGTATTTGATCAACTGGGAAGATATTTGCGCGGCTTTCTTTATTAAATTAGCTATCTTGAAGGCGCCAAGTTTGAAATGTGCGATCCTTTCCTCTGAAATGCCTTCAAAGAGCAACAAAACTGCAATGTTGGAAACGTGTTGCCAAATTTTAATCAATTTGGCGGTCAATGTGCTAGCAGTGCGACAGATCGAAACAATTGTTCTCCAGATAGAAGATAAATTGAACCTTTAGAGCTAGTTATAATGTAGTGATCAATATGCTAAATTTACATATACGGTTATCAGTAGGGGATGAATTTAAATGAAATGTCATTTGTGTTCTTTTCACTTTAGAACAGAGAACAGTAAATTTATATTATTATATGAATTATAAAAAAAGTAGGGATAAATTAATTAAAAATATTAAGTTTCCGTAAACTCACCATGCTTACACCAATTGACTGGAACACTACAGCCATGTACCTCACAATATCTTATGAAGGTCCTTTTTCTCTTAAAATAGCCGCCACACTCAATAAATTCGGTCTCAAAACTACTTTCAACAACACTCATGCATTACATAAAACTGTATC
>BOPP01000002.1:26306544-26319641 GCA_017312745.1 Gryllus bimaculatus
AACAGAATAATAATAATAATAAAAAAATTCACCTTTTATTTTGCATTTTTTTTAATACTTGGAAAGTATTTCAAAGTGTTTCAATTTAAAAATATTCGTTTAAGTAATAATAACAGATTTATAATTACATTGAAAAAGACTACTAATTAAATAAAAACGAGCTTTGTTAAAAAAACTAAACTTCTAATCATTGAGTGACATTCTCGCATTAACCAGCAACATTCCATATTATAAATATTATCCAATGATTCGACACACCACTCCAATACGCCAACTATTTGCATATCTTAATCATACATAACTGTTTTATACAGCAGTCCCTGCACATTGGAGGAACAACTCACTTGTGTTTAAAGTCGAAAACATTCATTCAGAAAATATGATTTGTTCCCAGCAATCGCTGGTTCTCAGAACCTTTAATTGTTCGCTAGTCCCGGATTTGCGTTTACCACATCTAATTGGTGTGTTTAATATTTTATTCATTTAAAAAAATAGAATGAAAAAGTTGCTATGGAAAAAAATCAGAGGTATTGTGGCGCGGCCTTATCAGTTTCTACACATACCATGGCTCACGATAATGTTTTAATTTTTAATTTTGATGTGGTCTCTCCTTTCAAACAATTATGGTCAGTCAAAAGCTTTTCAAAGTCAAACATGCTTTTCAAAGTTAGAAACGATGTTTGTTTATCTGTATTTAAATCTTGCAGAGTTCACTTACTTTACTATTGGAATATATATATATATATATATATATATATATATATATATATATATATATATAATTTCCAATAAAAAACGATGATTCCAGTCAGGTTATATAAGAATATATTTAAGACCTTTCGACCTCATATGTGATGTCCTTTTCGGTTTCTGAAAGGCAAAGTTAGAAAATAGTATTCTAACAAACAATACATTATTATCAGCGTAAAAAAGCGTCAGCGTCAAAATTGTACACAAATTATTAAAACTATACTAAACATTGGTGATACAAGACACCATCTTATTCTGCATAATAGAAGAACAATTCTATTTACGTTTTGGCAGAAACATAGTTTTTGTCGCACTCTGCATGTCATTGTAACTATGTGCACTTTTAATTAAAACCAATTAATAATTTTCTATTTTATATTTGGCAGTATAGTAGTATCCTCAATCAAATCAAATCAAGACAATCAAAACACTCATTCCTGTCAAAACATGCGTATTTTCAAATCTCCGGCTTACTTAAAATATGCGTATTTAGGCGCATCTTGAAGTCTCGAAGCCTTATTGTATTCTCGGAAGGTCGAAAGCGTCGTTTGTGAACATCGAATGCTCAGAAATTCTGGCGACCGGCAGGTGGCTAAGTTCTGAAGGACTAAAATCGGACGCATACGCTAGGCCGCGCTATGCTGTAATTTGTATACCATTTCCTTTAATTCACAATTTTAATTTTTCTTCGACTGTAATCGAAGAATGTTTTCTTCGGCAACACTTAAGAATGTCCACATATCTTCAACTCACTGACAGCATAACCCTCTAGACGTTATAAAAGAAGATATTAGCAAGAAGCATATACACCTACAGTTTGGTTCTGAGCTTAATGAAATTACGTGCGACCTTCAAAACGAAAGAAAACGTACCGTCTGTAGGAGAGTTTGTAATAAATAACCTTTTATACTTCTTTCCTAATACTCAGAGCAAAATTGAAGTACGTAATTTTTCCACTGTTCCCAAATATTTCGCAATGGAATTCACATAAATGAATGACACCATTATGAAAAGTCATAACATTTTCTACTAAATGCACTTGATTCTTTCCACTAGCGCATATAGTTCCAGAGTAACTGAATGTCAAAATTGTCACTGGAAGTTTGCCGGGAGTGCGACAGTGCGTTTGTTTACAGCTACTCATCACAACGATGATCATAGCAAGCACGGAAAGCCGGGAGCTTAAATTGTGGCCAGATGAGGTAGGGTGAACGGGGGCGGTGTAGGGATAGAATGAGGAGGGTAGAGCTCAACTCTGGGACCGGGAGGGCAGACAGCGGTGGGGTCAGGGCGGGGAAAAGTAGCGAGGGGAATCACCATTGATAAAACTCACTCCTTTTTTCAGTCTAATAAATGATTTTGATTGATAAATACCCAGGCAACGCAAGATACTTTAGCAAGTATTCGTAAGACAATATGGAATATCTGTTTAAAACAATCTCTTTAAATGACAGAATCTCATTATTTTTCTTCACAAATGTTAAAAATTGAATTCATATGAAATGTGTTCTTTTCTTCCAAGCATTACATCCGTCATTTGTGAATTGGTACTCCCAACATGTGACTAGTTTCTTTTGTCCTAAGAAAGGGAAATGAATGGTAAAATGATCTTTATTAGTTTTTGTGGTCACGTTATCGATTTGTATGTTTCAGCTGTTTTTCCATTCTTTACCCAAGGTTTGTTCCAAGTTCTCTATCCCGAAGGTCTCTGACAATCCGCAAACTAGAAGCGGAAGCAAAAAACAACAATTACGACCAGAGCTGACTAAAAATTTTCTGAAATAACCAAAAACGTTTTCTATAAACATCAATTCTTCCAATTTTCAAACTTAAATCCTTAGTATTATGACATGGAATACACATCAGTGATTGCGACAAGTGAAAAGAACAAAGTATGAAGATAATCCACAACTGTTTGACTGTGGGAAATTTAAAGTTAAAATTTTAAGTTGTATTTATTTAAAATATATAAAGTAAAATATATATGTGACTACGTGCAAGAAGAACAATGGCGGTGGACAAAATGTTACTAATTTACCTGAAGATGCAATTCTCATTAGTAATGCTAAACAAAATTGGTCTGAATTATTACTTCTCATTCGCTTTAATCGACTTCATAACAAGGAAATTATATACCTTGTGTAGTTTTAAATATTGCTATAACTTTCGCAAATTCCCTGGTATAGAATATTTTCCATTTGCTTTAAAGACTACTTCCTGGTACCACGATAATTTCTGTGATGTTCTCTTAAGGAGGTCTTTAAGAATCCAAAAAGCTCTTGATAGTTAAAGTTTGTAGAAAGTCATGGCGCATTCACTATTAAACACACTTTATTTAAACATTTTCAACCGAAATACTCAGTGTTACCTAGATATTTATTACAATAAAATATTAGAAAGGAAAAGCAATGAATCCTATAGGCTATGCCCACTCCTACACGGCCTACTACTCGCACGACCATCGTTGCTACGTGCAGATCTAATCAGACGCTTTGTTGCAAATCCTGACAAACGTCTTGTAACAATTTTGATCTTTAATTATTACTCGTATGATTGCTATTAAAATGAATTTTTTTAAATTAATAAAGATCTTTGGTATATCTACTTATTCTTTTCGAACTATTTGAAAAAAATTAAAGGAGTACTCTTAAATTTTGCTTTAAGGGATAAAAAATTAAGATAGGTAGGTTTACGATATCTCATGTAGATATACATTTTTCTACCTTTTTGAAGGTTACGTGAACTTAATTTCATTAAGATAGGAACAAAACTATAGATTTGCGTAAGAAACAAATAAATAAATTATTATATAAAATAAAAAAAAATAGTTTGACGAAATATAATCCAAGTTATGCCCGCAAAAATACTAAACACATCAGTGAAAACACAATAGAAATCTGATATTACCTGGGACAAACACAGAGATTGACAGACAATGATATTTAAAATAATTGTATTGGTTTTTATGTCGTTCAAACACACGTTTGCTATTATACAAGCAAGCAGTTGTTTAAAATCACATACAGACTTTCCAATTTTATTTATATATAGAGAAGATTGAAGTATCGGTGAAAATATAACATATAAAAAATGAAACATTTCATGTTAAGAAATAGTAAGTTCACCCTGAATAATATTTACCAAACAAAACACATTAATTAGCTTTTACAGCTATTTTAATATTCAGACAAAGAACGTGCATTCTAATTACGATATTTCAAAGCTGAAAGCCAATAACACGACAATAATTGCAGATCATTTAAGATGTAATCACAATCAGCTGTGCAAAGTAAAATTGGGAGTGTAGACGCCCCCTGCGGCTAGGGTGAGAGCGCCAAAGGCGGCCTAGGGTGTCCCAGGCGTCAGCCTCGGTGTGTGTGTGTGTGTGTGTGTGTCGGCGTCACCATCCTCATCCTCTCGCGCGAGAGCCCGTGTCAGATTACGCGCCGCGCGGTTCGCAAGCTGCCTCAAACGAGGTTCGATAAGGCGCGCGCGGAGACAGCGCGTGGCTCCCCCGACGCAGGCGCGGGCCTCCCCCTCGGCGGCGGCCTCGGGCTGTGCGCCTTTAAAAAGTGTTGTTTTGTGATGAGGCTGCCAGCGCTGTCCTCCAAATTACAGCGCCGCTGGCGTAGAGAAGATCAGGAAGTGACGTATGTCAAAGCGGAAATCTCTGACGGCAGCATCGCGGTCTGTTTGATTCCCCGCCTCCGCCGGCCCGTCGCCGCGCCCGTCTGACGACGAGATGGAAAACGAGGCTTACTGTTTTATCGGGAATGTGTAAATCGCATCAAGTCATTTCAGTTTTGTCCATAAGCCGCGACCGAGGTCCGGGGCCGGCCCGGGAGGCCGGGGGGCGGGGGCGCGGGCGGCGGGGCGGGGCGGAGCAGTGCGATGAAGGATCGTGGAGGGCGGGGCGGGGAGGGGAGAAGGGGACGGGTGCGCGTTTGGAGGGGGGGGGGCGACGCGCCGAGGCGCGAGCTGCCTTCCGTGCCCGGCCCGCCCGCCCAGCGTGGCCTGCTCCGACCAGCGTCGGCCGGTCCGCTCTCGGCCCGGCTCGCGCGCGTCGCCGCCACCGCACCGTCCGGGCGCGCTCTGTTAGGCGCATACGCGTGAAGTACCGCGCGTCCGTCCAACAGGCGGCCTTCGGCTCGAAACGAGTTTTCGCGAGGGGGGTAATCTGGCCTGGCGCGTCGGCGCGCCCGCTGCCCGCATCGCCCGACCTGCCCGTCTCACCCGTCTCGCCCTGCCCGCGTCCGCGGCCGCGCCGACGCTGGGGCCCGATGCCACGGATGGGCCCCTAACACCCAGTGCTGCCGCCGCTGCCGCTGCGGTCCGCGGCTGCTGACGCAGGGAATTGATTAGACCTGGACGCAAGGTGGTTCTAATGAAGGGAATATTTTTGCAATATTATTTGGAGAATCACATTGTAAAGAGAATGGGAATATTGCGCTTTTTGTGTTCTCATATATTAAGAACAATGTCTTATAAATATTGAACGAAGTTTAGAAAGTAACATAGCCGACTTCATTTGTAACTTATACTGGTAAATGTGAATTATACTCTGAATGATTGGCTTTTATTTCAACCCATGGAATCCATAATTACCACTGACTCGATCTTAATTTTAGGCTGCATTCAAAATTTTTTGAAAGTGATTTTTATTTTCTCAACTTACGAATACTTCGTAAGAGAAGAAAGTTAATGTAATCCCGTAATCAGAAATGGCGTTTTTTTCATACTGAAAGAAAGATGTTCTTTCAATTCCTTTGCATAGTTCAAAAAGTTCGATTGAGTTTATGTAGGCGTTTCACCGTAGTTTCAGTAGTTGATTGCCTTTTACATTTCAAACAAATTAGCTGAATATCTTTGGAATCACGTACACAATTAAGTAACGTCTTGTCAATAATATGTTAAGTACAATAGTGAAATTTAGTAAAAGAATGGTGGTGATGGCTGGCTCAAAATGTGAACGACTAGGAGCAACGGTCGGGGAAATTACGGAAACATGAATCAGTTAATAGCTATCGTTTATCAGTTTAAGGTCGAAACCCACGTTGCAAGTTTCCCCTTGAATTGCACGAACTTTGTGTCACGCCTTGCCCGAGTCAATACGATTGTTCAGATGTCTTATTATCTCCAAAGTTTACTTTTACTTCGAATTAGATTAATTTAAAATTCGTAATTTTCTCACCAAGAAAAGTAGAACTTAATTTTTACGAAATTATTGCTAAAACACTGTTTTAAAGTAGCTATCACGATACTCATTCGAACTTTCGCATCCAGGATTGAATTTCTCTTCAAATTACTACGCCTTACACTCATTTGCATACTCCCCCCATTGCCTTCCATTTCCTGGATACAATTTTTTTATTCGTAATTTTGCATAATCTTCAACAAAAATAACCAGCTTTCAACTTATTCATTTAACGGGGCGCGCGCCTTCGCGAGTCTGCAGAGCAGAAGAAAATTGAGGGCCCGGCCGGCGCCGCGCCAACGGGGACTTCGGGCCCGCCCCCTCTCCTCCCTCCCTTCTCACCTCGCCCTCTCCTCGAACCACCACCACGCCATCCCTGGACCCCCGCATCCCGAAAGGTCCGGGCCCCGCCGCCGCCTCGGGAACGCAGTGCGGGCCCAGGGCGAGAGCCGGCTGCAGTGCGGGAGCACGAGCTGGCTTTTCCTTCTGGAGTACGGGAACATGCCTTACTTCGCTTTTATAGATTATTTAATATTTTTTCAAATTTTTTAACTACCTCAACCTAGCAAGACACCTAGTGCACGGGCGCGATCCAAGCGGACTCGGTCAGTATACTGTCTTAATAAGAAGAAAAATAAGTAATGTTCCAGATAAACTATTAAACATCTTTAACGGTTGAGTAAGATTAAGTATCTCGTTATGCTTGATTATGGGTTCAAACCAAACCGAAATCGAAACATTGCAACAGATATTGTCATGACGACGCTGCACTCATAGTCTATTTGATCTTGGTACATGGTATGATACTTGGCAAATTTCGGCATAGTTATGTTTGAACTCAAATCATTCATTCATAATGTAATATTCGAATATACGATTGTCTAGTTATGTATCGAATAATAAGGGACTTAGCATAAGCACGTACAATTATACAATAATACTACAAGAAAGAATTGGTTTGCTTTTATTTTTATATTTTCTATACGCCTGACGTAATATACTTGGTTAGGCTGGTGAGCAGCAGCAGACTGGTACTTGCCGAGCTAGTGTCATGGCATTGCTGCGATTGTCGCATTTCAGTTCCTGCAGGAAAGAATATTAAGCGGGAGAACCTGCATGTTAGGAAATGGTTAAGCTAGGACACATGCTATGTAATAAATAGCACTTCGTGCGGCGGCGAGCTAATGGGAAGGTAGAAAATTGTAGAGACTTTTTAGACATGTCCTGTCACTGTTCTGTTCGCTGGGAGGTATGGTACAGCAACGCATGTACTTGTTCATTATATTTTCATTTTTATTAACGATTCAATAAATACATAACAGCATCTTTTTCCAAGAGCAGATGTGTCTTAATATGTCGACTTCCCGCAAAATACAATATTCACAATCTTGTGTAACAGCAGCGTCTTGAGGAATTACCTGTGACAGATTTCTGGAACCATTCACAAATGCATCAAGGTAAGCACAAAACCGGATAGCGTTGAAAATTATTGCTTACTATATTATACACATGATATGCTATAAAACGAAACACATAGGCGTCCTAGGTTCTAAAACTCTCCTTAGTCACTGATTTATACTCGCAAATAACCAGAGCATCGTTGAAACTTAGAGCTCAAAGCCTCCACACCACAGTGGAAAACGACCACGCGCGCGCCAGAGCGAAAAGCCGAGGGAGGGGTGCGACGTAGACCCGTCGGTCGTGTGCGACACGATGCCGGGCGGTCGCCCCCAAAAACAGCGCTAATCACTATGCGCCGGGCGCCGCAGTTACGAATAAACAACGGCGAAATGAAAACGCGGAGAGCTCCGCGATGGAGCGAAGCGACATCTCACGCGCCTCCTCCCTCCACGAGCCTTCCGCCCCTCGTGCCGTACAGCGCCCGTCCGCCGACGGCGCGCCGGCGCCCTGTTTTAAAGAACGAATTGAATAATATTTTTCTAGGAAAGGGCAGGGTCGGGGAACGAGGTGCGGACAGAGAGAGCGGGGGCTCAGGGCAAAAAACGCGCGTTTCGGCGAGCGCGGCGCGCGCGCGTGCGGTCAAGCGCGCGCGCTGCCGCTCTCGCGCCGGCTGCGGACGATTACCCGGCGTCCCCGCCGCAGGCGTTAACGGCGACGGGCGGCCGGCGCGAGCGACGCCGTTATCACCGCGCCCGAACCCTTCCCGGCCCCACCCGCCACCCGCCGCCCGCCGCCCGGTTTGCCCAACTCGGCCCGCACCGCCGCCCGGCCGCACTTGTTTTTTCGTTCGCGCCTCATATACGTATTCACGGGCCGAGGGAAGCGACGTAGCGTCGGGCGCGGCGCTAGCGGCGAGTCAAGAGCGGAGACGGGACGGGCCCGTGGCGGCGCTGGCGGGGTCGGGCGGAGGCGGCGTCACCGCAATGCCCCCTGGTGCGGCGCGGTCCGTCGCAGTCCCTCGTCCGCGCGCGCGGTTACAGCCTACTGCGCGGGGCGAGCGCGGGCACCGAGGGGGGCGGGAGGGACGCGGGTTTGCTGCCTGCCAAGCCGCCGCCGCCACTGCTGGCCGCGTCTTATCTCGCCGCCCGACGGCCCGATGCAACATTTATTAAACTCCTGTTTACCATTTAGCTTCCCGTCGAGCGCCCGGCCCGCGATGTGCCTCGCCCCCTCCGCCTCCCCGGCCGCGTCCCCCGATCGCACTTGCTCGCCTTAACAGGCCGAGGAGCTGGCAGCCGCGGAGTCGCGCCGTCCGCGGACGACGCCGTCCCCGACGCCCTCACCGCGATCTGATTAGCGCGATAACGCGGCGCCGGGGGCAATTAGCGCTAAGAAAGGCCCCCGGTCGCCCGGCCGTCCTCCCTCGCCAACCCCTCGCTATCCTCGGCGAGTGGCCTATTAGGCGCGGCGACGACGATGTTCCCGAAATTATGTCGCGAGTTGCGGAGGGACTTTTTCTTGGCCCGGGGCTTCTCTCAGCTTGCGCGAGGGTGGAGTTTCTGTTCTGTGGAGAACCGGATTTAATAATATTTTCTATTCTTGGAAAAAGGAAGATGTAATAATATAGCTTTCAACTGTTCTTCAACATTTTGAGCCATGTTCAAGTGTTACATAAAGACAACGTTAATGTTTCTCATAAATAATTCTGTAAAGCCATTCTACGGAAATGAGATAAATATCGGTTGATGGTACGGACGAATGTTGTAGTAAAATTGTTCGGAATTTCCAATCAGTTTTCTACAACAAACGTATATTTAATTGACAAAGCTTTCTGTCACAAAGATAAATGTTTAAAAAGAGCTAATTACAATAAATTAAATTATTACAATGAAAGATGAAATTGATCGTCCGAACAGTTACAAAATTCGCTATTTGAGGCCATCGAGTGTAAATAAGGTTTTCAGACATTTTGAGGCTAATCGACATTTCATGGCCTTGATGAAGAAAAAGAAGAAGACACGAAGCAGAAGCAGAAGCAGAAGAAGAAGAAGAAGAAGAAGAAGAAGAAGAAGAAGAAGAAGAAGAAGAAGAAGAAGAAGAAAGAGTTGTTCTCTATAATCCAAGAAAATTCAAGGACGCCCTAGAAATTACAGGGACATTTCTCTCGTACATTCTGATATGAGTAATTCGTTTCCTGTAAACAGTGATATCATTTTTTCCCATATAAAATGTGAAATGTCAGATACTATTACTTACATACGAACTCCCAATTTCTTGAATTATCACTGAGAATCACTTTTAATTACTTTGAAAAGTGTGAATAACTACAAATACAAGTAAACATCAGTACCTCAGGATCTACTTGCTTGTGATCTCCTTGCCTGTTCTGACCAAGAGACTTTCTGCCACTCTCGTGCACTTTTTTTATTTCTATGGCTGTTCTACGATGATCCTAATCGGATCTTGATGATGGTGAAACAACAAATGGGGAAACACATTCATAAAAAATGAACACCCTTAAGACATTTGAAATATTAAAGAAAGGATGTCCGGAACTCAGATACTCAAGAACTCTCTCAGTAATAATATCTCTATTCGATAAATTCCGATCGTATGGCAATGTAAGAGGAAATTTTCAGTTGTAAGGAAACTCTGGATTACGCTTTTTTTTTTTCATTTTGGGGGTCGCACGTCTAATTGAGAGAATGAGAAAACTGTGTTTGCTGCTAGAGAAAAAGCTTTGCACACATTACATTTTACCATGTTATATTACCTGTACGTTCTCACGCAAAGAACATTTCATTTATGCAAATAATATCATCACTGCTTCGTATTTAAAATTTCATGTCCAAATTTTCATTCTACTTATTTTTCATCCATTCAGCTAGTAATATTTACAATGATGAGAAGGATATGTTTCCGAAACTCCAGAAAACATAAGTTCTTATTTCATTGCCTTAAAATTTGAGTTCTGTATATGTTAGAGTTCTTTAAATACGTCATCTGAAAGTATCTGTTATAAGTTTAAAATAATTACAGTGTCACCTGCAAGTATGCTGAAATGTAGATTAACGTTTCAAATAAGTCACGAGTAGAAGGTGATCGAAATCTCAGAAACTCGATGTATTCGATCGACAAACTCTTTCGATTCTGCTTGGATTCGTTAAAGTTGCTAACGTTCTAAAATTACTGTCATAAACGTCTCCACCATCTAAATTTTAAATAAACGCACAGCGTTCAGATGTAGAAATTCATAACAATACAATGTTTGTTTATAATATTTATGTCAATTCAGTATCGTAATATACACCATGTTAATATATCCAATTATAATACATGACACTCAGAGGACGAATAAAAAACTTTTACCTCGTCGTTAACAAGTTAAACAGACTATATCCAAATTGGTAACAATTTTTTAAGCAGAGGCTTTACACGTTTTTGAGCAACAATATATGTTGTGGAAAGATGTACAATGATATACTCATGTTTGGGTGGTGTTTTCGAAAATATTTTCAGTGTAAATTGTTCCAGGTTACGTGGATAATAAATATCCAATATTTTCAATTTTTATTATTTGTTCTATAACTTTCTCAATATCTCTTTCGTGTTATATAATATGACTAGTTTCATTGCATTAGAAAATTCTTTCACCTTTTTTTCATCTACAGTTATTTTCATAATTCAACCTGTAGAAAACAGAACGAGAAAAATCCAGAATCATGTGTGAGAAGCCTTTGTGGAGATATTATTTTGAATCTTCAGAGCTGGACTCGGTGTTATTTTTTTTCGACCAAGCAAAGGATTTCATGAAAAGTCTATTTTATTTATTTAGTAAACTTCATACATCAATGTAATCAAACTATATCTGAAATTGAATTTATCCACAGATTTAATATAAACATTAGCACTTTACATAATATCAAAATCACAATGAAAATTTCGCGGTCAATTGAAAGTTTTTTCGGAGTCCACGTACGCCCTCTAGATTTCGATAATCAAATCCCTGCCAACCAGATTCATCTACACCAGGGGTTCCCAACGGGACTTAACGACCCCCGTGAGCATGGATGAAATTTTAGGTCCGTAATGATCAATGGGGTGATAGGCGGTCGAATGCCAAATGCACACAGATCGATATAATCAAGATCAAGAAACTATTAATTACAAAAAATTGTCTTTTAGAAAGCTTCTAAGTATTAATAATAAATTAAAAATTCGCTTACATTCCGAAATTTTGCATTATTTTCATCGTTGAAACGGAACATTTTTGTAATACGAATCTGTTATTTTGCCTGTGAGACCTTGTTTATATTTATAAAACTTTAAATTGAAAATAGGACAACAATATTGAATCGTAAATCTAATAAATCATTTTAATGAAACTTTTGTTTTATATTATTTGTCTATTATTACATTTAAGTCGTTTATGTGCAATTATTTGGGATTTGATTACGATGTATGCGATATATTACAGAAAAAATGAAGGGGGTCGAAAATCAAACCGATCTTTTAAAAGGAGTCGATAGAAGAAAATAGGCCGTGCATGGTATCGGTACGATTGTAGGGCATGATGTGTGAAGATGACAGCAGTATGGACCCTTCGCATTCCACTCCGTGAGGTGATTGCAGATCCCCAGCATTCCGCGCGTTTCTGCACGGGCGTCCCATGCCATCGGCCGCGTCCGTGCCGCCCCAGCGCGGTATGGCGAGGCGCGTCTTCCGAGAACCGCGATAAAGAGGGCGGCGGAGGGCCGTGGGAGGTGCGAGGCCCCGCGGAGCGGCCGAGGCCGAGCGGGGCGGGGCGGGGCGGCAGACACACCGCGGCACGGCGCGGCGCGCGCCGCCCGGCCTCAGTTCGCGTCCCGGGCGGCGCCGCGACGCCCGCGTGCCGGATGCCGACGTCCTCGCTTCTCGCCGCCGCCGCCGCCTCCCGCGGGTTTTCCCGTGCCGGAACCACGGCTTCGAGATCCGCGTGTCGAGAGTCACGACGACGCCAGGCCTTGCGTTCCCGGGGTTCGCGGATTCCCGCGAAATGGCCTAACCTGGCTCTTAGCACTGCAGTCTTAGTGAGTGAAGAGCGACCGGGGGGAAAAGTTCGACTGCATAGCGACGACTGCCATGTGCACACTTAGAGAACTGTCTCTGAACTCAATCGCTAAAATAATCATCCGGTCATCCAGATGTCGATAATATACTGATGTTTGAAATATTGTTACCGATATGTGATACAGACGAACGTTCATTGTGAAGACATTCAGCTCACTTTATGTATCAATATCTACAATTCAGAAGGCCCTTGGCTATCAAGTAATCTTCGCCTAACGATGATATTGGAACAAACACGAATCAAGAAGTACATTTGAAGCAGCTCGTCTTTCAGGATCAAGAGTACTCTTACCGATGAATCTCCAGATCTACAACTCCCACTTCCGTAAGGAACTGACTAATCAAGCACACACTGACGCAAGTGCCAACGAATTCTCAGCAAATCCACCAAATCCCAGTCCGTGTTGACGGCGTTGTCTTAGCGTAAAAAAAACATGGCGTCAGCAGTGTGAAGAGCATCCACGAAAGTCGGATGACGCACCGCCGAGTCGCACGACCTGCAAGCTCCGCCACGGACCACGCTCGGGCGCGACGCCTCACGTCGCCGTCGCCGCAGCCTGCCAGGGAGCGCTTCCTGGAAGCGGACCGGATCTGCGGCCGCCCGCGGCGACGCCCAGCCCCCGCCCCTCCGCCCACCACCCCT
>BOPP01000002.1:26323820-26356122 GCA_017312745.1 Gryllus bimaculatus
TCTTGTCCATTTTAAAACAAACAAACCGAATATAATACACAATAAATGAGAAGTCATTCATATAATATAGCAAAGCAATTACGGGAAAAGCTGTTTCACAAGTGTGAAAGGAGAGATAACGATGTAAGACGAGGATGATTGAAAAGAAACTTCAAGATTAGAAATGGATTTCAAATTAATCAGAACTACATCAAATGATTACGTTTGAACACTACAAGATTTTACCCAAATATATTGAAATTACCATTGTGTAACTCAGTAACTGAGGAGAAGGGGAGGATTGAAATTAAGCGTTTAACGGGGTGGTACTTCGGGGAATTCTACTTAATTTCACCAATAGGGGGACGAATTTTCAGAGAGCCACAATAATGCGTACACACTATTATTAGAAAGGGAGAGTATCTCGTCAGTTATATACGTAAATACTTTGAAAAATAATGGTAAACGATTTTATATGTATTAAACAATAATAAGAAGAAGAAGAAGATAAGAGTGTAATATTATTCTCCTCGGTTTTTAAATAGATAAATATGAAATTGTCTTATTTTTATTATTCTCATTATTTTAATGAATTCACATAAAATGCACATGCATCACAGTGACACTTCCCATTGTAAAGAAATTTACAGTTTTACAATTTACATTATATCTTTAATATCTTTGTGAACATAAACATTTATCAAAACACGTCAATGAATGTCGATCATTTAGTATATATTATTATATTAATCATTTAGTATCATTAATATTTATATAATTTTCTGTATGATAATTAATGGAATTAACAATTTAGCTTAAGGTACAAGAAAATTACTCGTTTTTTAATTGCAAATGAGCTTTAAAATAGATATGATTTTCTAGGACAGATTTCATTTAAGACAGCAGTATCTATCTCCCAATATTAATTCGCAATGTTAACATTTTGCAATTTTCGAAATTACAGAGAGTTTGTCGGAACTATTTTCGACAAACCAGTCGCAATTATTTTACCGTTCTTTGATACATACGAGCAGAAAATATAAAGAAATAAATTGAAACGATTTTGAGAAAATAAATTTTTACGATTTGGCTAAATTTCACGCGAAAACTACTTATATTTTTGTATTTTCAAAAATGTGTAAATGATGTTATTTGAAGGTATGTTCTTGAAGAACAGATTTTATTAAGAAAAAATTTCTAACTTGAATATTGTAGTTGTAGCAAAACGCCGAAAAAATTGGACGGTTCGCAATTTTGAAAAATCGAAGGGTTCAATGAAAATGCGACCAATGGAGTTTCTTAATGCGACTTTTATTCTAGCCGAACAAAAGGAATTATAAAAAGATTTGAAGACATTGTCGAGAAAAAATTGAAAACGTTGACGCTTCCTCTAGACTAAACCCCAAAATCAAAATAACTATTTCAAACTCGTTGAGCATTAAGTTCGTTCAGATCGATCGAGGATTATCATTTTGTTGAGAAAATTGTTTGAAAGGTTTAAGGCGCCAGCGTTTACCACAGACAGACGGAGAGAGAGCCGCTTTGCCGCCAATCGATGTTTCGTTATCAAGGACCTACAAAACTTCGATTACGACTACACACTGTGTTGGAGAATGTAATTTACTACATATATAGAAAGAAGATTTATCCACCTTTTCGTTACCAGGGTGCGGCAATAAGAGTTTTCCAGCCGAAAAAATTCCGATATTCGGCGAAGAAGTCAATTGTATTATTCTATATTCTATTCTATTAGTATTCTGTAGTCCAAATTTCGTTAACCAAACACACATTCATCACATCCCTTTCTTAATATCAAAGACAATGGGAACACACCAAAAAGTGGTGATGACAACAATTTTTTAGAACTAATTACTGTCTGATCTAACTCTCATCTATAATGATGCGTGTGAATCCCCCAAAGTACACACTTTTCCACTTTATTGTATCTGTAGTTGTTTTACCGCGCCGCTAATGCAATGGTGGGCAAACAGTGCTCGCAGGTCAATGGCGGTCTCTGGCCCTTTGATGTTCGGCCCTCACAGCGTGGTCCCCGAAATTCTTCTCTTCGTGCTCTTTTAAATCGTATTAATCCATTATTGTTACCAGTATGAATCTTGCTTAATCCCAGACGAGTTAAATGCCGTGTGAATGTGTAGATAAGGGTGGTTGGAAGAAAAATACCAAATTTCTTTTAAGGGAACCCTTAAAAAGTAACCTGTTGGCATAATAACGGAGATTCTCAACGTTTCAGTCCGATTAGATAACTTTAAGACCTGATCAATTTTTTAAAATCGCAATTTATCTCTAAAATATCGAGTGTTCTTTGCAATAAATTAAGAACTGTGTATCCAAGAAATGTGTTCTCTGTCAGATTCGTTGAATTTTTTCTGTCTTTTTATTTTATCGTTACAACATTTTTTGAGAAACGTACAGATCGGAAGATATATGGAATTTTCTTGGATCGTTCGTAGAAATAAACGTTATTTCGAATTAATAAAATTATTAATACTAATTTTTGAGTTATTGTATATAATAATATTTCAAATAGGACTCTTTTTTTTAAACTTTAGCACCAGATGCGTTAAAAGAATTGGGAAAGATGGCCGGAATGAAGAAAATATTAACGTACTAATCAATTATTTATTACAATCGAAACGATGATTAATTAATATAAACATCATAGGAAGGTTTCTTTTTAGTTCTATAGATAATTGCTCTAGCTTAAATTTTCGTCCGGACTTATTTGATTACGGTGCCGCTCGGAAGATATAATGGTACATAGACATCCTGGTACGTCGTCCACGGGTAGACGAGTGAGCTGTGAGCACGGTGCAAGTCATCTGTCGTAGCACCTCCTCAGACCTTTGCGGTAGGACAAGATCCACACAAATGGGGCGTCAGTAGATGAAGGGGACAAGTCCGCAGGTAGAAATTTGAAAAGAAAAGAACATATATTATCAAATCTAGATTTGAAAATTTATATTTACAAGATGAGGAGTTTACAAGGTGGGGCAACTACCCATTCTCTATCAGAATGGGAAATTTCTAGCACATATATTGAATAAAAAAGGTAGAGAATTATGTAGTTTTAATAAATTATGGTGAAGTAGAGAGTTAATAAAAGTTCCTCAGTAGGAAAACAAGGAATTGATTGAGCCAAAGATTTTATTTGAAGTGAAAAAAATGGGTGACAGTAGAAAAGTATAAACAATGCATTTTGACTTCTGCTGTCAATACTCGACGTATGAGAGGGACCTGTGTTTTGTTAGAATAATATTAAAAAGCATCTCTTACACTTGTTGCACGTTGCTATCACATATTCGGAAATAATATTGAAGGTAGTTATCATTACAAAATTAAACCAACTACTGGCTCTCAACCTGACATTTTCACACGATTTCAAACAGGGCGATCCGCATTTGAGAAATTTACAAAAGTATAAATTTGGTTTTGAGATGAACGGGTCAAAATGAAAATAAATGTAAATGATGTGTAACCGATTTTAGTTGTCTTACTGAGCAATTTCAAAAACTGAGGCATCCGCATATCTATAGGCCTTTAAAGACTTTTATAACGGTGTTCTTTTTAATTTTAGGTCGTCTTTTGCGAGAAAACATTACTTCCCGAATGCCAGATGGCTTACATTACGCAAGATGGATGGCAAAAGCAATTTACGCCTTAAAAAATTGATGTCCAGGGATATTTTTTCTTTGACGGGCTCTGAGATAGTTCAGAAATATAATTAATATTTATGTCAAAATTTGGTTTAATACGCCTTAAGCTAAATTTACCACCAACCAAAAGTTACAATTATTAAAAAGTTAACTTAATCATGAAAAAAGACGATATCAATGGCGTAGCTACTGTAGCGTCGTGCCACGCTCAAACCGCCGGATGTTAAATAAAGGGCAGAGTGATGACGCACTGGGACTTTCCGTGGACGTTGCGGGCCCAAAGCGGCTTTGGGGAGGAGGCAATGTGGGCGGCGGGTAGAGCCAAAGGGCCTATATAAAGGCCAGGAGAATAATGCCCCAGTCTTCTTGTGCTAGCGGCGTCAGCGACAGGTGAAGCGCGTGTCTGTGCGTGTAGGTGCACTAGGGCGAGGGCCGGCAATTCATTGTCGTGACTTGCGAGATGCGTAGATGGTCTCAAAGTAGAGCGGCTTCATACAGGGAACATCGGTGGTATGTTGCGGTGTGGTAGCCGTTCTTAAATTATCTCTCCTTGTAGTGGGTCTATTTATATAGTTTAGTGTGAGCAGGGTAGTTGTTAAATTGAGACTACGGTCTAGATTATTAATAAATCTACTGTTTTACAAACCACTCTCGTCTGTGTTCGATTGCACCCGTATGGCGCCGCACTACGTTCTCGAAGGAACCGGTCCCGAACGTTCAAATGGAGTCTCTAACTGGGATTGCTAAACGTGAAATCAAAAATTTTATATCGAATTATATAGGTAAGCTTTACACTATAAATTGCATTTAACCAGTGAGGAAATCACTCATTTTATATCACCTAGTTTGTCTTTCCCTGATCCTTATTCTGAAAATGTATTCATAACATTTTAATATGTAAACTAGGCTACGTAAACAGGCAACAACGAAGATAGAACATATTTTTATATATAAATAATAAAATATTAATATATAAAATTCAACTTGCTCATGTACCAGTTATGTACTGTGGCCGATTTTACATCGCGTAGTATAAAGGAAAATTTTAGGAATCCAGTTCCGGAATGCAGACATTTATCACACATTGATTATCCGATAACTAGCACAGCTTGTTGCGATGTGTGTAAATACATCCATCGGCCGCAGTGGCCGAAGAGAGAATACTCTTCTCGCAATATTGGCCCTCCAGTATATTCTCTATTATTGTTGTTGACAATTCTTGAAATACTCGCCCGTTTTAAAAAATAAACTTAATTAAATATTCTTTAGATGAAAAATTTGTTACTACTTGTTAGTACGAGATACTATCAAAATATTTTCGAAGAAGGAACTCTTTATTCGGTATCGACAGGGATCTTCCTTTGAGGCCCCGGTACGGTGCAGAGGTTGCGCCAGACTAGCTTCGCCCCTGGGAGACATTGAAATGGTGGAATGTCTAGACTTGGGCTATTTATAATAATAATAATAATAATAATAATAATAATAATATATCTTTATTGATATGGCGAGGCTCGGGCCATAAGGCCAGTTCTTCCGTCTAATCGTCAATAGTGTTTAAACCCAGAGCTTAATGCTTTCGCTTTTTTGTGATAATGCTTTAAAGGAATCAAATTGAACATGGCTGAATGACTTATGTTTTCAGCAAAACGGTGATAGTGATATGATGATGATGAGTTTCGCAAGCTCTCTAAACGTACAAGACAATACAAGACAATAGGAAAATTAAATCCAAAATCGCTTAAAAAGAAGCTCGTTCTTTTTTGGACAAAGAAGTCTATTACTTCATTAACAGTTCTTTAAAATACAACATTTAATGTAATTTCTAACATTCCGATCCGGATGTTTGGAGTCAAGACATCGAAGGGACTGGGGATTGCCAAACGACATAGCCTTCTAACATTCAGTGTCAAATTAATTCAACCCTACAATATGATTATTAAAAGCAGAAGCAGATTTATTGCAAGTAGTAGATACTAAAAGTCGAAAATTATTCCCTGACACAATGCAATCTACCATTTCAAAACCTCTGCTTAGTTGATTCTGGTGCAAATATGACAAACCTTACCAAAACGATTTATCTACTGCATTATTGTAAAAATGTACACATAAAACGTGATGAAACTAATGTTACTACTTGCTCTTTCTGAGAATAGTTATTGTAATAATTAATTTCAATGTTTTAAATTAATTATCGTATAATAAATAAAATAAATAATTCAATACATGTTAATATTTTATTCACCCTATATATTTAGCCCGAATCTTTTCAGTCACCTGATTGCAGATAGAGTGTAATTAAAAATCATCTAACTTTATTTATTTATTGATAAATAATCCCAAAAGGAAATTACAAAATATTTTAAACATCTTGTAAAACGAATGTCAACATCCGCTACACGAAAATTACATCTTCCATTTTGTACGTATATCAAACAAGTCGTGTGGATGAATCTTGAAGCCAGTATCATTCACTGCAAAACTAAAAAAGAACACAATCCTAGGGCAAACAGTTCTTTTTTTTTTTTGAGAAGAACACTCGACTCCCTTTTGAAAATATCAGTAATATCGACCTGAAACTTTGTTAATCTCATTTGTATCAATTGAGTACATTTTTGGAGTTCCTGTCAAAGAAAATTTCGAAAGTTTTCTGTTCGCAATTACGCTAGTGAGCATACTACCTTCTGTTTACATTTTCGCCTTGCTATGTACGTAGTAAAGAAAAAAATAATTTTACTCTTGTGTCTGCGAGATTTAGACAGAAAATCTCGTATTGTCGGCCCTGGTAACGAAAACGTGGATATATTTTGTTGCAATATATAGTAAACTATATTCTCTAACATTATTTGTCGTCAGAATCCGTTTGTGGGTCCCTGATTCGGAAAAAATGATAATCAGAAAAACGTCCGTCTGTCTACTTGCCCGTCCGTCCGTCAGTCGGAGGTCAACGCTAGCGCCTAAAACGTGTAGACAATTTTCTTCCAAATCGATACTTTCCGATCAATACAAACGAACTCGAGGCCCTGCGAGTTTCAAGCGGATATATTAAACTTTTGCAAAATGTTCTAAAAAACAACCCCAATTGTTTTGTTTTAACTTCACATTCGGATAGTGTAAATGACATTTTAAAATGGTGCTGAACATATCTTCGCTCAAATGTATAAATTTTGAAAATCGCAAAAATTTCAAATTTTTCGGGCCGTTCCTACAACTATAATATAGAAGATGGAATTTTTTATTACTGAAATCTGTTCATGAAAGAAAGTCATCGAAATAAGGTCATGAACAACACTTCGAAAATGAGTAGCTTTCGCGTATTTTTTGGGAAATATCAACACTTTTTCAAAAATAATTTTCTCACTAGCGGCCCCAAATTTTGGCGTAATTTTTCTCGAATAGAGGTGATAATGTGGCGCACGACCCATTTTTGTATGTGTCTGTATTTTCAAAAATTGAGTAAAAGGAACATTTCAGTTGTGGAAGTAAGAAATGGTATTGAAAGAAGAAAGAAAAGTTCCGGACTGACGAAATATTTGCAGATACGCATCGCAAAAATTTTAATGAATTGGTTTGAGTTTTTCCAAGTGATGGATGTACGAGTTTATACGAGTAGGCCAGAAATTGCAATATTATAATATTACGTCACCGTTCTAAAAAATGCGAGAAAATATCTGATGTTGTTGCACCACTCTTTAACGCAGTTCAGGTAAAGTATACTCTTATCTCAGTTATCACTCCACTAATCGCGTTTGTAGGAATTCCCCGCAAGCTGCCGTGAAGGTAAGCGCTGCATCTCACCACCCAGAGGGGCAGGAACACCGGCATTTCCCGCGAAAAACCTTTCACTATACTAACGGAACTAACGACCATAGCAGTTGGCGTGCCCGGAGACAATAATCAATATGTAGAGAAACCGTGTTCTAACAGTAAAAGATTTTACTTGGCACTCGATCTTGAGTATCGATTTTAAATGTTTAATCCATATGGTAATGAATTGTAAAGTAAAGTAAATGAATTGCATGTGGATTTGTTGTAATGAACTGTTATTACAGACGCCAGACTATCAGAATTCGAAGAGTATGTGTAATAATAATTTGTTACGGATAAAAATATGTTCCCATTCTTGAGTAAATCAACTTTGACACACACCACTGGTCAGCAAATAAAGAGGAATTACCTGGGTGGGATTTTCTTCTTGTTGATTGATTAGTGATTCCGGAAGCTTCAACAGATAAGGTCATAAGTTCCGTGAGAGTAGTGAATGTTTCCACCGCGTGAGATGGTTGTGATCTTCCCCGCCGGCTGGCGAGATTCCGCGCCGACCTACGTTGGCAACCAGCAAGGCACCGCTCCAGCCGGGACAGGCTCTACACTCCCGACAAGTGTGATAATTTAGAGTATGTGGGTATAAATGTGTGTACGTAAGGGGTGAGGATAAGACAAGGAAGAGGAAGGAAAGATCGTGCGCGGTTCGTGACCTGTTTGTTAGGGTACTGCTCCGGCATTCGCCTTGTTGATCGGAGACACCACAGATAACTACCAATCACTGCAGTCGGTTGCTATAATTCTCCTCCAGACAGCAGCTGAATCCGATCAAGCTGTCTAGTTAATGTCCAAAGTCCTGCCGCAATCGGGACTCGAACCCAAGTAAGTTCCTGGTCCCTCGAACCCAGTTCCTGGTAAGAGGCACTGCAGTGACATCTTTGACGCCCTGAACCACCTTTGTTGGTTTCTTATTCCAACAATTCTTTTACGTAATATAAAAGGATGTCATGGGCAGCGGGAGGGTCATAGACAGCGTGCTAGCGTTCAATGATGTGGTCTCGGGTTCCACTTCTGACCGGGGCAAAAATGAATACGTAGCTTTCATATCAGTTTCTGTAGGTGTGTAACAAAATAAAAGCTCGGACAGACCAAATAAGCTGGGCACGGGAGGTCATGCTTGCCACGTGTCTCCCTGTACTGTGATCCCAGGAAGGGCCCAGACCTTGGAGCAGGGCTACCTGGAAGGTTCGGATTAATCCGAAGCAATCCAAAAACAAATACATAAAAATCTGGGATATAAAGTTCCCCAAAATATTATGCCGTAACTCAGGCGGGAATGAATGTTCGCTAAGTATACTCAACGAGATGAATAAATTTGAAAGAGGCACAGAAACAACCGAAATGCCACATAGTTTGAAATAAAACAATTACACTACGCATATATATGACTCCACATTAACCATGTTATGAGACAAATATTCTGAACATAAGCATCACTTCCAAAATTAATCACATTTGTTAGTAATAACATCATCAATAATAATATTTATTATACTTATCATTACTATAATTATTATTAAACATTATCTCCCAAATGTTCAACGGTAGCTAGTGCTATGGTTACCAAGAACAATGATAATGTAGGATCCACATTAATATCTCGGAAAGAAAATTAAAATGCAATAGACTTTACTGTAATTGGTGATAAGTTTTGGAATTTCGTATTTTAATGATGTACCCAGTAAAATAACACAAACTGAAACATCAAAAGATCACAATCACAAACCATATGTTTTCCTCAGACGTCCAAAGTTTTAACAGAGTATGTTTTGGGATAAATAATGTTGTAGCAACAAATCATGAATTTTCATATCTGGAATACAATATATTGGTATTCATGTAATTTAAAAACACTGAATAAATAATAAACGGATTCATTAATCTGAAATTAGGAAGTAAATTTAGTGTTTGATTTCATGTAATTTTATTTTTATTGTTGCAATTTAATTTCTTAGCTGCAAACTAGAATTTAATATACAACAAAATTTACTCACTGATTTGCAACTCATAGTTAATTACTTTCATTGGTGACTCATGTTCGTAGTTCCCTATGAAACCAAGCATTTACAGCTCTTAAGATTAACTCAAAAAACAAGAGGAAGTTAGTACAATTTAAGCAGAACTTTAGTTGGCAGACCTTCATCGTCAAAAAGAAATAATATTAAAAACAAAAAATCTTGTCTACTTTTAATGGAGTTAGGAGCCATTGTTGACCCCTTGTCTCCCACACAGCAAGAATTATTGACTCCAGCCACAGGAGCTTGTTGCGTATAATTGCTGTTTGCATGATGCAGTCTGCCTGCAGATGTATCTCAATCCGTCTTTGATACCAGAACAAATCCATTTGAGGTCATTTCGGAAAAAACTGAGCCATAATGCCCACTAGATCTGAAAATGTAATTGAATGCACTATTAAAGAAAATGTAACTCATCGTGTAAGTGCACGTACGTTTAGAAGATTATACAAGAAAGTTATTATCCATGTAATTAATTCCACACGATTTGATGCAATCAAATTAAAGTGAATATCATCATTATCTACATCACGAAGCACACACTTTCTCGTATTTATCAGCTCGCATAATCTACAGTCATTTGGGGTGACTTGGCAGCATTCACTACTTTAAAATATGTTTGCTAAATTAAATTTTAGAACGTTTATTTTCAGTTGTTCTAACAATCAGTCGGTTCTGTTGATTAGTCCTAATCATCTAATGGTAAAATACAACCGCCAACATTTAATTTAATAAACATTTATTAAAGTAATGCACGGCGAAGAGCCACCCTCCATGATCTAATGTCACTCTAAATGACTGTATCAACCTACTCGCGTCTCATTCTCAACATCCACTCAGTCCCTCTCTCATCTCAGGCTCGTCTCGTGCCCCGCAACAGCCGCTTCCCATCTTCTTCTCGGCCGAAGCCGTCCCCGACAGAGCAGCTCGCCGGACTGGCTTGATAATAAAGTAATGCGTATGTTGTTAGGTGGCTCGCCCCGTCCCCGAGCCGATCTCCGGCGTCGCGCCCCTTGAGGAAGGCCGTCCTCCGCCTCCGCCCCGCAACCTCTCCTGTCGAGGCCCGGCGCGGACTTGCGTAGGCCTATGGTCACCAGCAGCCCTCATTAATATCACGCAAGTGCGTAATCTTTTTAGTAGAGCTCTTCGCGCGAATTTACAAAATACTGTGCAACAATTTCTTGCAGACTTTAATACGCTGGAAAAAAATTACTCCTACTAAATAACAAGCGAGCATTATTTTAATATATAAGAAGTGAAGAGTGCGGGCGAGGATAACACATTAGTTTGCGGCGGCGACACGCGAGCAGCACGACAACGCGAGCGGTGTGGCGCGGCGATGCGGGCGACGATAGGCGCGGCGCGGCGGCGGCGCTGCGGAGGGGCTGCGTCCGCTGGCAGTAAACTTCGTGCGGATGCGCGATGGAGGGTCCACTGGAGCTTATAAGATCATGCTATGAGCTCTGAATTCCACACCCGGCGCCTGGATCCGCGCGCGCCGGTATACCGCCCCGGCGGACGCGGGGACCCGCGGCGGGAGAATGGGCAGGGCGGCTGACAGGGGTCGGGACTGGGACGGGCAGTGGGGGCGACGCGGACGGTGGGAGGCGGCTCACGGTTGCGGTGGCGCTGCTAATGACGCGCGGCGGTAATGGAGCGGTAACGACGGAGAACCCGGCGCAACGCGGCTGTGGCGGTCGCGGTGGCGTCAGACGGTCGTCAGCCGCCCAGGCGGGAGCGGGCAAACGGATGGGCGGGCTCAAGCAGGGGCGTTAGGGAGACGTGCCCTAAGGCTACGACGCTCCCGTAAGATTCATGACGCGAATGCACTCAGCTGCAAAATCATGCACCTATACCTGGAAAATAAAATTGTGCAAACGCTGGGCCGGCCAAACTAGCTCTATAAAGAATGTCTTTTTGGTTTATCAAGAACATTCGAAGTAAATTTCAAATTCAATTCGTCGCGGAGTTCTTTATATCCTCTGGAAAAAAAAACGGCTTGAAATTATAGTGGCCTCTGTGGAAACTTAAATTCAAATCTCCCGCTGGAACTCGGTAGTTCTAGTTAGTTCATACACTGGCTACACGGCAGCGCCACAAGTCGGTAGAAGCAAGCGGGAGAATAAGAAGTTCCGCGGTTGGACGAAAGGGAGCATTAGTATCGACGTGTTTCACAACGTTACAGCTAGAATGCGCCACAGTCCGGAGAAATATCCATGAACAGGGCGCTCTTACAATACATACTGAATAAGTAAATATATTTAACAATGCGCTTTCCTTCAGATGTTCACGAAACTCTGAAAAAAACAATAGATCTATTATATGAAGTAATAACCGGACGCAAATGTTTGATTTCCACAACCTGAACTTTGTGATGCAAATACACATAAGAAGGAAAAGTAATGATGCCTCAAAGGTTGTAGAATTCAAATAAAAATTACATTTCTGTTTGAAGATTTGCCTTCCTTATGGAATTAATACACGGTATACAAATGTTTAAATTATAAAATTTATATTTTCTTTGAAGACAAATAGTTTTTATCGCAGAATTTGATAACACAAAAAACATGAGATACGAACAGTCTCTTTCTTTGCTACGGAATTACTCTTATTTCTCTGTGAGAACGCACAGAGTTTATGAGTTTGCACGTTATTTCAAGTTAAAATGCCAAAACCATTACAATTTTTTCTTTTCTATGTCCACTTTATGGTGGACGGGAGTAAATTTCGTTGTGTAGAATAAGTAAAGGCAGAATTATTTTTCTAATTTTTTGTGACTACGTGTACTTCAGAACACTTCAACTACTTATATGAACACTTCAATACACAACTCTTCTTGCTGTTTTGGACATTGTTTGGCTAACCGTCCCATTCCTACAAAATATTAAGTATGAATATCCAAGACAAATACTTAATCAGTTAATATGAATGAGAATTTCTTGACTGGTTGCAAATTGATAAATTATTTTTGTACATTTACTGAAAGTTAGTCTTCTGGACGTCCCGAACGCTTGCTCGCTCTTCCACTCTCGTTCTGTCGTTCATTCTCTCTCTCTCTCTCTCTCTCTCTCTCTCTCTCTCATTCTTTCTTTCTCTCTCTCACTCTCTCTCATTCTTTCTTTCTCTCTCTCTCACTCTCTCTCTCTCATTCTTTCTTTCTCTCATTTCTCTCTCGTTCTTTCTCTCTCGTTCTTTCCCTCTCGTTCTTTCCCTCTCTTTCTTTCCCTCTCTTTCTTTCCCTCTCTTTCTTTCCCACTCTTTCTTTCCCTCTCTTTCTTTCCCTCTCTTCCTTTCCCTCTCTTTCTTTCCCTCTCTTTCTTTCCCTCTCTTTCTTTTGCTCGTTTTCTCTCTTTCTCGTTCTCTGTGTCTCGTTCTCTCTCTCATCAAAACGCACTCAAAAACAGTGACTTGTAGAACCTTACAATGTTTGTATAATTACATAATGAACATCTGGTTGAATGTATTAAACATTAAGCACATACGACAATGTGTACTGTGACTATTTATACAATTGATGACGTACTTGCATGGGATATAATTGTAAACAGATTATGTATCTGAATCACAGTGAGAGAAAGCGTACTTTTCATACGAGAGCACTACCAAAGCTCAAAGAATTGAAACAGGCTTATTTTTAAATTATTTATTTAATGGAATTCCTGAGTAACTAATGAAACCATAGACACGTCTAATGTGGCCGGAGACTGCATAGCTTTCTTATACGCACGCACACACACACAACACACCACACACACACACACACACACTATATATATATATAATTAATATTATATTATATATATATATATATATAATATACATTATATTACATATACTAATATATATTATTACATCGTAGTAATGTGTAGTTTTTGTACTCTATGGTAAGTATACTGTGTTAGAGAAATCCCATAAAGTAGCATTTCATTGCTTTGGACAATGGGCAAGTATTTCACACCCAAAGCTTGCTACGAAAGGACAGGCCCATACAAACATAAAATTTTAGATTTCATCATTTTCTCCCCTAACAAAATCAATAGCAAATCACGAAAAAACAGAGGTGAGAATTAAACTTTAGGGGATTAGTACGTTCCCATGTAAGGCAAGCAACTAAAGGTGCTATACTATTTAATCTTAAACACTGCACGTGCAGTTAATCCCTTCTGGTGTCATCGTTGTAGCGTTAGAAGGTAGAAGGCGCCATTAAAAGAAGAAAGCGGCGAGAAAGCCATCATTCAAGTCGATAAGCTACAACAAGCAACTACAGGAAGAGCACAGATTATTGCGAGAACTTCATTACGGGAGAAGTAATTAAAGATACCGACAATGTCGTAGGTCAAGTACATTGCTACAATGATGTTTTTAGTTAGTGTAATTCCCCGTGCACCTTCATCGTAACGGATGATTTATAACTAGCCTCACCTTTTTGCTGACTTTCTATTAGCTTGATTGGCATGCCGCTCACCAGGGGTGATCAGAGCATTCCGTGCAAACTGTACCCGCAACCACATCGTCAAGAAAGACAAGACACGTAGATCCCGGTACATCCATACAAAATCCCAACCTTGTTAGTACATCTTACTATTTTTTCTACGAAAAGTAGTACGTACTTATCAAAGACTCATTCCAATATTTTCCAATCAAACTCATTCCAATATGTTTTTAGAATTATGATTGCATGCAAAAGTAAATATTGAGATAATGTACATGAAAATTTCTGAATTTTTGACAATTGTAAATGCAAGTGTTCAGTTTTTTAAGCGTCGGGAAAGTGGAGGAGCTTAGCTGTGGGGCTGGTAGTGAAAGGCTAACCTTTTGGCGGGTTTACTCTAAGAACGTGCGTTGAAATCAAAGCATGCCGAAAAAAAAATTGCTTGTTGAAAACTTTTTTTAATATTTACGTGGCTGTTACGAATAATGGAAGAAATGGTGTGCTATTGTAGCATCACAAGTTTCTTCAAAAACAGGGGGTTTATAATTTTTTTCCTCAAAAACGATCCGAATTCTTTTATTAATTTTTATTATAGAACCAAGGATATTTATATAAATGGTGCATGACACATTTTCGGTGAATCCTTAGTATTTTCGAAAATTGCAGAAAATTAACTTCACAAAAGTACAATATTGATGGCAGATATATTTTTATTTAGTGAAATCTCTTCTAAATAATTAAACTTTATAAGTTCATGCAACATTTTGTTGAAAAACGAAATATTCACATATTCACGAACGAGAAATTCACATATTTTCTCCTTATATTTAATGCAATTTATACAAAAAATTATCCAAAAATGTCTCCAAACTTTTTCTTGAATTTTAACCTCAGAAAGACCAAAAGACGCTAAAAACCGGCATAGATGCTATTGTGATGAATTCCCCTTATTTGCAAGAATTGCAAACAAAAAATTAACATGGCAAAACTACAGCGTTTATGATAAGAGACTTTTTCCTTAATAAAATATATTTTTTAGAACTAGATGTTCAAATAATACAAAGAAAAGTATCTGGATTTTTGAAAATTGCAAATGCAAACATTTAAAGTTTTTTAAATTTTGGGGAAGGTGCTAAAAATGGCTGTTTGAAACACTTTTGCTGGTTCATGTAGCAATATAATATTACGTCGACGTTCCGAATAATGCGAGAAGAATGTGCTGTTCTACTACTACTAGAAATATCCTCCATGGATCTGCCACTGGGTTAGCTGTTCGATGCCGTTTCTCTGATTTATACAGTATTTCATGGACCTCTTCAGGTTCTTCGAGAAATATTAAGATACATTACAACACATTATTGAATTCATGAACAAACACTAGTTTTATTACATAATATGTAATGAAAATTAGTGTAAGTTAATATACAGCAGTACAATAAGAACTAATCAAGCAGGATGTCTACTTCCACTATGGTTATCAAAGAATATATCAATATAGAGGTCAGGCCATATTATGAAAACCTATCAAGCAAAGCAACGAATAAAGTAAGATAAACACAAGTTAATACGTTGATAAAAACAGTCAGTGTGAAAGTGAAGGTAATACAAGAAGGTTAAAGAATAAATACGTAAAGGTTACAGGAAAGAAACAATGAAATAGATATACATATGTAACAAGTTAAAATTAACAGCCAACCAGACTTAACTTCAAGAATGATCTGTATTGAGAAGACTCAACAGACAAATCCCACGGAATACGGTGCTCTAACACTAAATTTGGTTTCAAGGTTGATTGTGAATTTTAGTATTCAGAAGAATATTTAACTAGCGAATGGATGAAAAAATTGACAGTGGACGAATGAAACGATTAAAAATAGTGGAACATGTATAGAGGAACAAATGAGAATTTCGTTCTGATTTGTGAAGATGTTATCGTCTTCGTGATTATTAATTATGAATTATTATTATTTTTATTTTTATTATTATTATTATTATTATTATTATTATTATTATTATTGTTGTTGTTGTTGTTATTCCTCTACTTCACGACTACAGATGTTATGAGTCCGTTGAATGTAAAATCTCCTCCAAATTGCAACCATCTTCATAAGGAACATATCCAGGGACTGTCGGGGCCTCTACAATACTTTGCGCAAAATGTGGGCCGTTCAAAATAAAGCTATGTCTTGCACATCCCAGTCTTGTGAATAAACTGGGAATTTAGTCAAGTTCTTACAAAAATTTGGCGGAACAAATCTTGGAGCTCCAGCTTCACGGAGCAGCAGCGCGACATTCGAAGAGCATTGAATAATAAAGACTGGGAAACAATCAGTTAAAATGAAGATTGGTCACATTACAGAGAAATAATTGCCTAAATCTGCGTCAAGAGAAGTTTTCTTAAAACAGTTTAAAGACGGTTAAATGTTTAGAACACATATACCTGTATATAGCCGTTATTTCCGCTATGTCTTAGACACCTGCGTATAATGATGTAGGTACATAATTCATTAAACGTTCTGAACTTTCTAAAATTGCACAAATAATGTTTTTCCATTATTTTCTCGAATTTCAAGGCTATGCTTCACCAAGGACCTTAATGCTAAATGTTTCTGTGTTAAAGTACAATTTATTGCTTAATAAAAAATATTTGAATAATTTCATGTACAGTATTTTCGAGTCGTTTTTAGATTACTTTTGAGTTAATATTTTGTTGGTACTGAATAGGAATTTTGTGGACTATCACTAGTATATTAAGAATGTGTGGTGGGATATATTCTGGCATTCGAATAATATATGATTATTCGAAGCTCGCGAATCAGAAGCTTTAGTATTGATATTCAAACGTCTTTCGCAACAAAGTTCTACTTTTGTTTCTTGAAACTCTGTGTACTGATAATATTGGATTCTATTGGAGAAGTGCCATTTTCATTGAAAAGTTTGAATGTTCAAAAATTAAAGTTTACGTTATACTTTTTAAAACCTGTCTAGCCTCTCTAGCTACTTTTTAAAACCTCTCTCTAGTTAAAGTTTTACAGGAGATAGCTGAAGTAGTTACAATATTACGCAACAATTACTATTAATATGACAAAGTAAGTACTATTATACGTCCAGTGGTTTATTTCCGCAAGCGAATGAAATTCATGGAAATTGTTTACTGGCGCTATTAGTTGGATTTATTATAAGCATCGAATTCATATTCGTTGAAAATATTTTAAAATTTAAAATTTTGAAAATATTGAAAATATTTTAAAATTGCTTCATATCTGCTCTGTCCAAACAGTTTCATTGTAATTGAGAAAATGAGCCCTATTTCCACAAAATATGATGCGCTGCACCAAATGTATTACAAAGTCATGGTCACATACGATCCCAAAGAGGGGGATAAAATATGTCAAGATAAAACAATCTTAGTAGAGCCTTTTGTGCAATATTAACTTTTGTCCCTAAGAAAATTAGACCTGTCAAATTTGTTAATTATTTTATGAATGTTTATAATACTCTTTTTTGATTCTCATTTTCTGCAAATTTAATACACTGAACGTCGAATAAGTTAAAATATTTTACAACTGAATTTTTTCCCCTTTTCTACAGATGCCACGTACTGTAAATATTCCCCCATTCATTATAACCATAATATTGTATAAATCAATTCGTGTAATTGAAATTGAAAATCTCTTTTTGCTGCACATTGTACGCGCAAACGTGAATGAAATAGAAATATATAATTACTTAACAAAAAGTGAGTGAAATTACTGTTTCCTACCCAATGGGAATAATAATTTGATTTGACCCTTGAAACCTAAATATCACTGAGAGGATTTCTAAAAAGTTGAGGGGCGTGATGCAAGAGGTGGAAAGCAGAAAACTATTAGTTTACGAAAACTATAGCTGGGATGCATTACATGAGAGGAATATGTTGCCATTGTGAAAACATTTTTTTGAATTCAGACATCGACGAATTCTAAATAAATCACAAAGCCAATAGGTATTGTTACCGTAATTTTGGATTCTTTACAGTATCTCTTCAATTCAACATATCATTGCTCGTTTTCACTCATAAAAATATGTTAAACGTTAATATTACTTATTTGAATTATGTGCAGACGTATGTTATAATTGCAACCCTAGCCAGCAATGGAATGGACAAATTTTCAATTTATTAAAATTTCTAATTCCCCTTCTTCATAAACCGGCTGCTTGCTATTGGTACTTCGCATGCCTCTTTCTCTCCTTCTTCCTATATTCCCTCTCTCTGTATCACTTTCTCGCTGTGGACATTGTAATTAACGAAGCTCTATCATATCGAAATTATCCCCAATTTGACGTATTAATATGCAAATACTGGCAGAGTTAGCCAGATTTTAATACAGATTACGCAAGCTGTGAATGCATTATTAAATATGTCGGTTAATTTTTTTTAGTATGTATAGTATGTACAGTTCTGTTTTAAAAACTTCTGCAAGATTGATGTCTCACTTGCTAAACGTGATTTGCCACTTGTACGATTAAACTCTAAAAATTAAAACAAAAGATTTAAGAAAGATAAATCGCAATTTAAACTTTGTGGCGTATTATGTTTATAAATATGAGTATGTTATTATATATGTTTATAAAAACGAGTCACGACAGTGTTAAGATTTCCTTTAACAGTTTCATAAAATATATTTATAAATAGCTTTCGATGGCTGGGATAACTTTATTTGTTCACACATACCTCCCCTTAACTAACACTTAGGAAATCATTAATATTTAAAAATATTGGTGGTAGGCGTGGCGTACTGGGGTATTTTGTAAATGGACAATCCTATCTACAAAAATACAGAAAAAATAGCATATATGTTATAAAATTAATGCGTAAATTTAATTAGTCCTATTTTTTTCAGTTATAGTTTCAGATAATTTCCTCGGTATCTTGGGGTAAACTTGGGGCGAGATACCCCAATTCTTTTATTCTCTCGCCTCTAATTACGCAAAAACAATTTATGTTAGCATCTGGAAAGGATTTAGTTGGGACGTGAACTTGTGTATTAATTTAGTTATTCAATATCATATAGGTGTTGTGGTGTGATATCTTTGGCATTTTTCATGAAATAATTAAAGACGTTGTCATTGCCAATATTATTTAATGTAAGAGCAGCCATCGAAAGCTGCTCTTACATTAAATAATATTGTTGGCAATGACAACGTCTTTAATTATTTCATGTTCAATATCATTTGGTAATGAGTTGTAAAGTAACGAAAATATATACTATAATCTTTTCTTTATCAACTTTATCTTACGTTTCTCTATCAACAGCTCGCTAAGAAATTCACACAATTCTAACGAAGTATGTTGTGATTATTAATATCTGCTTTCCATTAAATGTGTTACCACAATTAAGAAGCCAATTTTGACAAAAAATTGAAGGATCGTAAATAACTAGGCAAGGCATTGTAATAGTAAGGTTCCCAAGATGAATACAGGCGTGTATAATCGCAAAGTACATATAACGAACTGTATGAAGTCTGACTGAATTCGAATGAATGAATAGGAGTGTGTAATATAATGAACTTAATTTAGTTTTCAATTAGTTTATATGGATATTCTATGGATTTTTAACCGAATTGAGAGACCGAGACATTTTGTTACCATAACATCAGCCATTGCGTATTGTTTATACCCAGTCGTGCGTGCGAATGGCTGTTTGACAAGCAAAACTGCATTTGTTCAGCTTATCCTTAATTTACTATTGATTTGTTATTATGAAATCAATTTCAAACATCCGAAATCGTACTACATATTGCATCTTTTTGAAAAAAAAATATTCATCTCATAAGCATAGAACTGTCTTTTCGTTTCTAATGGTCAGGGGCATGTTGTTTAAGGAAGACGATAAAAGAAAGAGCTTAGGGACTAAGATCGATCCTGCGTGACTTCATGATCAAGTGGCAAAGAATAGGTTAAGTGAGGGTATAATGTTCTTTCATTCCAGAATGGTATTCTACTTTTTGTGATCAATGATTAAGGAAAGAAGATATCCAATATAGGTCAATACAACGAATTTCATATCAAGGTAATTTTGAAATCAAAACGTTATGGTCAATGATCTCAAAAGAAAGATCAAAAACATTTCTATAGGTTCTTAATTGCAGGTTCCATTGATGAAGCATGATTGAACAAGATTTTTATATTATTATTCAAGCATGCATTTGGAAATATTTATCTCATGAAATGATCAAATATCGTGTAATATGTTCTTTAATTAATTGTGGTATTATGTATAATATGAAGTATTATATATTATGAAGCAAGATTTGTACATTGGTTGAATCGCATGCACTACGTTTGTTGTGTAGCTGTAGCTGCTTTGAGTAATACAACAATATTTCTGTTGTACCTAAGTGAACTTAGAAAATCCATGTATTTTAACAAATCATTCATTTACTCATTCATTAAGATCGGCAATTCCCAATACACGATCGTCTATAATACAAGGGATGCAATACGAGAAAATAAAAATAATGAACACTTACGCAGTTTCAGTTAACAGCCCTATCTGTTCTTCACATTTTATCTCGTGCTCTAGTGCGTCGTAAAGAAGGGTCAAATTGCTTCGAAACCCGCAGCTTCGTGCGGAGCGAAAATGCATAGCATCGAGTTTAGTATCTGGTTCTGTATTCTGCACCGTCCGCCAACGTCTAGAAATGGAGCCGGGCTCTTTTGTTGCTCTGTCGTGGCGGCTCGAGTCTCGACTAGAGTTGTGCTAATTGGCTTTACGACTCGCTCAAACTCTTAACACGCGAGGCGAATTGACCATGTTACTACTTCTATGTTCACACCTACTATCTTCGGACTGGCTGCAAGAAGGCGAGAGAGTTGCAAGGATGAGATCTTGGGGAGAAATTCTGTTTTTGTTATTGAATCCCTGTCAAGCTTTCAGTCGTGTTCATCACGTTTTATTATGACAGCAAACAGGGATAATTTGTTCCACAAACAACTGTATAAATGTACATTATTTAAAGAAACTTTAATATGTGAAAACTTTAAAACTAATAAACCCTCTTATTTAATTTCTGTACATTAAAGAAATAAAAAAGTTTTATGAAGGAAGACATGACATAAGTAACGAAATTTATTTGTAGTTGAAAAAGCCTTATTTAGTTAATAAATACCCATCTTTATCACTAGTGATGGTAGAATTTAGCGATTAATTTTTTTCAAATTGTCTAGTGAAACGAAGGCTACAACAGTATAAAAATTAAGATTTAGCAGTTTGTAACATTTGTTGAGAAAATTATTATTAAGGAAGATTTCTTGACATGAAAAAATATTTTGACGCTATTCAGATTTTCCCATTAAAATCAGGAAGTAAGGGAAACTAATTTAATACTTCGTCATTTATGAACTTCAAAAATATAAAAGCGAAGGAGCAACGCCGTAGACTTACGATCTTCTTTTTCCTTTCGTGACCTCCGTATAGCGAACTTCGGAAGCTGAGACCCCTTGAAATACGAACCCTTGAGTACCATTGGGCGCTCCAGTTTCCATGATCAATTTGTTTAATTATCCTTATCAATTTTTTACTTTTTTATTTACATCTTAATTATAAACGCGTCCACTCTCAAATTGAATGTTTTCAAATATAGATGTGTTGTCGATGTTGCATCGCTAGTTAGATGGCGAACACGTAGGAAACCATAAAATGCAATTTAGCAATTGTATCGCAGATTCATGACCATTTCGCATTTTGTACGTGATTTCGCATTTTGCGATCAATTTCGTGTTTTATCGCTGATTGAAAACCTACAGAAATATACCACACGGATCGTCAAACATCCAATTATTAATTTTTCCAGCGTTTGGTAGCATATAGCATTTTTAGCCATTGCTAAAATCTACCATCTCTATTCATTATCATGCACATGCTCATGATATATTATTATAGCGTGTCATACATCTCGATCAATGAAAATATTAATTGCTTTTGCAATGTGCTTCGAGACTGATGTTATTTAGCATGTTTAACAAGGCACTGACTGTGTTAAAAATGTATATGAAGATTGACGATGATATGTAAATAATGTAATGAACTAAATACAAATATAAATTCCTAATTTCAGAAATTTTGGTGGTATAAGCATGGAGATGGTTTCTTTTTTAAAAATAAACTCATATTTTTATCGTCGGACACAAACAAAGCATTTGTTGGTTGTAAAACTTCAATCGAGAATACGAGCTACAAAGTCAACAGGATGTAAACAGGTTTTATTGAATTCAATTACTATAAGCGCAAGTTTTCTTGAAATTCCACCGCCGGAGGTGCGGAGAGAGGAGGGCTCTGGCTACGTCACGACTTAAAAGGGCGTACCAACTGTGGTCATGAACTGAGCTCACCAAGGGGAGTTATGAGAAATGCTACGTATGTTTTGAAAGTACGAGTTGGTTGTTGCTAGCATTGTAAATTGGTACGTGACGTTTGAGTCGAACCTAAGTATCTGAACGTGCCGTACTGTTCATTGCTGGTTGGGGACTAAGAAGCTAGAGTAAAGAAAGTAAAGAAAACTTGCGCGAAAATACACTCATGATCAGATAAAATAATTTTATTTGGTCTAAATTTACAAACTCCTTGAATTTTTTGCCCTAAATTTTTATTTATAGCTTATCGTTAATCTAAATTTGAAGAGGTTCGGAATACTAATTTAATTGAAATGATCACAAATGCAAATTCCGTAAAAAAAAATTTGGAACAAATATGTCAGATATGATTTTACTTTTGTGAAAATTATAGGAGATTTACGTCATAGTTGATCTTTTTATAACAAACGCGCGATAGCGAGCATAAATATAAATTCCTATAACATGTTCTTTAATTATTCGTCATCACATCAAGAATATTGAAACGCACCCAAAAATGAAAATTACAGATAGGCATGATTAACACACGCTTCCTTTATTACTCGCCTTCTTCATATAAAAGAACGTTGATCCGAACGTTTTTTATAGAGGTTTCAGATATTAAAATATTCTTGGAAATCATATTTTTCTGTGAATACCACACATGATGCTATTGGAAAGGCGACGAGGGGCCACAGATTCCACAGTTCTACAACTGCTTGGGTGGCCGAGATTGAGGTTATCGATTATTACTTTTGACAACCAATGTTCGGCATGTATATGTGAACACACGAATAATGGCAAATATCACTAATACAAGGTATCCGGGGAGGAAGTGTCGGAAATTAGAAAACAAGCTTTGAAGACAATTTTGAGCATAATTTGTCTAATAAACTACTTGAATATCCTGATTGGCTGAGCCACAATAAGCAGACAAAAGTTGGTTTAAAAAATGTTTTCTAGGCAAAATTTTGCTTTTCAGAAGCAAAGGAACACTCCAGAAACTTGTAAATTATTTATTATTTACAAAAGAAATTAATATATTTGTTCAGAAAGAAAAATTAACCGAGAAATAAAAAGGCAGTAGAATTGTTTAAACTGAGTGCTTTTAATAAGATAGCAACAAATATATACTGCTTTGTATAAATAATTATTGTTGTCAACTTTTACAATTTTTTAAAATATAATGCTAAAAAGTAATTTTTTAATAATCGTTTATTGTATTTACGGAAAAATTGATTAACGAACGTGGTCGAACATGGTCGAAAATCTTTGAAGATTTTTCCATTTTGAAAATGAATTGTCTTCTTTGCCTAGCTCATTAAATCAAGCATTCGCTAGTCGTATCGTCAATAAATAATTGTTTTTTTTATTTGGTGCCCAAGTAAAAAGACACTTCTCCAAAGTAGTAAAATTTCATAATTGTTCGAAAGACATCCGCTATATGCACCACAAAAACTCTGTTTTCGATCGCTAAATAAACAGCTTCGTTCAAGATACAACCGTTTTCCTGCAAATTGTCATTTTTTTAGATATGTCGCTTTTCTTCTGCACCTAGGATATGAGCGATGATTAAGAATACACATCATTACAGAAGATTTGTCTCTCAAAAGTCCTGGAATATAATTTACGGAAATGATGAAGAAACACAGAACTAACTCGTGAGATTTGTGTTGTGAGTTCATATTAAATTACTTCTTTCTTTGAAGCAACGAAGATGGCCTGGGCGCCGCAAGAATATCGGTGTAACTTAATTGATCAACAATGTTTTCTGAACATAGCACTTTTTACATTTTACTTCGTCGCTATCATTTCGTAAGAAGAGAAATTATTCTAACCGTCCGCTGGAAAACGGAGAATTTTCGACAGAAAAAGTTTTATTGTCGGGACCGGGTAACCAAAAAGTGGATAAATCATGTTCTTATATGTAGTAAATTACGTGCTCTAACACTGAGTAGTTAGCCTCCAAGTTTTGGGTTGCTTTACGCCGAAAAATCGTTTGACGGCAAAACGTCTGTCGACCGTCTGCTGTTCGTCTGTCGTCTGTCAGTTTAGCCGTCTACCTGCGTGTAATCAAAGTTAGCGACTAAATCATTCAGACGATTTTCTCCAAAACTCATATACCCCGATAGCTTTAAATGAACTCAATGGCCTGTCAGTTTGAGACGGATATTTTGATTTTGCGAGTTACATTTCATGGAGCCCCAACATTTTTAAAATTTTCCCAAAAAGGTTGTATATTTTTTATTACACATTGTCTTCGGATACCGTAAACTACGCTTAACACAATGGTGTAGGTCTCATGTTCGTAGAAATCCCTGATGGTTCGAAAATTTCAAAAGTTCTGTTTTTGTTCTCAGTCTTCTTATAACTAGAATATTGAAGACAGAGGTTTTGTCTTAACGAATTTTGTTCTTCAAAGCGAAATCTTGAAAAATAGTCATGTACAATTTCATCAAAAAATATGAGCAGTTTTCGTGCAATTTGCTCTGAAATACAGGCAATTTTTAACAATTTTAATCAGTTCTTTTCTCAAAAAAGGCTCCAAATTTCGTTTTTAAATTTCTCTTGGTACCTACCAAAGAACGGTAAAAAATAGTGCTATTCTTATTTCCGGCGATCTCTCTGTATTTAATAAAACTACAAATTGATAAAATTGCAAAACTACAAAGTGCAAAATACAGATTTTATGTATTAAACAAAGTCTTTTTAATAAATAACCATTTAAAAGTAGTCCATGTACAATTTTTGTAAAAAAAAGGAGTCGTTTTCGCGTAATTTGTGCCTGAATTTAATTCAATTTATGAAAAATACACTTTCGAATAAAAAAAACGCTCCAATTTTTTCTATAAATTGTTTCCACTGCTAAGACAAAGGACTCTTAAAATAACGACGCAAGTCTCTTTTCGTCGAACTCTCTAAATTTTCGAAAACTGCAAATTTAGAAATAATGCGAGATAGTAAGTGCTGTTGTACGTCCAACTAGTTTCACCTAGCGGAAACCTGTTGGTAATAATGAGAACTTATGTACCTTTGCTAAATCCTACGCATGTGGGAACTTCATCCCTCTTCATACATACATCAGTATAAACAAAAATACATTTTGTTAGCGAAATATGTTTTAATACAATTCGACATACTGCAAGCTCCACTTTTTAGATATTACAGATAACTTTAAAGAATGCAATTTTATTAAAACATTAATATGTGCTGACGATCAGGCACTTATTGCAGACAACGATTACAAATTACAGAGAGCTCTGTTTGAATCGCAAAAAATAACAGCATAGTATAACTTCAAAACTTCAGTAGGAAAAATCATATACGTGGCATTTCAGGGTAGCTTTCCGGTCAGATGTAAACTGGTAATAAATGATGCAATCATTCAACAAGTCCGCATTTTTAAGTTTCTAGGCTGTGACATTTCATGCAGAGGGGAAGTTGATGTAGAAAGGAAAATAGAGCGTTTTAATAATATGTGCGTTACGATTAAAAGAACCCTTAAAAACAAGGCAAGGAAAGACACTCTCTTAAAATTTTATAAAAAGGTAGCTGTGCCAACTGGTCTCTATGGAAGTGAAACGTGGCTACAAAATAACAAATCTTGCAGTAGAATTCAGACTTCTGAAATGAGATTTTTTAAATCAGTATTATGAGAGGGCACAGAATATGAAATGAGGAAGTAAGCAATACGTTAGGTATGTTTAATTTAAACGAAAATGTAAAAGAATGTAAAATTCCAGAACTCCAAAAGAAGTGACACAATACCGCCATAAAAGGCCTCGGTCTGCTGGACGACCGAAAACAAGGTGGAAGGACCAATGAGTTCGCAACGGTCCAGTGCTTTAATTAGAAGAAGAAGAAGAAGAAGAAGAAGAAGAAGAAGAAGAAGAAGAAGAAGAAGACGAAGAAGAAGCAGAAGAAGAAGCAGAAGAAGAAGCAGAAGAAGAAGAAGAAGAAGAAGAAAAATAAGAAGAAGCGTACTACTCAACTCATACTGTGTGGTAATATCGAGAAGCAACGTTGGCAAAGTGAGCGAAACCTTCAGAAATGTCCCTAAAGATTTCCTTTTTGTAGATAACGGCGTATGAAATATAACTTAGTCTTCGGGTTTAAATACTACTTATTATATTAAGGCACTAGGACGCACAATTCTGCGACACGCATCGATATCAAGAAAATTGAGTGAAGATGTTGTCATTGCCAACAATGTTTTTTAATTCAAAAGCAGCTTTCGATGGCTTAGCCATCATCATCAGTTGTCTGATACAAGAAGAAAAACACAAAAAACAAAAAACATTAAACGTGAATTAACAACAAGATTATGATAAAGGTTACAATAATTTACAAATTTTTTGGAAAATATATTTGACAACGGGAGAAAGAAAAAGATGATGATGATGGCTAAGCCATCGAAAGCTGCTTTTGAATTAAAAAACATTGTTGGCAATGACAACATCTTTAATTATTTTAAAAATGCCAAAGATATACTACCACAACACCTATAAAATTGAGTGAGTTGTATATTGCGGGACTGCATTTCGCTTGCCTTCTTTTTAGGCGACTTGTCAACAAATATTATTATTTATAAAGTAAGGGTAACTGTTACAATACGTAATAGATAAAACTAAATTATCTAATGCTATTGTAGAACGTCTAGAAGGCACGTTAATTGCACTGAGATTTTTAATACTTTCTATTTCAGGGTGAAATTCCATGTAAGTTTACTAAAAACTTTCTGAAACAAATCCAATATTTTTTTATAATAAAACTTCTGAAAAATTAAAAATGAATTCATTACATCTCTTTTCAGAATTGATTGTAATTTCATTTTCATTCAAAATCAACAATTGTTTTGAATGTTCTATACTTGTTTGCTAATGAACTATTTACGCCATTTCTTGGGTTGTTAAACATTATCATATTGTCCATTCACAAACGTCTTGAATTTTAGTGATATGGCGTTATTGTCTCTATACAGAACATCCACAAGTGTGTATGTGTGTGTGTGTATGTGTATATGTGTGTATGAGCTGCTTCATGGAGTACAAAATTCGTAATAAAACATTTCTTTAAGTAATCAATTACAGGCTATTTTGCGTCTGATCCACAAGATTAAGAAAACATCTTTTTACAGTTTGCACAATAACGGATAAATGAACGTCGCATTTTCTTTATTATATCAACGTTTTGAGCACTTCTAGTAAACTTAGCCAACAGTTACAAAATTATTATTAAACTACTATCATTAAATAAATTGATTATCAAAACTGATTATCAAAAAGAAAAATAATGGTTGTAACAATCCAGTGATATATAATTACTTAGTTTACATTTGTATTGTATAATTTTTTTAAAGACTTAATATGTTTGTAACAAATAATGTACTTCAGCTTCCGGGTCAATGACCTCCATCTCGATCATGTTTTTGTCCAGTTTACCTGATTCATTGAGCAAATGCTGAGATGCCCCCTTGTTTTGCTTCTGGACATAAATGTAGCTTCACTATGCGCACGTTTTGTTGAACTTTCCTTTTGCTTGTAATGATAAGAGTAGATGTAAGGGCGAGATGCTATTTTGTTTGCAATGCAGAAAAATCATACTTGCAATTCGTGAACCGATGCAATAATTTTTCTATAACTCAGAAACGAAAATAACTATTTTTCAAATGTTGCTAATCTTGCGATTTTTAAAATATACTTTTATTTATTTATGTTAAACTTTTCTTTCAACTATTTTTAGTTAAAATGACGGGAAGATATTCTGGATCTCAAGAAAACGTGCCAGACATTCTTTATCCCCCCTACGTCACAGTCTTTTAATGTTTTTTGACTGAATAAATTTAAATCTAAATTGTCCTTGAATAATAATTCCAAGTTGACTTTGATAATAAAAAAAATCAAATATCAAAAGTTAACATAAACATATTCCCCCTTGTGAATATCCCTGTGATCATAAGAAAACTTCGGAACTTTCTACTTAATGGATGCAAGAAAAATAAACACAACCGAGAATTTTGACAATGAATGAAAACGTGTTTATAAATGAACCGAGATCTCCAATCCATTCCTCGAAATAAAATGCAAAAAACATCATCAATGAAGAGAAATTCATTGCGTCGTTCAATAGAAAGTCATACACACGCCAAACCAAATTGAATGGATCTACGCATTTGAATATGTCTTCCGTATTTACTGACACCGAGGAATGAATGTGCGTGCAAGTATTGAGCTCTACCGCTACTGGTCTCGACATTATTTGCACATGGCCACAGAACGAACTAATGAAGAAACAAATAAACAAACACACATGGGCAGGATCCAGTAAATGGAGACAAACAACACACATGTTGAACGCGAAGTACACAAGTCAAATACGCTCCATAGGAAATAGCGAGTTCTTATATTTTGACACTTCTTTTCCAGTCGCATGTTTGATGTCGCAATTAAGCTCAAACACATCCGTAACAGAAAACGTCTTGCGGCATCGTTCTTTATAAAATGTTATAGTTATTAACGTGACTTGTGATGTCAGCCGTGTGTCGACCAATACTTTTTATTATACCACCTTCTTATAAGAAAACCACACAAAGACTACCCTTTTAGAATACACCTACACACAAGAACTACTCTTTTAGAATAGGAGAACGCATACGTCATTTTTATCTACAACTCATGTGTTTTGATTATTCTTATCGGAGAAGTCACAGTTATAACTTTAACGGGCATGGGATGTTCAGAGTGTCTTTTCCGTTCATCTGTTTGGTATCGTTATGTCGACGTAACAGTACCGTATAACAAAAATATAACAGTTGAAAATTATGCTCTAAAAATTGTTGAACGTGAATCGAAAGTGCGATTAATACCAAATGCAATATTAGCATATTTAGAGAATGGATTGAAAAAAAACTGAAATAAACTGATACAACATTTCAGAAAGCTTCTTTTATACCATTTCAAAGAATAATAGTCACCAGAAATTTAATAGTCACCAGGTTTTTGTTGTCGCCAAGCATGATCAGGTGAATTTGGTGAACATCGCATGTGCAATGCGACGATGTGTGGTATTCCGAATCAACAATTCTCCCTCTTCCCCAAATTAATAAGTAGCTGAAGTTAAAACTACGCTATGTATGTTATATTTTTTCAACACAAATGAAGATCATTATTTCACTGAGTAGAAGTAAACAGAAAATACATTTTTGATAAATAAATAGAGATATTGTCAGGTATCAATATTATGATATATTGTCAGGTATCAATATATTGATACCTGACAATATCTCTATTTATTTATCAAAATAAAAAAGGTATCTACTTCACCAACAATCCAATTAATAAGAATATACATTACTGCTATTTACAAAATAATCTGGAAATATCCCAATTAAATCTGCAATATTCAATTAAATATTACCGGAATAAGAAATTACGAACAAAAATTATTTGCAAAATTGCGGTCAATGTATGTTCGGATGTGTTCGTCATCAGTCATCGTCCTCAGATTCTTCGTCAAGGGCGCCACAATTAGTATTGAATCTTGACCTTTTTCAACTTTCTCCGCTCACTCCTCTTGTTAGCGCATCTTCTCCAATTTTGTACCTCTACGACCTTCAGAAACTGTCCTCCCGCCATTTCGGCCTTTTCTCCCGGCTTTTAACCGTTTCAACACAGTTATTTTTTATAATCATTTCATTATACATTCTTTCTATATGGTCTACCCATGATAATTTTCTAGAATTTATCTAATTTACAATATTTCCTGGGTCCTCGTGAAGTGGGTTACAGGCTTGTACGTCCATAGCAGTACTACAGCAAATGCCAGGAAATGACCCTCATATAATGAGGTACACCCAGAGAAGAAGGTTGAGAAGTGTCGTCAAGAGAGGGTATGGTCAGCCTAGAGGTGGTTCCTGGCCATCCTCTCGGAAGTGAGAGCCCAGAGTAGCTCATGAGAAAGGAACGAGAGTGAATCTCTGGCGTGATGATACGGGAACTCTGGGTCAAGAAAAATAAAATCCCAACGCCCTTCCTCACTGTTGAGGAGTAGTGGAGGGCTACCAAAACGGTACTCAGAAAAACAGTAGGTCAGTAGTGTCATACGAAATTCCAATATTTCCTCGCATCGAGCCTTATTGCACATAGTTAATATTCGGAAGTGACCGAATTCCATCACATTCCTCACTGCAATAGTCCAACACTGCAATATCATACTGTGATAAGCACTGCAATACTGAATTCTGAATGAGTACTCTTTTCGCTTCTCTCTTTTGATTCTCCGAATCTGTGACTCCCGTGAGCAGATTGGCTGTCTCTTTCTCTAACTTTCCTCTATCTTTTTACTGTATGTCTGTCGTCTACTAGTGTTTCCCCATCCCGTCGTAAGCTCTAATAGGAGTGTCTTCCTTTTCTCTCGGACTCCCGCTCTGTTTCGTTTTGTCTAATGACCGCTACTTGACCGGCATTTCTTATAAGAATTCATGTAACGAGCATGAGAAAATATTACATTTATTATGTGTCACAACTCTTATTAGCGAATCAGTGAATCTCAGGCCCCCTTCTGCATAGATATTCAATGCCAGATATATACCTGAACAAGACGAATCGATATACACACTGAGCCTACGATCTTCATTCCCCATCACCAGGGTTTAATAGCTAAAAGTCCTGGAAAAGGTAACGAAGAAGGCAGCCAAGGCAGTTTGACTTAATTCAACAGTAACAAGACAAAAGGTCATACTTGATAAAGCCTTTTACAGTTCCGAGAAGTTTATGGGCTCCTTTCTGAGTGTTATACGTTAAAAACGACAAAATTATATCTCGCGTGCCCTCATGCATAAACTAAAGTTTTGGAAATATGGCCACTCTTATTTTACAAAAAAATAATGGTAAGGTTCCAAAAATAAGACCCCATTCTGTCGACCAATGTAATAAGCATTCTTGTTCAACTCCATCAAATTGAAATCTAAAATAGATCAATATTCACGATATTTTTTCTATACTTAATATTATTAAACTGTTTTAGATTTTCTAAGTAATTAAGAGAGCAATTAATATATTTACCACTATATTCTTTAAACTATAGCACAAGTCAAAATAACTGAATGTTAAACTTCATTTGTGTCTGTAATGTGTAAAATAACTTTCTAGTTTAGAAAATTTTAGTAACGTACGATGAGTAAGAGTAACGTAACGTGAACTATTAATAGAGATCATATGCAAAGGAATAATAAATATCATGTATTGCGATGATAAATAAATGGTGATGCTTTACCTCACCTTCCCCTCACTTGAGATCAGGTGAGACAATTTATATATTGAGAATATATTCAATACAAAATAGCCGTAACAAATGAAGATTTTTTTTCTTCGGACGGACCAAACCTTTTAAGCGACTCAGAGAAATGTTATATTAATAAAAGTTGGTATTTCCAACTCCACTTGTGACGAAATTAATTAAATGTCCAATACATTTTAATGCATATTAAAATACCGGAAACATTAAGTTGTGTAAATGTATACAACCTAGAACTACTATGTGTGAAACATTAACAAGATACATACCGTATAATAAAATCCAAGCTTGTATTTTACTATCTCTTTTCATCTACTTGTATAATATCTCTTTCCACCCAGTACCTCAGTGTGCACTTACACATACACGTACATAAAATAGTATTCACTGTTTTCTTGACGATAAATACAGAAAGATATAAAACAAAATTACTTTATCCTTTACTTCAACTTACACTATTTTCTTTTCTTTACCCCCAATATGGCGTCCTTATGATTCACGGCTGGCATTACTATCTTATCCTCTTTCATTATCCCATCTTTATCCTTTCTTTCATTGCTTTCGCCATCGCTGTCTCCACTTCCGCTTTCCTCCGCAACCCCTTCCGGCAGCCTCCTCTCTGCAAGTCGGGCTCTGCATGCGCTGCTGGGCGCGTAGACGCACGTCGTATACGCGCGTAGACGGCGCGGCGCAGCGCGGCGCAGCGCGGCGC
>BOPP01000002.1:26364805-26383783 GCA_017312745.1 Gryllus bimaculatus
TATATATATATATATATAAAGATCAGATTTCGTTCCAGAAAGTCATCATCAATTTTTGCACATTTAATGTTTAGCAATTTTTGAAAATGCAGATGTGGTCGAAAATTGTACCGGCGCCAGTTTTTACCGTTCGTATCTAGACACGAGAAAAAATAATTTGGAGCAGTTTTTGAGAAAATAATTGTTTAAAAATGTGTATATTTCAGGCAAAATTTTGCGAAAACTACTCACATTTTCGAAAAAGTATACATGAGGATATTATTTCAAGATGACTTTGAACAACAAATTTTATTAAGGAATAATCTATAATCTTAATATTGTAGTTGAAGAAAGACGCCGAAAAAACTGAACTTTTGCAATTTCCGAGAAATAAGATATTTCAGCAAAAATTAGACCGCCATTTTAAAGCTGTGTTTACAATATCCGTGTCCAAATTTAATCTAGAAACGTGGAGTCATTTTTGACAAAATTTCGAAAATGTGAAGGCTTCTTAAAATTCATCATCGGATGTTTGTGTTTCAAACTTGAGGGTGTCAATTTATTTTTCGGTATTAAGGAGCCACAAAACGAAGATTCTGACCTAACATGTTGGAGGAATTAATATACTACATTTACAGGAACACGATTTATACACTTTTCCGTTACCAGAGCTCAACAATCAGAGTTTGTCAGTCGAAATATCGCCGATTTTCTGGGAAGGATTATTCTGAAACTCGGGAAATTGTGGCGAAAAGCAGCGTGGAAATTTTGTAATGAGGAAAACCTCTGTATATACCACCATGCTTTATACGTTATGCGGATTCGGACACAATTTTGCAGGGAGGTAATCTAAAAATGGTTCAGCGAAGAACTCCGAAATTCACTATCTGTGGTACTAAGGAAAATGAATAAGGGAGTCGCTGGAAAACAGACAAGTTAAATCCTGACTCTGTGCCATGTATAAAGCGCACATCGACTAGGAATGTATCGTAGATTAGGAAATCCCGCATATTTCTAACCCAGTTAAATAATTATTCTTTTATTGTAGTATTTGTTGCATCATTATTATTATTATTATTATTATTTATGTGTACTATTGAGTTGTGAAGTGGAGTGAGCGTATGGAATGAGTAAGGGAAGACATTACAATGCAGTACATTGTAGACAGGTAAGGTGGAATCCTGTAAAGACGTTTGTGGCCTAATTCTACAATATGGAAAAAGTACTTCTATAGTAGGTATATGCAGACTTGTGTAAATGAAAGTAAAACTAAGACATTCAGCCATCACACACCAAAATTTAATTGTATAATTTATAATAAATCTAAGCTAATCTAAGCGCAGTGTAAGAGAAAACATTACCAAACATTATCATGCAGTGAGGAGATTCTAGGGTTCGACTCCCGACGGTGACGGATTTTCACCTCTATAAATATAGCTAGTTCAAATTAAGCAGCAGTGGAAAATTCTAGCTGCCGACCTCTCTGATTGGCAGTTTACTGGGCTTCTCTGATCGATACCAGGCACATGCTGGAGTACTTCCCAAAACGAATGTGCCACGCACCGCGATCGATCTTTTCTTCCTCTTCCTTGTTTCATCCTCTTCTCTTTTTAATACACTTACACTTACATATATTGTACTATCATACATGTCAGGGAACCAGACAGAAAATTAAAGCTTGTCCCTGTTAACTCGGTGCCCCGCTGGAAGTGACACCTGATGTGAAAATTCTCCCGCAAATCGCTCACCATTCATCGGGTGAGAAACACCAGCACCAGGAGGTAAAAAACCTTCACTAAACTAACGGGACTAATGACCATGGCCATAGTTAATGTGCTATAAATATCAATCAATCAATCGAATCCGAGTGTCTAGAGGGTTTGCGATTTCGAGAAATTGTGCTATTGTAGCACCATTAGTTATGTTAAATGACACGTAAATGTGTGCGCTCTCCGTTGACGTCTCGGGAAAACCGCAGAGCATTTTTCCAAAGTGGCGTATCGCCATTTCATTTTGTTTTCTAGTTTTACTTATAATTTCGTATTGAAGACGCTTCTCCATCCTTTTCCCAAGTACTGTGTTAAAAATTGCGTTTTCCTGCAAACTGATTTTGTTGGACCCTATCCGAAAACCATTGAATTATCTCGAACTACACGTCATCTTGAACTATAAGGATGAATTTGAATGCATTCCTGAAAAACTATTTATTGAATATAAATCACATTTGAAGTAAGCTCATCAATTGTCGCTGCTTGAACCGCAACTCGCGGTTTTGGTGATGTTATTTGTCTTGGGAGATGTAGCGTTTGAGTTCCATTGCTGTGGCCGTTCATCGTTGTTTCAATGACTCAATGACTTCTGTCTCACTTGTAATCGAGGATTCTGAGAGTTTTTCTTACAGATTTTTTGGCTTAACAACCCCTACTTCTTCTTCTTCTGAAAATCGTTCTCGCCATTCTGATTTCCCATTCTTGGGGCTGATGGGTTGCCGTGGCTTTACATGGTAAATATCCGATTTACTGAACGATACGGAAGACTGTAGCGTTTATTGAGATGTTAGTTACTTCTTTTAAATCCGCTGTTTCGATGGATCTTGTCGCTCCGTTAGGTACACCGAATATTTTAAGAGGCTTCTGCGACGCAATGTTAAAGACTGGTAGTCACCTCCTTTCTACTTTTCTGCATTATATGCTGCATATTTAATTATCATGGTGTTCAAAATATTACTATACACGGAATGAAATGTCCGTTAGTTCAAGAGACAATTTAATACCGTCGTGGTGGTAATATTGATCAACAACTTCGTGGAGTCTGAGTGTAACGATAAAGCAAATTAAATGACCAGTATTTCCGATAATAAAAATTGTAAACGAAATTTTTAAGTGCCAGCTTTACAAATTAGCTTTCTGGCGTTTTTTTAGTTGAAATATAATTTGAATTCTTAGTTTTTATTGTATTTGGGAACTGCAAGTGATTTTCATTTCACATTCCACCACACGCGATTTTGAACCCCTTATCGCACACGTTAACAGGTTCCACTATTCCCCGCCGGACCATTAATGTATTTAGCAAAATAAATAAGCTAAATTAAATTACCCCGTCGGTCTGAAAACGCACGAAGGGAAATCAGGAAGGACGTTCACTCGGACGGACGGAAACTGGCAGGCGGCCAGCGCTCCTGGCAAAGCGGCGGCGCGGCGGACGGCACGGGGGCCGAGAGCGGGGCTCGGGGCAGCTGGTGCTACGGAGGCGGCGACTATAGCAACGGGTGCGATAGTGGCCGTGGCGATGGCGATGGCGGGGATATTAGTGGCGGTGAGGAGAGTGAAAGCGCTGGCAGCAGGGGCGACGGATCGAGGGCGGGGTGGGCAAGCCCGATGGTGGAGGTGGAGGCTGAGATAGTGGTGGTACAATGGCAGTGCAGCTAGTGACAACTGTAGCGGCGGCGGCTGGGGTTGTGGCGACGATGGAGGAGATGGTGGTACGGTGGCGGTGACGGTGATGGAAGCAGTCGGGGCGCGCGGGGGCCGGGCGGTGGCAGGGAGGCGGCGCGGTGCTCGTTAGGCGCCGAGCGGCGGCGAGGGCAGTAGTGGTGTCCGGCTCGCGGCTGTCCCGCTCTTGTCGTGTACCCCGGCGGGCCCGCACCTCTATCGCGCATCGGCGGCGGTGGCGGCGGCGGTGGCGGGCGGCGCGGGCCTACGGCTAATCATTAATAAGGCAGGCGGAGTGGCGGACGGCGGGCGGCGGAGAACCCGGGAACGCGGGAACGCCCGACGCCGACGGCTGCCGCCCAGCCGCGCGCCGCCCGCCGCCGCAGCCGGCGGTACGCCCTTGCGCTGGCTGGCTCGCTCGCGCGCGCGCCGCAGCGCCGGTGGGTGGGGCGCGCTGGGCCGTTTCGGCATGAGGCCCCTCACACGTCCATACGCTCTTTCTTCGCACAATTGCTGCCTTCACTGCGGTTTATACTTCCGATTCCTCGTTTTTTTGGAGATTTTAGCCACTTCTTTTGCCTTATACTCTCTACTTTTTTATTTATAAGTAAAGGATTCCTTTGTTTGCAGGTGCATCAAGTGTTGCGGTCATTAGACCTGTAAGTGAAGTGAATCCTATTATCGACTTGTCTGCCAGGAAGACGCCGTGTTCTAGGCACAGAGGCACAGATACTAATATTTCGGCCGTCATGTGTCGACCTTCCTCAGGGCCAAATGCTGATCGCAAAATCGCATATCGCCCTTCAAATGACCGAAACGTTTGAATCTGTGCCTAGGAAGCAGCGTTGCCCGGCCAGCCAAATAGACAATGACTCCGGTCACGGGAGCCTACGCTTTCGTAGTGAATATTATAGACGGTGATGGTGCCTTTCTCTCCCATTGGAACGTGAGATCCTGTGCCAACCTTCACATCGGCTTTGCGACAGAGCCTCTGATCGGCAGGTTGCGGGATACGAGTCCCGACGGTAGCAGGATTTTCGACACTAGCCGGATAGGTAGGTCGAGTTCTGCGGTTATCTCGAGGAGAATTCTAGGGACCCGCTGCTCTGATCTGTAGTTTTCGGTGGTTTCTCCAATCAATACCAGTCGAATGCCGGAGCAGTACTCTAACAAACGGGCCACGGACCGCGGGCGATCTTTCCCTCTAATTTCTTGATCTATCCCACCCCTTATACAGAAACTTACATGCACTACCCTACCACACATGCGGGGAGACCGGTTGGGAGCTTAGAGCTTGTCCTGTCTGTGGCGGTGGCCCGCTGGTAAAGTTCCGCGGGCCGGTAAAGTTCTCCTCTGGTCAGCAGTTGATTTCGAGTTAACTTTCAAGTTAGTGTCGAAAATCCGGCACTGGCGTGACTCACACCTTAAAACGTCCAGATACGCTGCAGTGACAACACTGAACCTCTCATCCTGTTTCTACTTCTTGTCCCTCCCACATTCATAATTTTTCTTCTTTAAAAAAAATTCGATCACATGGACGCAACGCGTCTTTTGAGCCCCTTGAAGAGAATTGTTCGATTTTTACTCGGAAGTAACCCTCCACTAACATTCAATCTTATAAATCTCTGTATTATTTCCAAGTCTCTTTACTGTCAGTTGTCAAGAGGACCGCCAGGTAGCGTCTCCGTGTACGTGCCTCTTACTCCTGTATCACTACCCAGCGACAGAATTGGGAAGGACGAATGATATGGGTAGGGTTTAGGACTTTTCACAGGTGTAGGAGCCCCGTGAAGTAGGCAAACCCGTTTTTTTTTTTAGTAATTTCACACGAGATTGTCCGAGAATCGAACACAGATGTCCTTTGTGAAAGGCAAGCGACTTTGCTCTGTGCCACTAGCGCCCATATTATACCATTCGTTTGTTCGTTTTCTGACATTCTTCCCTTATTTCTTACTTTTTTGCATGTTATTTTTCTTTCTGCACCATCCGACTTTGGCAACTCACTCTTTCTTCTTTTGTTTTCTTTCTTCTTTTCTCCTATTTTTCCTTCACCTACTCGTTCTTCCAACTTCAACACTAAAGTGAATTTGTTCTCGGCTAAGGTGATACGACAATATTGTTCAGAACACTCATAAACGAAGTTGCCATTTTAGCACGCAACAATGAGTAGTGTGATAAGTGATATAGCCATTCTCTTCTCATTCCGACATTGTCGTTGCACAAGGTCAGTGACATCACAAAAAGCATCATTTTGCAGGAGACCGGTTTAAGCTAAACGTAGATTTTTTTTCTGTCGAAGAAAAGTATTTTAATCTATTCGTACGTACCAACTATCTTCTGGTCTACCTTTGTAAAAATGTTTCTATAAAATTAACAAATTAAAAAAGAAGGTTTCTCCACGATCTAAAAATGTCAAAAATTAAGTTTTTACATTCTTTTACAGTAACAACATGTCCATCGTTTCAAACAAAAATATTACACAATCGCCTCTTCTTTTTAGGCCGATAGTGAGATCCGTAGCAACGTATATAGATAAATTTATAAAACAGTAGAAACGTTATTCTCCAATGAGACTGATGTTGCACGGCGGCAGAATAGAGAAATAAAGAACTGTGTACAATATTGCAAGAAAAAAATTAAAAATTCAATCAATTTTCATTTTTCCCCAATCTAGCACAAGCTTATTGTTGCAAAGTACGAATATATATCAACAGTAATGAACATTTTAATGTATATCATACGAACACTCTTAGATTGTCCTTAATATTAGCGTTTTGAATATTCCTTATGATTTATCCGACGTAACAGTAGTTGGACTGAAAAGTGAATGAATCAAGTCACACAGAAACGTCACACACATACACAAAAGTGAATTTAAAACAACTGCAAAATTACTTAATACAAAGTGTGTTTTTTTGGTAATTTCTTAGGGCAAATTCTTTCAGTAGTTTTTAATATATTAATTTTTTAAAGTTCTGCTACGTTAATACGTACCAACGTTCTATTATAGCCGTACTAACGTCTAACGTTTAGTGGAATAATCCTTCTTTAATCTAGTTAGTCGTCAGTCATTGCCTTTATCCCTTCGGCCAGGGATTCGGCGCAGTTAGGTTCCGGAGTTCTCAGATGGTCACACATCCAGGAACCCGCGATGTCTCGAATTGCTTAAGCTCCGTGTGTAGTTAAACAATTCGGTTAGAAAAGCCGGTTCAATTAGGATCATTTTTTTGCTAGATCAACGATGAACGCATTTAAACGTTCTGAATTGTGTCTGTGCACAAAGAATTTTGATTTATATTTACAACGATTTTTCAGAATTATTTTTTGTAAGTTGTAAATTTCAAATTTTAAACTGTGGCAATTTGTACAATTTTCGAGGTCGTAAATCGAAATGATAATTTGTATGCACTTGTTCTTAGTGTTTTCTCTCCTTTGTAAGATACAACTAAAATAGCCAATCCGCGTGATTTTGTAAACGTTGAAACATCTGAATTCTTAAAAATTGCAAAAGATCAAATATAAATCACTCTCATAAAAACACATTTTAGAAACTGCACATTTTGAGTAAATTTTTTTTAGTACTAAAATACCTAATTTTTGGAAATAATGTACGACGTTAAGTTTTTATTAAATTCCACAGTTGACTAATATGAAGTCGGGTTGCGAAGAGAGAAGGCAAAAATAGTAAGGATAACCACAACTGCTGCAATTACAATTGAGTGGCCTTTCATTATACAAGTCTTCAAGATAATTGGTAGTAGCCATGGAAATGGAACGCGAACTACTCATTTTAGCTTATGACGGACTTGGGCCATGACACAATATCATAGATGATAATTAATCGAGAAGTACTACTTGCTTTCATCAATTATCACCACTTTCTCACCCTTCTATTCCATTTCAGAAAGATCGAATGCGTTGTCAAACGTCACCCAATTGTTTGACTTTCTTAGTGATTCCCTTCTTTTTCTATTTTTCCTTTTGTGATAAAGGTAATTTAATCAAATGTACTGCGATTCTAATTCAGCTGTTTTGCCTCATTATAGTAAATTATATGCATCTATTATTCGAATGCATTTTGGTAAATTTTTCATTTCTAATAGTGGGATTTTGGCAATACATATGATTGAACGTTCATATAAAATATCAAAGAATAGAAGAGAATCTCGGAAAAATAGAACGAACTGCATTCAGAAATTACAAGCAGCATTGACGTTTTTTCATATAATAATTTTACTACTTTTACTTCGAAATTTTGTTTTTACACTACTTGGAAGTGCTCGTGAACATTCCTTTAATTGGACAATTTCATTGGAAATATTGATGATATTTATTTTCTCTTTGCAGCATTGATATTATGAAGAATTATGTTGAAAACAACGATGAGGAATATTAAGTAAGCAAATGAGATGAAGCATTGGATATTAGTATATATGAGAGAAAAAGTGAGAATTGCGAATCTACAGTGAAATTTATGGTTAGGTTTATTTATTTGCCGCAACACCACATTTAGAGATAAAAAATTAAGAATCCGGAGTTCGGATCAAGCGCGTATCGAATGATCAAAGACACGTTGTTTCTGATGTACTTGTTTTTCTGCATTACAGCATAATAACTCGTCGAAATTCTTAAATTACTTATTGACACAACCATAAGAATACATCGAAATATAAAAAAATACGTAATATAAATGAAATGGTTTTATAATACAGAACATTGATCTAAAAATAAATAAGCAAACGTCATATTTTGAATTTTTATTCATCTCTTCGGTATATAATTGTATTTACAGAAATGTTGAAAGACACCAGTGGTTTTTCCTGGTTGAAACGTGCCACCTTCAAGAATTCGAATCCCACATGAAGGTATCCTGAAATCTTATTTCTCGTTTCATATCAGCGAAAGCTCTCCAATAAAGCCATAACTCTTCTCTAGGCTTTACATTGTTGACGGAACCACTTTCCTGTGCGTACTCATGATCAATATGCTAGAAGCATACGTCATTGACCGGTCAACATCATTAACACTTCAACGTATCTTCAACGTACACTCTAGCTCTCCCCTCACACGGTGTTAGTATGCCTATCGTCACTAGGAGCCGTCAGTTTTGAAGTTTCTTATCAGATCTGTGAACCTACAGAATGTTGTTACAGCATGACAATGTTTTCAGAGTGACAGTGTTATGCGATGCATGTGGAGAGCGTAAAGAATGTTGGACAGATGATGAGGAGACTGGTTGAGGAATCCAACATCAAATGCTCATCTCCCCCGTCTCGGTAACATGAAAGCATAAATGGGTTATCGTGAATGTCTAAGAAAAGGTTATAAACGAGCGCATACTTGTATCCTGCGTTTAAAAAGTGAACGAAACTTCCTTAGAAAGTACGAGTTTCTACCGTTTCTATTTTGAATCGAGTATAACTTTAATATAGCATTTACAGAGTAAATCATTTGAAAGGTGAAAGAGTAAATCAATTGAATTTCGACTTCCCAAATAAGCAATACTTTGCGTAGTTTTGTCTCAAAGTTCTAAGTTCATTAGCGTTTCAATAGTTCATTAGCGGTTCATTAGCGTTCTAAGTTCATTAGCGTTTTCAACAACTATTACCGTTTCATTATATTTTTTAGAAATTAAGTGTCATATGGACATCAAGACGTTTTGAAATATGAAATATAATTATGGAAATAAATGCTCTGTTATGAAAATTATCTTATTTTGCATGACACCACGATTGTTGAAATTGCTTGGAAACGGTCCTCCATCAAGAAGATGTTTTCGATTTCCCAGCTCTGCTATTAAAGACATAACTAACACACATAACAACCGTTACGATTTCCAGACTACAAATATCAATTCCAGTATACTACCTCTAAGATCTTGTTTTCACATTACATAATATTTTTAAAAAATATACTGCCTTGGCAAGGAGAACATTTTGAATAGATATTGGAAACAATTGAATCCAGCTATTCATCACCAAAGACGGGTCTTCATCTGGACATTCTGCTACCAGAAGAGTCCCAGACATTTTGCGAGTCTCGCGTAATATTCGAGGAGTATTAGTTCATCCAATATTTATGTGCTAATACTCAGGAAACACGCGAGTCAATATGTACACGATTTTTCTCGTACGTATTTGCTTTCGCCGGAGGCGGCTTAAGAGGACAAAAACATTTGTTCATCGCGCGCGGGGCGATGGTTGGCGCAGCGGTGCGCCAACTGCCGGAGAGGCCGCGCCAAGGAGTCGGCGCCATCCTCGACCGCGCTCCCCCGTAGCGCCAACGCACGGCTGCGTGGCCTGTCAACACACACCCCGCAAACGAGCATTTTTTCCTATGCATAATACTACACATTTTTAGCCTGCATAGCCGAGGTTGCGAAAGTTGAACGGTCGCGGCTGTCTTCACTCGAAGGGTCGCAGTTTCGAATCTCCCCCTAGACATGGATGTTTGTTTGTGTTCATGTAGTCCGTATGTGTGTTGCCCTTACCCTTACCCTGAATGATGTAAACCGATGATATAAAATTACAATGGTCGCTATATGACCAGATGTTACAAAGCAAAGGTTAATAAAATGTATTCTTTGTTTGTTTTTCAGATTTATATTTCTTATCGTAGAGAAGTTTACAAACCAAGTTCACACTTAATCATTGACATTGTTTCATGTAAATGTTTTGTTGGAATGTGTGCATTAAAATTGCATTTTTGCTGGCCAGTTTTAATTTCTTATATTATTAGTATTTTTACGTAGAATACTATCTAATATATAAAAAAAATTCTCCTGTGTTTGTTGGTTCGTCCTTAATGCGCTGCTGTACCGATCATTTGATTGCAATAAAACTTTGTTAACCTATTTCTGGTACTCGTGGGAAGAATATAGGCTTAGTACAATGGAAATGCGCATATGCCTGAACATATACGCATGTTAATGATGATTTTATGCTGACACAAGCGTCCTGAACAGAACGCTTTACGTAACTGCGGTCGACGCAACCCGCAACACCCTGCAGTACAATTATTAAGACGTTTTCATTGTGTATGCGGCCCCTGCGATTGTGAAATCCCTCCCGGAAGAAAGAGTTACACAGAGACAGAGGAAGACAGAGACACTGCCGGGTCCCGCTAGTTTAGTATAAATTGAATCGTAATTTTGCTTTGATTTTATTTGATTAGCTCAGAAAGAAAGAAAGCCACCTGCAGGCGGGGAGAGAAGGGAGCTGTCCGTTGGTGGTCTTGGCTGAACCCTACATGTCGACTGCCACGAAACCATTCAATGTGAAAGTTTAACTTATAAAAGTTAGCATAAGTTGTAAAAAAGTACCGTGTAAAACTCGTGTGAAGTTTATATTACTAGGTCGTTCCTCGCCCGTATCATAATTTTACACTCGTTCATTAATACCCATCATTACCTCGTTTTGTAATGTACTATTGTTATTCAGGGAGAAAGTGCGGTCACTAATAAGCCAATTACAATTTTTGAACTTTTTATCCACTTATTTTATTCCCATTGTAATATGCGTAGTACAGTTTACTCTTGTATGGAATGGGACTCCGCAGACGGGAATGTGGTAGAGAAAATGTAACAAACGTTCATTGTGACGCGATACATAGTCAGTTTACGTTGTTCTTATTTTCCGAACACGCTCACTTTCAATTAGAGTCGAGCTTCTTATCTGTCCTACCACTTTCGAGATGGCAGGTAGTTATTTTCTCTAGGTGTGCAAAAATATTTGTGTTCGTAAATGGATAGGACAAGAGGAGGAGGAGATGAGATAAAAGTTTAGAACTAATGTGTGGATGTAGCATACATTATGCATATATGTATATATGTTTATATTCTTTAGTGTGTATGCATGTACGTGTGTTACTACTTGCGGGCTGTCCAGAAATTCTGTGTAGAAACTTCTCAGACCTGTGAAGGAGTCTGAGTAGATAAGATTTTGAGTAGTAAACCGTGTATTCGTAAACTGATAAAAAACGTGAAGTTGTAATGGAAGAAGTGCTATCCTCCTCTGTTAAGATTCTATGCAGCTGTCCAAGATCCTAGCCACGTGGTGATTTATATGGAGTGGACATGACTAGTACTTTCGTTGTCAGTAATATTTGGTTTCATCCATTCAATTTGCATGAAGCAAGCCACATTGGAAAACTCTAATCAGTTGATATCAAAAGAAATTGAATCCGATACTCACACTAAAAGACACACTATGTTACAAGATACCTAAATTATTACAGAATTACTATTATTACTATTACATATTACTATACTAATAAACCTGACACTCAAAAAGATGTGAATTGAGGTATAGGCTATCCGGTGAAATAATTCGAAAATATTCTGTAATTAGCATTATTCAAATACATTTCTGAAAATCAGTTTTGTTGTTTGTAACTTTCTAGTATTCGTAGTTTATACATTATAAGCCGAAAGATACGTATACAAGGAAGTAAAAATCTAGAAGTTTATTTCGTGAATGCAGCCGCACTATAGTACATAAATCGTCTGGTGGGCGTTGAAGTAGATGTATGTGTATTAGGGTATAGAAATGCAAACATAAAACGTGATATTCGTAACACACCTTTTAATTAAACAGGCTATTTTAGTAAGAGCCCTAACGACACAAATGAAGTAAGTTTCATGTTAAAGGAAATAGCGGGATATTAATTTCCTTTTGTTTTACTAGCCCGAATATTTCACGCCATTTCTGGACTGTAAATTGATCTACTGAACGAGGAGCTACCAAAACCGAATTTCTTGCAAAACATTGTATACCCTTCTCAGCGCTATAATTTCTGAAACGCGTGAGATTCATTTTTAGATCTTATCCCTCGTGTTGATGAAAGAGTTAAGGGGTCTACTCCTGTTCCTATCTGCAGTCGCTTCTTAAACCCAGGAGCGCTACAAAATTTAGATTTTATGGCGTCAGAAATGCTTGGAGCGCTAACGGCACATATGTATAACAAATGTATATTAATAATTATGTTTGTTCCAACAATTCATATCGCGACCGGGAATCAAACCCTGGTCTCTGCCCTAACCACTGAGATACCCAGACGACCAATTTTTGTAAAATTCAATTTTACCAAACGACCTTCCTCCTCTAGGGAAACAGTGATCAAAATTATATTTTTAAACACACATTTAGTCTGTAAATTTGAAAATCCATTTTCTTTAACAAACAAAAAATGCCACTTAAAGTTGTTGACGAATCAAAAGACTTAAAGTTTATTGATTGATTGTTAGTGATTCCGGGCACGTTAACTACTAAAGTCATTAGTTTGATAAGTGTAAATTTAATAGAGAAACACCATAATCGGACGAAATTGCCCGTCATCTACGTAGCACAGTGTTTTTTGCTAACATGTCGGGTTGGACATAAGACTTGCAGAAAGAGAGGGAGGGGAGGTGGAGATTATCTTGGAGAATTTATATTTCACCTGAAGGAGAGAAACGACTTGAGAAGACAATTTAGGACTGGGACAGGAGGAATATAATGAGAGGCAGATAATATTCACTGGTAGGGACAGCAAACAGCTGGTCCAGTTAGTGCCCTCCTACGCTAGGGGAAGATCCTGTGGTGCTGTTCCACTAAAAACCCCAATCACCACACGGGGGTTATTATTATTATTATTATTATTATTATTATTATTATTATTATTATTCCTCTAATTCACGACTAAAGATCGACTCCAGGTTACAACCAGCTTTCTAAGCAGCTGGACTAAGGACTGTCGGTGCCTCTACAATACTTTGCGCAATGTGTGGGATGTTCCAAATAAAGCAATTTCTTGGACTTCCCAGTTTTTGGATGGCCTGGGAAGTAAACCAAGTTCTTAAATACATTTTTTGAAACAAATAGGAGAGCTCCGATAACCATCAGGACGGCATGTGTGCTCTCGAAGCTGATCTCGAATTTCAAACTCTTGTGTTAAACAATATCCTGTTTGTTTGCCGCAATCGTACAATCAGTTTGAATTTGTTCGTCATACAGTATGGTACACTGACAAAAAGACGTCACCGGTTTTGGTGAGTCTGTTCCATACCACTTGGAGCATGTCTTTGGAACTCCAAGGGCGGTACAGATTTGTCAGTGGAGGTAACTACACACATCCTGTGGTGTCGTTTTAAGTATTTAATCTTTCCTAGAATTGGACAAGCTGAGACAACAAGATCAATAGTCTCTTCTTGTTCCACGCAAATGCTGCATTTATCATCTTGGAAAATTTTGAGAACCGCTGTACGATAACGTCGTGTTCACAACGCCTGATCTACCGCGAGTAGTGGGTCAGTGCATCAATTGATATACTGCAATGCCTCTGACCGGGAGGAGTTAGGTTCGAGTCCCGACCGTGACAAAATTTTCTACAGTAGCTTGTCAGCTAGGGCGAATGAAGTCGCTGGAGGAGAATTATAAAGGCCGGCTGCTCGCGGCGTCGTGTTCACAACGCCGGGCAAATGCCTGATCAGTATTCCAACGAAAGGGACTCGGACCGCGCGCGATCTTTCCTTCTTTTTGACCTATCCTTCCCCTTACACACACACTTACTAACATGCACTACACTACCACACATGCCGAGAGACCGGGAGCTTAGAGCTTGTCCCGACTGGGACGGTGCCACGCTGGTAGGAGATACCGGGTTGGGAGAAACCCCGCTAGAAGCCGGAAGGTAGGTCCATTCCGGATCTCACCATCCAGTGGGAGTGTATCACCGCCACCTCCCGAGCGAAGCGTGCTCTACACTTACAGGAATAATGACCTCAGTAGTTGACACTTCCGAAATCACTATCAATAAAGCAACGACTGATAGTGGGCACCTATTAGAACTGCATCAGATTCTGGCATCATTCTTCCCCTTTTATGCCACATAAATGATTGACGTGTATTCATATGCACCTTGTCCATTCTTTTTTGATACTGTCCATGAAGTGGTTTGTCCCTTCATGATTTATTTAACATTTTTTGTCTCGCGTTTCATGTTTAGTGGCATCAGAAGTTCAATGTCAGCAGGTCCCCCGCAAATTTCTCGGGTTTTACCTTTTTCCCACCAGCTCATTCCACCATTGCTCCATCATTATTCGTATTATATTTTCATAATCATTTATCCATCATTTGTTTATTTTCAAAATGTCTAGAACATAAATTTAATTGAATTTTGCTTTTGTATCTGAGAAACTATTATTACCCTTTTCAACATATGGTTTGATTCCCTGCCGCTCGATAATGCTATTTATCTTTCGTTCTACAATCAATGCTTAATAAACACTTCGTGATTCAATATAATGCAATTCAGTGGTCGAAACCGTTTCATGTCATGGTGTACATTCCAATATGTGACTGATCTGCGAGAAGTAAGAATATTCTTAAATCTAAATAGCAGTTTATTAGTACTTGATATAAAAGCGAAAGAGAGTAACGTTATGAGTGATAATGCACAGTGTATTTGGCAACTACGAATCAATCTGGAATATCTAAAGAGTGAAATATTTAGACCATGTTGCTACCATTTACACTGTGAAATACAATTATGTCTCTTAATCCGACAGAACGTTAGTACATGACATTAATCCATATTTCTCTAGTATCGTATGCAAGACTAATTGCACAGTTGTTCAATGTTATGCCTCACTCAGATGTACCTTTCTTATGAATGAATTAACCTGTATTCTGCGAAAGATTTAGGATTTAATGTAAGTACGCGGAAGTAAGTCCTAGGGCCGGTTTGAGATATAGCGTTTAAAGCTAGTTTTCAATGTTTCGAATGTGGAGTTCATTAGAGGAGCAGTTTGGTTACTACTCGTATATGCTACTTGTTTAATTTTTTTCTCTCCACTGCAGTCATGAGGAATTTGTAACTTTATTACAATGCGATATTATAGTTATTTTCTTTAATAAGCGGCGAGTGCGTGTACTAACTCCACCCCTTTCGAAACGATCGTAACTCTGTTACGTGTCTCGGGTAAAAATACCCATGGGACTTAGTGACAAGGGACCATTTCACATTTTCTTGTCCAAACATATTACGAATAATCCGTGTTTTGGATTAGGGATATAATCTTATTCTTTTCGAGAGATGAGATGGTAAAAATTTGAAAAGTTTAATATTCTATTGAGAATTGTTTGTTCCAATTCCGAATTTTCACATCTCTGTTGGTCAATTTCTGAGGTCTGAATGAATTGCAATAAATCACAATCAACAGATGTTTGATAGTAAATGATTATGTATCAAAATATACCACTCCCATTGATAAAACGAATCAAAAATATCCATTACATTGGTAATGGTTAATTAATGTGTTTCATAGAAACGGCATGCCATTTCACCCGCAAACGTCAACCCATTTATCAAAATTGGGCACATTATTAACGTTCCTAATATAACGTTTTCTTTCCATATTAAAGTAATTCCCTTAAAATCACTACTTTAATGTTTTCCAACATTATAAAATATAGAATGGAACTTGATAAAATATTTATATTGCTTTCTATTCAGTAATAAATGAGAAAATCATTCAAGGATATCAGATTAAAAATCAGTGTTTGTAATATCGTGCATTACACTAAACAAATTGAGAGTACTGATGAGCGGAAAACTGAAAGAGATGAAAATGGATCATGTACACAAACAGCTTTCAAGCAATGTAGATACTTACCTACGTATACTACAAATACATTTGATGAAACGAAAATGAAAGTTTTTACCGCTCAGTTTTTCTTAACGGAAACTTCAAAAGAATCTACTTCTGTCATTCATCTTCAAAGGGGAAACTATTTAAGTGGCTCCCTGCGGGATCTCGGACAACGACACGTATGTTGATACACGAGGACTACGAGTGAATAAATTCAAGGTCAAAAAGATTTAGAAAATTGGTTTTTCGGCGCTTTGATAAGTACAACTGAGTATCTTCTCGTTGTTCAAACTTCCACAGAAAATTAGCCTAATCTATTTTGCTCTGAAAATATCTTCTATGACAGATAAGAACCCTGATAATTCAGCTGAGAAATATTGCCCTTTTTCTCCACGACGTGTTCTTTCATAAAGTATTCTACAGCACAGACATAAAAGCGCTTCTGAGAGAAAGCTAGAACGAATAGAGAGACTAATAAGTTTCAAAAGAAGTGGCAGCTACAATGGGCATCAGAACACATGTGGACATCGCGGTCTTCGATTGGGACATCCGAAACCGATTCCCACATTCTTTGCTTCTTTGAAGTGCCTCTAACTGTAGGTTTCGTCCACCCACCGAATGTTCTTCACATCCGCCCTGTCTGGAAAATTGCATATGCAAGCTGTACGTATTCCGAAGTGATTCCAGCGCTCAAACTTCAAGCTTGTTGACAGGAGCTTCGAAATACGCCAACCCACGCGCTTTGTCGTAACAGGCTTGTAGACCGTGGGCAAGGGTCCGTGAACAGCCAGGTCGCTGGTCAAGACGAACGATCTGACTCGACTGCTGCAGCTGGAGGCGATAGCATAAGGAGCTGTGGTGCCGAGAGCACTGAAGCATGCAGCTGTGTTACAAGAGGGAACAGAGACAGTAATGTCCTCGCTGGTATGTTGCGTGCCTGGTGGCAGAGGGTGTGGGGTGGTGGAAGTGGACACTGGTAATGCGATTGTCGACAAGTCGACGTGGCGGTTAGCAGGGGACAAAGAAATGATCTAGGAGTGAATTAATGCATAAGCCAACTAAGTACGTGGTTGAGGTTCACAATGAATTGGACCCCAATTTTTTTATAAAAATATTACATTAAACACGGAAAAATATTTTTTAACATATGAATTAACAATTCAAATAATTATTCAGAAAGAAATCCCTGGAAAATTCACATTTTTAATTGCGCGAAAATGTAGAAGAAAATTGTTTGAAATTATATACAATCAACCTTGGGAGAGTGAGAACTCGATAAGCGAGAAAACTCTACAAGTGAGAGTAATTGCCAGGTACCGTCATTTAACCCTCTAAAATCTCTATAAGGGAAAAACAAAAACCTCCGTAAGAGAAAGTAGTTTTTGCCTAATGGACCTCTGTAACTGAGACTGCTACTTGTCTGTACATCTATATGCGACAATATATGAACCATTCTTAAATTTCATGGAACCGTTTTTTTGTGTTTTTACATTTAGTGAAACTAACTTTGATTTTGTACCGTAGTCTATTCGAATGGTCAAATGTGCGTGTGTACCGTTCTATTGCCGAACTTACTACAGTTGATAATTATCAATTGGAAAGAAAGCTTCGACTGTTACTAAAAATATTACAAAGAAAATTCAAAGTGTTCTCTTCTAGTAAATATTAGAGTAAGATTTGTTTTCTTTTCGTATGCATCTATTCAAAATCTAATGAATAACACCTGTGACGTAAATACATACATATTTATCACTAGATATTTGCTGGATTTTTTAAACCTCTAGTGAGAAAAGCCACTCCTGTACCTGTATAAGCGAAAATCTTGGTTTAGTGAAAAACCACCATAAACGATAAAGAGATTGCGGCCCTTTGAACTCTCGCTTACCCATATTCGACTATATATGTCGATGTGGTATGGGTGTGTATATTTCAAATTAATTTTCTACAGTCCATAGGTTATCGTTTCACTTTCATTATTTTTATTTAATATATCAATGCTACAAATAGATCCCATAGTTTGGTCATGCTTCGGGCCCCTTCAGGCACTAGTCCGGTTCTGTAATGATCAGACACTGTCAATGGTGAGAGAAATGCTACACTCTCTGCGGAAAGCTATGATGGTTCTGCCGGAAGAATGTGGAGCTCAAAGAAGCGCGGGCGCGGGGAGTGCGTTGCCACAGTAATGGTAATGAGCGCGACAGCTGCGGCAGTAGTTGGGGCGGTGAGAGTGTGAAGAGCGCGTCACTGGCGACGGAAACGACGTCTGCCCAAAGAAAAGCGGTGGCACTGGCGATGAGAAGCGAGATGGTGACAGCAACGGCACACGACCCTGCTTGCGTACATGTAATACTAATGGCTGTGCCAATGGAAATGGAGGTTGAAGTGATGAGAGTTGTGACGGTGTGAGGGCGATGATTATGATGCCAATACCCAAGCTTTGTAGCAATTCTTGAATGGATGGTTTGATGGATAATTGATTGTGAGGATACGAAATAAAAAAATAGTGAAGTAATTATGGAATACGAGGCAGGGAAAACTGGAGGATCCCACAAAAATCCGTCGTGAACCCACTTGTGCTCTGCGATTCCACATCTATTCATTAGCATTGAACCATCGGTCCACTCCTCGAAGGTCACCATGCGACGCCCGGTGTAAGTGGGGATGGCAGACGTTCTGCCGGTGACGAAGGCACGAGGTGGTGGCGGTGGCTCCTCCGGTGGCAAGAGACCGCTCGCGCAGGTGACCTAGTGGCCCCAACCGCTTGTCCGCCGCGTCCCTCGACAGACGCCAGGCGCTCCTTAACACGAGCTTTTCAATTTCCACAGAGTAATCGCCGGCCGGGAAACCCGCCCCCCTGCGCTTCTGCGTGTGGGCTGGCGGCTGCCACAATGAGCGGTCGGGGGTAAAGGCGCAGGCGCCTGCCACCACCGTCCACCGCCT
>BOPP01000002.1:26383808-26481680 GCA_017312745.1 Gryllus bimaculatus
ACACAGGAGAGATTATACAAGTCTTCAAGGCTATTGGTAGTAGCCATGGAAATGGAACGCGAACTACTCCCATTTTAGCTTATGACGGACTTGGCATGAACACAATATCATAGATGATAATTATCGAGAAGTACTACTGCTTTGCATCAATTATCACCACTTTCTCACCTTCCTATTCCATTTCAAGAAAAGTCGAATGCGTTTGTCAAAACGTTCACCCAATTGTTTTGACTTTCCTTAAGTGATCCTTTCTTTTTCTAATTTTTCCTTTTATGGATAAAGGTAAATTAATCAAATGTACTTGCGATTCCTAATTCAGCTGTTTTGCCTCATTTAATAGTAAATTATAATGCATCTATTATTTCGAATGCATTTTTGGTAAATTTTTTCATTTTCCTATAGTGGGATTTGGCAACACATATGATTGAACGTTTCAATATAAAATATCAAAAGAATAGAAGAGAAATCTCGGAAAAAATAGAACGAACCTGCATTCAAGAAATTACAAGCAGCATTGACGTTTTTTTTCATTATAATAATTTTACTTAACTTTTTACTTCGAAATTTTGTTTTTTACACTACTTGGAAGTGCTCGTGAAACATTCCTTTAATTGGAACAAATTTCATTGGAAATATTGATGATATTTATTTTCCTCTTTGCAGCATTGATATTGAGAATTAAATGTTGGAAAACAACGGATGAAGGAATATTAAGTAGCAAATGAGAATGAAGCATTGGATATTAGTATAATGAGAGAAAAGTGAGAATTGCGAATCTACAGTGAAATTTATGGTTAGGTTTATTTATTTGCCGCAACATCCACATTGAGATAAAAAATTAAGAATCCGGAGTTCGGATCAAGCGCGGGTATCGAATGATCAGAGACACGTTGTTTCTGATGTACTTGTTTTCTGCATTACAGCATAATAATTCCGTCGAAAATTCTTAAATTACTTATTGACACACCATAAGAATACAAATCGAAATATAATAAAAAATACGTTAATAATAAATGAAATGGTTTTATATACAGAAATTGATCTAAAAAATAATAAGCAAACGTCATATTTTGAATTTTATTCTCTCTTTCGGTATATAATTGTATTTACAGAAATGGTTGAAAAGACACCAGTGGTTTTCCTGGTTGAAACGTGCCACTTCAAGAATTCGAATCCGCACATGAAGGTATTCCTGAAATCTATTTCTTCGTTTCATATCAGCGAAAGCTCTCCAATAAAGCCCCATAACTCTTCTCTCAGGGCTTTACATTGTTGACAGGAACCACTTTCCTGTGCGTACTATGATCAATATGCTAGAAGCATACGTCATTGACGCGTCAACATCATTAACTACTTCAACGTATCTTCAACGTACACTCTTTAGCTCTCCCCTCACACGGTGTTTAGTATGTCCTATCGTCCCTAGGAGCCTCAAAAGTTTTTTTTTTTTTTTTGAGTTCTTATCAGATCTGTGAACCTAACCAGAATGTTGTTACAGCATGACACATGTTTTCAGAGTGTAACAGTTGTTATGCGATGAATGTGGAGAGCGTAAAGCATGTTGGACAGATGATGAGGAGACTGGTTGAGGAATCCAACATCAATGCTATCTCCGCGCTTTTCTGGTAACATGAAAGCATAAATGGGTTATCGTTTGAATGCTAAGAAAAGGTTATAAACGAGCGCATACTTGTATCCTGCGTTTAAAAAGTGAAACGAAACTTCCTTAGAAAGTACGATTTCTACCGTTCTATTTTGAATCGAGTATAACTTTAATCACTACGCATTTACAGAGTAAATCATTTTGAAAGGTGAAAGAGTAAATCAATTGAATTTCGACTTTCCAAATAAGCAATACTTTGCGTAGTTTTGGTTCTCAAAGTTCTAAGTTTCTAATAACTATTTACCGTTTATTATATTTTTTTTAGAAAATTAAGTGGTCCCATATGGACATCAAGACGTTTTTGAAATATGAAATATAAATTATGGTAAATAAATGCTCTGTAATGACAATTATTTATTTTTGCATGACACCCACGATTGTTTGAAATTGCTTTGGAAAGGTCTTCCATCAGGAAAGTTTTTCGGATTTCCCAGCTCTGCTAATTAAGCATTAACTAACACACATAACAACCGTTACGAATTTCCAGACTACAAATATCAATTCCAGTATACTACGCTCTAAGATCTTGTTTTCACATTACATAATTTTTTAAAAATATACTGCTTGCAAAGGAGAACATTTTGAATAGATATTGGAAACAATTGAATCCAGCTATTCATCACCAAAGACGGGTCTTCATCTGGAACATTCTGCTACCAGAAGAGTCCCAGACATTTTGCGAGTCTCGCGTAATATTTCGAGGAAGTATTAGTTCATCCAATATTTATGTGCTAATACTCAGGAAACACGCGAGTGCAATTATGTACACGATTTTCTCGTAACGTAATTTGCTTTCGCCGGAGGCGGCTTAAGAGGACAAAAAACATTGTTCATACGCGCGCGGGCGATGGTTGGGCGCAGCGGTGCGCCACTGCGGAGAAGGCCGCGCACGCAGTCGGCGCCATCCTCGACCGCGCTCCCCCCCGTAGGCGCCACGACGGCTTGCGTGGCCCTGTCAAACACCACCACCCCGCAAACGAGCATTTTTTCCTATGCATAATATACAACGATTTTTACCGGCCTGCATAGCCGAGGTTGCGAAGGGCTGAAACGGTCGCGGCTGTTCTGTCAACCTCGGAAGGTCCAAGTTTCGAATCTCGCCCGAGACATGGATGTTTGGTTTGTGTTCAATGTAGTCCGTATGTGTGTTGCCTTGCCCTTACCCTGAAATGATGTTTAAACCGATGATATAAAATTACAATGGTCGCTGATATGACCAGATGTTACACCAGCAAAGGTTAATAAAATGTTATTCTTTGTTTGTTTTTCAGATTTATATTTTCTTATCGTAGGAGAAGTTTACAAACCAAGTTTCACACTTAATCATGACATTGTGCATGTAAATGTTTTGTTGAAGTATGTGTGGCATTTAAAAATTGCATTTTGCTTGCCAAGTTTTTAATTTCTTATAATTATTAGTATTTTTACCTGAATACTATGCTATATATAAAAAAAATTCTCCTTGTTGTTTGTTGGTTTCGTCTTAATGCGCTGCTGGTACCGATCATCTGAATTGCAATAAAACTTTGTTACCTATTTCCTGGTACTCCCGTGGGAAGAATATAGCTTAGTACAATGGAAATGCGCATATGCCTAGAACATAATACGCATGTTAATGATGATTTATGCTGGAAACACAAGCGTCCTGAACAGAACGTTTACGTAAACTGCGGGTCGACGCAACCCGCAACACCCTGCAGTACAATTATTAAGACGTTTTCAATTGTGTATGCGGCCGCCTGCGATTGTGAAAATCCTCCAGGAAGAAAGAGTGACAGAGAGACAGAAGGAAGACAAGAGACACTGCCGGGTTCCGCTAGTTTTTAGTATAGAATTGAATCGTAATTTTTCCTTGTGATTTTTAATTTGATTAGCTCAGAAAGAAAAAAGCCACCTTGCAGGCGGGGAGAGAAGGAGCTGTTCGCGTTGGTGGTCTTGGCTGAACCCTACATGTCGACTGCCACGAAACCATTCAATGTGAAAGTTTTAACTTATAAAAGTTAGATAAGTTGTAAAAAAGTACCGTGTAAAACCGTGTGAAGTTAATATTATACTTAGGTCGTTCCTCGCCCGTATCATAATTTTACACTCGTTCATTATTAACCCATCATTACCTCGTTTCGTATGTACTTTATATTGTTATTCAGGGAGAACAGTGCGGTCACTATAAGCAAATTACAAATTTTTGAACTTTTTATTTAATTTTATTCCCCCATTGGTCATATGCGTAGTATCAAGTTTACTCTTGTATGGAATGGGAACTCCGCAGACGGAATGTGGTAAGAGAACAAAATGTAACAAACGTTTTCATTGTGACGCGATACATAGTCAGTTTACGTTGTTTCTTATTTTCCGAACACGGTCACTTTTCAATTAGACGTCGAGCTTCTTATCTGTCCCTACACTTTCGAGATGGCAGGTAGTTATTTTCTCTAGTGTGCAAAAATATTTGTGTTCGTAAATGGATAGGACAGAGAGGAGGAGATGAGAAATAAAAGTTTAGAACTAATGTGGTGGATGTAGGCTACATTATGCAAATATATGTATATATGTGTATATTCCTTTAGTGTGTAATGCATGTACGTGTGTTTACTACTTGCGGCGCTGTCCAGAAATTCTGTGTAGAAATTCTCAGACTGTGGAGGAGTCTGAGTAGATAAGATTTTTTGAGTAGTAAACCGTGTAATCACGTAAACTGATAAAAAACCGTGAAGTTGTATGGAAGAAGTGCTATCCTCCTCTGTTTAAATCTAATGCAGCTGCCAAGATCCTAGCCACGTGGTGATTTATATGGAGTGGCATGACTAGTACTTTTCGTTGTCCAGTAATAATTTGGTTTTTCATCCATTCAATTTGCATGAAGCAAGCCACATTGGAAAACTCTAATCAGTTGATATCAAAGAAATTGAATCCGATACTCCACACTAAAAGACACACTATGTTTACAAGATACGCTAAATTAAATTACAGAATTACATTATTACTCATTACATATACGATACTAATAAACCTGACACTCAAAAGATTGTGAATTGAGGTATAGGCTTATCCGGTGAAATAATTCGAAAATATTCTGCAATTAGCATTATCAAATACAGATTTCTGAAAATCAGTTTTGTTATTTGTAATTTCTAGTATTCGTAGTTTGATACATTATAAGCGAAAAATACGTATACAAGGAAGTAAAAAAATCCTAGAAGTTTATTTCGTGAATGCAGCCCGCACTGTCAGTACATAAATGCGTCTGGTGGGCGTTGAAGTAGATGTAATGTGTATTAGGGTATAGAATGCAAACACATAAAACGTGATATTCGTAACACACATTTAAATTAAACAGGTCTATTTTAGTAAGAGCCCTAACGACACAAATGAATAAGTTATCTGTTAAAAGGTAAATAGCGGGATATTAATGTTCCTTTTGTTTACTAGCCCAATATTTCACCGCCATTTCTGGACTGTAAATTGATCTAACCTGGAACGAGGAGCTACCTGCAACCGAATTTCTTGCAACATTGTATACCCCTTCTCAGCGCTATTAAATTTCTGAAACGCGGGAGTCATTTTTAGAATCTTATCCCTCGTACTGATGAAAGAAGTTAAGGGTGTACTCCTGTTTCCTATCTGCAGTCGCTTCTTAAAACCACACCAGGAGCGCTAAACAAAATTTAGATTTTAATGGGCGTCAGAAATTGCTTGGGAGCGCTAACGGCCACATATGTATAACAAAATGTATATTATAATTATGGTTTGTTCCAACAATTCAATCGCGAACCGGGAATCAAACCCCGGTCTCTGCTCGAACACTGAGAAACCAGACGACCAATTTTTGTATAAATTCAATTTTACCAACGACCTTTCCTCCCTCTAGGGAAAACAGTGGATCAAAATTATATTTTAAACACACATTTAGTCTGTAAATTTGAAAATCCATTTTTTCCTTTTAACAAACAAAAAATGCCACTTAAAGTTGTTGACGAATCAAAAGACTTAAAGTTTATTGATTGATTGTTAGTTGATTCGGCACGTTAAACTACTAGAGTCATTAGTTTGATAAGTTTGTAAATATTAACAACGGAGATAACACCATAATCGGACGAAATTGCCCGTCATCTACGGTGCCAGTGTTTTTTTGCTAACATGTCGGGTTGGACATAAGACTTGCAGAAAGAGAGGAAGGGAGGGGGAGGTGGAGGGTTATCTTGGAGAATTCAATAATTTCACCTGAAGGGAGAAACCGACCCTGAGAAAGACAAGTTTAGACTGGACAGGAGAATATAATGAGAGGCAGAAATATTCACTGGTAGGGACAGCAAACAGCTGGTCCGCAGTTAGTGCCCTCCTACGCTAGGGGGAGATCTGTGGTGCTGTTTTTCCACAAAACGCCCATACACTCACACGGGGGTTATTATTATTATATTAATTATTATTATCTATTATTATTATTATTATTATTATTAATTATTATTATTATTATTATTATTATTATATTATTATTATTATTATTGTTATTATTATTATAATTATTCTGCTAAATTCACGACTAAGACGACTCCAGGTTAGCAACCAGCTTTTCTAAGGGCTGGACTCAGGACTGTCGGCTGCTCTACAATACTTTGGCGCAAAATGTGGGGATGTTTCCGCAAATAAAGCAATTTTCTTGGACTTCCCAGTTTTGGGATGGCCTGGGAAGTAAACCAAGTTCCTTAAATACATTTTTTTGAAACAAATAGGAGAGCTCCGATAACCATCAAGGACGGCATGTGTGCTCTCCGAAGCTTGATCTCGAATTTCAAACTGTTGTGTTAAACAATATCCTGTTTTGTTTGCCGCAATCGTACAATCAGTTTGAATTGTACGTCATACAGTAAATGGTACAACTGACAAAAAGACGTCAACGGTTTTGGTGAGTCTTGTTCCATACACTTGGAGCATGTCCTTTGGAACTCCAAGGGCGGTATAGATTTTTGTCAGTGGAGGTAATACACACATCCTGTGTGTCTTTTTTAAGTATTATAATCTTTCCTAGAAATTGGAACATAGCTGACGACAACAAGATTCAATAGTCTCTTCTTGTTCCACGCAAATGCTGCATTTATCATCTGGGAAAATTTTGAGAACCGCTGTACGATAACGTCGTGTTCACAACGCCTGATTAACCGCGAGTAGTGGGCAGTGCATCAATTTGATTATCTTGCAAATGCCCTCTAACCCGGGAGGAGTTAGGTTTCGAGTCCCCGACCGGTGAGCAGACCATTTTCTTACAGTTGGCTTGTCAGCTAGAGCGAATGAAGTCCGCTGAGGAGAATTTATAAAGGCCGGCTGCTCTAAATCGGTAGTTGTCCGTGATCTTTCGTTCAACGCCGGGCAAATGCCTGATTCAGTACTTCCAACGAAAGGGACTCGGACCGCGCGCGATCTTTCCTTCTTTTGACCTATCCTTCCCCTTACACCACACTCACATAACTGCACTAACACTACGCACACAGTGCCGAGAGACGGGAGCTTAGAGCTTGTCCCGACTGGGACGTGTGCCACGCTGGTAGGAGAACCGGGTTGGAGAAACCCGCTAGAAGCCGGAAGGTAAGGTCGCATTCCGGATCTCACCATCCAGTGGGAGTGTAATCACCGGCCCACCTCCCGAGCGAAGCGTGCACTACACTTACAGGAATAAATGACCTCAGTAGTTGACACTTCGAAATCACTTATCAATAAGCAACGACTGGATAGTGGGCACCTATAGAAACTGCCATCAGATTCTGGCATCTTCTTCCCCTTTTATGCCACATAAATGATTGATTGTATTCATATGCACCTTGTCCCATCTTTTTTGATACTGTCCATGAAGTGGTTTGGTCCGGCTTCATGATTATTTAAAACATTTTTTGTCCTCCGCGGGTTTTTCATGTTTTGTGGCATGCAGAAGTTTGTCAGAGGTCCCCCGCAAATTTCTCGGTTTACCTTTTTCCCACGCAGCTAATTCCGACCATTGCTCAATCATTATTCGTATTAATATTTTCACATAATACATTTACTCCATCATTTGTTTATTTTTCAAAATGTCTAGAACATAAATTTTAATGAATTTTTGCTTTTGTATCTGAGAAACTATTATTACCCTTTTTCAACATATGGTTTGATTCCCTGCCGCTCGATAATGCTATTTCTCTTTCGTTCTAACAATCAATGCTTAATAAAACACTTTCCGTGATTCAATATAATGCATCAGTGGTCGAAACCGTTTCATTTGTCATGGTGTACATTCCGCAATATGTGACTGATCTGCGAGAATGTAAGAATATTCTTAAATTTCTAAATAGCAGTTTTATTAGTACTTGATATAAAAGCGCACCAGAGAGGTAACGTTATGAGTGATAATGCACAGTGTAACTTTGGCAAACTACGAATCAATTCTGGAATATCTAAAGAGTGAAATATTAGACCATTTGCTGCTACCATTTTACAACTGTGAAATACAATTAATGTCTCTTAATTGCCGACAGAACGTTTAGTACATGAACATTAATCCAATATTTCCTCTAGTATCGTATGCAAGACTAATTGCACAGTTGTTCAATGTTATGGCTCACTCAAGATGTACCTTTCTTATGAATGAATTAACCCGTATTTGCGAAAGATTTAGGATTTAAATGTAAGTACGGCGGAAAGTAAGTCCTAAGGGCCGGTTTGAGATATAAACGTTTTAAAGCTAGTTTTTCAATGTTTTCGGAAATGTGGAGTTCATTAGAGAAGCAGTTTGGTTACTACTTCGTATATGCTACTTGTTTAATTTTTTTTCTCTCACTGGCAGACATGGAGGAATTTGTAACTTTTTACATGCGAATATATAGTTATTTTCTTTATAAGCGGCGAGTGCGTGTACTAACTCCACCCCTTTCGAAACGATCGTAACTCTGTTACGTGTCTCGGGTATAAATACCGCAATGGGACTTAGTGACAAGGGACCATTTCACATTTTCTTGTCCAAACATATTACGAAATCCGTGTTTTGGATTAGGGATATAATACTTATTCTTTTCGAGAGAATGAGATGGTAAAAACTTGAAAAGTTTAATCTTCTATTGAGAAAATTGGTTTGTTCAAATTCCGAATTTTCACATCTCTTTGGTCAATTTCTGAGGTCTGAATGAATTGCAATAAATGCACAATCAACAGATGTTTGATAGTAAATCGAATTATGTATCAAATATACCACTCATGGAAAAACGAATCAAAAATATCCATTACTTGGTAATGGTTAATTAATGTGTTTTCATAGAAACGGCATGCCATTTCACGCCGCAACGTCAACCGATTTATGCAAAATTGGAGCACATTATTAACGTTTCCTAAAATATAACGTTTTCTTTACCATATTAAAGTAATTCCCGGCTTAAAATCACTACTTTTAATGTTTTCCAACATTATAAATATAGAATGGAACTAGATAAAATATTTATATTGCTTCATTCAGTATAAAATGAGAAAATCATCTCAAGGATATCAGATTAAAAATCAGTGTTTTGTAATATCGTGCATTACACTAACAAAATTGAGAGTACTATGAGCGGAGAACTGAAAGAGATGAACATGGATCATGTACACAAACAGCTTTCAAGCAATGTAGATACTTACCTACGTATACCTACAATACCATTGATGAACACGAAAATGAAAGTTTTTACCGCTCAGTTTTTCTTACACGGAACTTTCAAAAGAATAATACTCTGTCATTCATCTTCAACGGGGAAACTATTTAATTGGCTCCCATCGCGGATCTCGACAACGACACGTATTTGATACACGAAGGACTAACGAGTGAATAAATTCAAGGTCAAAAAAGATTTGAAAATTGGCTTTTTCGGCGCTTTGATAAGTACAACTGAGTATACTCTCCGTTGTTCAAACTTCCACAGAAAATTAGCTAATCTATTTTGGCTTCTGAAAATATCTTCTATTTGACCCAGATAAGAACGCGCTGATAATTCAGCTGAGAATATTGGCCGCTTTTTCTCCACGACGTGTTCTTTCATAAAGTATTCTAGCAGCAGCAGTACATAAAAGCGCTTCTGAGAGAAAGCTAGAACGAATAGAGAGACTAAATAGTTTCAAAGAAGTGGCAGCTACAATGGGCATCAGAACACATGGTGGACATCGCGGTCTTCGATTGGGAACATCCGAAACCGATTCCCACATTCCTTTGCTTCTTTGAAGTGCCTCTAACTGTAGGTTTTTTCGTCCACCCACCGAATTTCTTCACATCCGCCTTGTCTGGAAAATTTGCATATGCAAGCTGTACGTATTCCGAAGGTGAATTTCCAACGCTCAAAACTTCAAAGGCTCGTTGACAGGAGCTTCGAAATACCCAACCCACGCGCTTTTGTCGTACAGCTTTCTAGACGTGGGCAAGGGTCCGTGAACAGCCAGGTCGCTTGGTCAAAGACGAACGATGCTGACGTCGACCTGCTGGCGCTGGAGGCGATAGGCATAAGGTGCTGTGGTGCCGAGAGCAACTGGAAGCATGCAGCTGTGTTACAAGAAGGGAAACAGAGACAGTAAATGTCCCTCGCTGGTAATGTTGCGTGCCTGGTGGCAGAGGGTGTGGGGTGGTGGAAGTGGACACTGGTTAATGCGATTGTCGACAAGGTCGAGTGGCGGTTAGCAGGGACAAAGAAATGATCTAGGAGTGAATTAAATGCATGAGCCAACTAAGTACATGGTTTGAGGTTCACAATGAAATTGGGACCCAATTTTTTTTATAAAACATATTACATAAACACGGAAAAATATTTTTTTAAACATATGAATTAACAATTTCAAAATAATTATTCAGAAAGAAATCCCTGGAAAATTCCACATTTTTAATTGCGCGAAAATGTAGAAGAAAATTGGTTTGAAATTATATACAATCAACCTTGGGAGAGTGAGAACTCGATAAGCGAGAAAACTCTAAACAAGTGAGAGTATTTTGCCAGGTACCGTCATTAACGCCTCTAACTCAATCTCTATAAGGGAAAAACAAAAACCTCCGTAAGAGAAAAGTATGTTTTTGCTAATGGACCTCTGTAACTGAGACTGCTACTTGTCTGTACATGTATATGCCGACAATATATGAACCATTCTTAAATTTCCTGAACGTTTTTCGTGTTTTTAACATTTAGTGAAACTAACTTTGATTTTTGTACCGTAAGTCTACATACGAATGGTCAAATGGCGTGTTGTACCGTTCTATTGCCGAACTTACTACAGTTGATGAATTAATCAATATGGAAAAGAAAGGTTCGGAACTGTTACTAAAAATATTACAAAGAAAATTCAAAGTGTTCTCTTCTAGTAAATATTAAAGTAAGATTTTTCTTTCTTTTCGTAATGCATCTATTCAAATTAATGAATAACACCTGTGACGTTAAATACAAATACATAATTTATCACTAGATAATTTGCTGGCAATTTTTTAAACCTCTGAGTGAGCAAAGCCACCTCCCTGTACCTGTATAAGCGAAATGCTGGTTTAGTGAAAAACCACCATAGCGATAAAGAGATTGCGGGCCCTTTGGACAACTCTCGCTTACCCATATTCGACTATAATATGTCCGTGTGGTATGGTGTGTATATTTCATAAATTAAATTTTTCTACAGTCCATAGGTTAACGTTTCACTTTCAATTATTTTTTTTTAATATATTCAATGCTACAAAAGGATCCCATAGTTTGGTCAATGTTCGGGCCCCTCAGGCACGTAGTCCGGTTCTGTAATGATCAGACACTGGTCAAGGTGAGAGAAATGCTAGCACCTCTCTGCGGGAAAGCTCTGATGGTTTCTGCCGGAAGAATGTGGAGCTCAAAGAAGCGCGGGCGCGGGAGTGGCGTTGCCACAGTAATGTAATGAGCGCGACAGCTGCGGCAGTAGTTGGGCGGTGAGAGTGTGAAGAGCGCGTCCTTGGCGACGGAAACGACGTCCGCCCAAAGAAACAGCGGTGCACTGGCGATGAGAAGCGCGATGGTGACAATCATACAGCAACACCAGCCCTGCTTGCGTAACATGTAATACTTAATTGGCTGTGGCCAATGGAAATGGAGGTTTTGAAGTGATGAGAGTTGTGACGGTGGTGAGGGCGATGATTATGAATGCCAATACCCAAGCTTTTGTAGCAATTCTTGAATGGATGGTTTTGATTGGATAATTGATTGTGAGGATTACGAAATAAAAAAAATAGTGGAAGTAATTATGGAATACGAGGGCGGGAAAACTGGAGGATCCCACAAAAATCCGTCCGTGAAGCCACTTGTGCTTCTGGACGATTCCACATCTATTCATTTAGTCATTGAACCATCGGTCACTGACTCGAAGGTCACCATGCGACGCCGTGTAGTTGGGGATGGGCAAGACGTTCTGCCGGTGACGAAAAGGCACTGTGGTGGTGGCGGTGGCTCCCTCCGGTGGCAAGAGACCGCTGCGCGCAGGTGACCTAGTGGCCCAACACACCGCTTGTCCGCCGCGTCCCTCGACAGACGGCCAGGGCGCTCTTTAACACGAGCTTTTCATTTCCACAGAGTAATCGCCGCCGGGAAACCCGCCCCACTGCGCTCTGCGTGTGGGCTGGCGGCTGCCACATGAAGCGTCGGGGTAAAGGCCGCAGGCGCCTGCCACGACCGTCCACCGCCTCCACGCCGCCGCCGCCGCTGAGCCTCCGCCGTCGGCCTTAATTTCACGTAATGGCACTGCGGAGCGTGCCCGCACGCCGGATTCGCCGCTATTAGTAATGTTGGCATTAACTCCGTAAGTGGCAGCGGCCGGTTCCCGACAGGGGTTGAAATTTAATACTTAGCCTGGCTAAATTCATTTTTAATAAGTTTTTGTTTAAAACGAAAATTTCGGTACTTTCGTGAAGCAGTTTAATCATAGAGACTCGTAATGCAAAATGAGAAGTGGAGGAAGGGTCGGGAGGGCGTGCGAGAAGTAGTGACGACGGGAGGAAGAAAAGCGAACGGGCCATTGTGGTGGAACATGGCGGCGGTGCTGGAAGGCGCGGCGGTGGGAGTGGCCAGTGATGGGGAGGTGGGCGGGTGTGGGCGGTGGGGCGGGTGGGGCGGGTGAGGCGGGGTGGGCGGGTTGTTGAGCTGGTGGGCGGGTTGGTTGACGGGTGGGGCGGGTTGTTGGCGGGTGGGGGCGGGTTGTTGGGCGGGTGGGGCTAAGATGGAAAGGGATGCGGCGTAGTGGGCGGGTGGAAAACGGAGGGGGGGCGTGGCGGCGCCATGGCGGCCTGTGGCAGCGTGAAGGTGGCGGTGGCGACGGTGTCGGAAACACGCGGCTGCGGCTAGAGACGCCGCGTCAGGCGCGCGGCGGCGGGAGCAGCGCAGCTGGGGGGCGTCCTACGGCGCCATCGCCTCTGCCCGGCGGGACAAGATTTAGGGAGGGTGTTCCGACATTCCTCGTCTCGCGCGCACTATGTTAACATTGAAGAATCGGTGTAGCTTTAATCGGCGTACATAATCAAATGAAGCGGCGGTGTATAAATGGTTGTAGAACACGCGGTCGTCGCGCCTGCTTGTCGGTGAACCGCGACGGCGCAACAACCCGCCGCCGCCGCTGCGATGCCGCCACCGCCGCCACACGCGCCCGCTCCGCCCGAATTCCTCCTCCCTTCCGTTCGATATCTCTCAGGCCCACGCGAGATAAAGCGTTATTCGTGCTCCAATACCAGTCAGTAGGTTAAGTGGTCGCGAGTCCCGTCGTAGCGGCTATGGGGAACGCGTGCCGCATGCTCGAGAGCAGGCTTGCGGGGCCGTCGCCGCCGCCGCCGCCGCCCACTCGCCGCCGCCGCCACCTGGTCACCTCCGCACTGCCCGGCCGGCCGCCTGCCCGTCTCCGCCGCCGCCGCCCCCGCGCAGCCGTCGCCTCGGCCACGTTTGCCGAAGCGCCCCCGCTGTATGTGCCCTAGTAATTATCTCCCACGTCAAGGTCGGGACGCTAGGGGAAGGCGCGGACGCGGACCTGGCGAGGCGGCAGTGTAGGGGGGCGTGGCGGGGCGGAGGAAGTCGGGGCGGCACGGGGCGCGGCTCCACCTGGTTGCCCCGACCCTGTAAACACGCGCTCCCGCTCCCGTGAATGACGACTGGCCGAGCCTCCGGATCTGCCGCCGTCGCCGCCGACGCTGCCGTAGAGAACGCTGTTCTCTACGATTCTTGCACCCACGGAGATACACGCGAGATATATGGCGACGGCGTTGACGTTATGAATGTTTTTATTCGTACCTAACCACGTATTTATTTGCGCATCTCCGTTCTGGCAAAGAGATGAATATGCAGGGTTATGAATTTTCGTGCTGTGATAACTTGCTTAGCTCCGGCTTAATACCCGGGATTTTATGTTATTTGATGGCAGTGATCGTAGCTCTTGGCAGATTCATATGGCCGAGAAGTGGAGAATAACACGACGTCCGAGTTGAATGATCCATTCGCGGAAAGCATAAAAGCGACGGCGACCGGAGATATGTAAGAGTTACTGAAGTAATGGAACATGGAAATAGCAGTAATATTGCTCTAGGACGTAACATAATTCAAAGGAAAAGACAACTTGAGATTCAAGAAACGAAATACGAGAGAATACCTGCAAGAAACGCAACGGCATGGCATCCCTACGACGAACACCACAAGCGGAGAAACATCTGGAGATATTCGTGCGACTTCTACTATCGATTTTCAACTGCACACCCGACAGAATCTGCCATTTAACATTCTACATCGAATCCCTTCAATAGAGAGATTGATTCTGAGACAACAGCTTCCTCTTATCCAACATCTCGATATAGATGTTCGAATCTAACGTCATGCGGCGACGACGATGGCCATAAACCCGAACACGATCCCAAATGAGTGAGCTTTCCAAAGGTCAACGCGATGGACGCAATACGAAAAGAAAAATCGCTCGCACTCGTTGACAAGCGAGATGCCCGAGCGAAAGAGCAGCGTGAGAAAGCGGCGGAGTGGGCGATCCGTTCGCGGCGGCGGCGGCGGCTTTCGCGGGCGGCTCGATCAAGGGGCGATCAAGTGGAGCGGCGAGACGCTGGCGATGTGGAAACCGCCTCCGCAGGGTGCTCGCGCCCCCGCCGCGCCCCGGCGCCGTGCGCGTCGCGACGCCCCGCGACGCCGGCGTCGCTTGCCGCCTGCTCTGATGTATCGCTACACGCTGTTCGGTGTCGACCGGCATTCGTCTCGGCGTGAGCGGCCCGGTAGGCATCCCAGCGCCCCAGCGACAGCGGGGCAGTGGTCGCGAGTGTGAATGTGCGCTCTCACTGGCTCTGCTCGGGGGTGGATTTTAGTGTTAATGATGTAATGGAGTCAAGAAAGGAGCACCGACACATTACGTTGCTCGTACGCAACACCTAGCTACACCTCGCTATGGGCGGTGATTATGAATGGTTGTGCGACTTCACCTTCTTCCCACAATGTTGTGTCAAAGGTAATTTCCTCCAGAGATTTATGGCGGAATATATGATCTAGTAATACATGTGGAGAGAGAACGACATTTACGAAAGTTATGACATGAGGAGAAGGAATATGTAATACTAAGACATCATGTAGGATCTCACTGCCTGGATATAAGAAGGCTTGCAATATTACAATGAAGTTGCATAATTAGAAAATCTCCCCAAACATTAGATATAGATGAAACGAATGAAATAGTGTAAAATTATACATGAATGGAAATACGTAACACAATGAAGCATGACAGCAACACCAAAAAATAATAAAGATTATCCTATCGGAACTATGTTCACACAATGTGTTAACTATAATCTAGATCTAACGCTAAGAGGTAGGATCAGGACGAAAGGCCTAAATGATAGTTTATTTCGACTATGAAGATGCAGTTGATGAAACTCACGGAGATTTTGAATAATAATTTAATATTAGGTCTTTTACCCATTGAAATCTTCTACTGTTTATGTCTGTTTAGTAACTTGCCAGAATCATGCCATCGGTTAATAATTTAACATCGACAAATACGTCGATGCTAAAAGAAAAATATCAAAACATTTTTTAAAATAATCTGAAAATGCATAATAAAAGAAGCGTGTGTTGGTGAACGATCACCACCAGGAAGAGTTGCGGGGACGCTTGCTTTGGCGAGGAGACCCGGAGGGTGGGTGGCCAGCGACCGTGGCCTTTGAACTCACGTCAGGCGAGAGAAACCCCGAAAGAAAAACGGCGACGGCGTACATTGGTCGGCGGCGTCGACGGCGACGTGGCCGCCGTTCGATTCGACGCGGGGGGCCCTCGATATTATTTATCAGGGCGGCTTCGACGCTGCGCGATGTGCCACGCCGGTCAACGCACGTGGCGACCGCCCGCGCACCCAGCGCCCCGCGCCTGCGCACGGCAACCATATGTAGTTTATATTAGATTTTGTTTTCGTGGTTTTGAGTATGTACATTTTATTATTATTATTATTATTATTATTATTATTATTATTATTATTATTATTACAATGCATCTCTCTTTTAATGTATAGGAATTATAATAGAATTGAAGAATATATTGCAATATACTTTTTTTTAATCGACTTATTTAAATTATTTCTTATATGATACTTAAGATTCTATCAACTGACATAAAACATTACAATACATGGATTACTTTATATTGTAAAATAATTGCATACCTAGGTACTGCAGATGTTTGTAGCTTTATTGACGTGCAATGAGATATTTCCATTATTGTAATGAAACAAATATACACTATATTCCAAAATAAAGAACAAATGAGGATTTTTAGTTAAGAAGCGTTTGATAAAATGGATTTTACGTTCAAAAGGATGATTTTTATGAAATATAGCATCTTTCGACCCCGTTTGTGAGTTTAAAATAAATATAACTAATGAAAATTCCTATCAGCGAAGCAGAATGTCTTTTAAACTGGACTTCCTGGAAGGCTTAATTGGGCAATTTTACAAAGGCCTCGCAGAAATAAAGGGGATTCATTTCAGAAGAAAAAATAACAGCATTTAAATATTTTAACAAACGATCAATCTTTGAAGTTTCTCGAAACCTTAGCAACGAATAATTCGTTTACGGTTTAAGATTTGGAACCGTACATTCCCGTGGAAAGAGATTTTTGTAATTTTTCTATTTCGTCGCAGCTGTCACCGTAAATTTGTTCGTATTTCCCATTCTGAAAATACCGTTGTAGACTAGGTCATTGGCGTCATTTGAGAACTGAGAGTGCCGGACGGCTAGCTGACGCTCTAAGGTTTCTCTTGGTAATATATCTTTCCATATCAAACAATTAAAAGTTGCTGATTTTGATATAAGCTTTGAATATGTGAATAAAATAACATGATATTACCATTGGATTTATTATTTTAAATGTATAAAATAGTATACAAATAATCAATAAATCAACTCAACTAGTTCTAACAAAGGTTACGATCTATGCTCATCAAATAAACTTCCGATAAACAAGTAAAAAACAAGTGAAAGTAGCATTGTCAACTACAGAAAGTGAACTTCAAGCTATGTCTAAAGACGTAAAAGAACTTTAATTTAGTCCAAGAATATTTTTAAAAAATTCAAAATATTTAACAAATATAAAATTAATTTATTTACAGATAGTACAGATGCTCTTGAATGAAAAAATGAGAATATGAAAATTGCAACCAAGTACATAAAACAGGGAATGCTTTTATATTGAAGTACTAAATTATAATATCATTATAGAAATTATTATAAATAACAGAGGATTAATCAATAATATCAACTCAACAGTTTTAGCAGCGTAAATGGGGCGCGATCGTAGGGTTGCGCGTTATGCAGTGATGTAATTTGCACTCCTATTCCATTAACTCACATTTTCGTTTCTCTTCGCGCGTTTCTGAAAAAAATATATATCTATTTATATATTTGCATTCCTGCACTATAAAAGAACTTTTTCTGTTTCAATAAATCGTTCTTAATCGGGCATTATACGGCACAAATGATGACGTATTAGATTTTATGTCACGAATGATTGCATCATCACACATTCAGCCAATCGTAGCGAAGGAATTGGGGGGAGGTAGAGCTAAACGGAACTGCCGACCTCCGTTTACTCGCACGATGTCATATACCACATAGTCGTCGCAGGGAAGTTGTTTCGCAAAATTAAGTTTGATCCTCTTATAAATCTATAATGCTGTTTTACAAAAAATATAGTATCCAACTCGTTTATAATGTTGCTTTATTACATTCGTACAAATTTGAAAACTTGCCCCTAAAGTCGCTCGTTTTCAAAGCTTAACATTATAAACTAATTGCATAAACTACTATTATTAACCATCTAGCGGTTAAAAAAGAAGAGAAAAAGGTTAACAAACTGCTGTGCGAAAACAAACTGTGCTTTTCTCATAAAAAACATCACAGGAAACGTCTTTTAATGGAGTGAAATTATGTAATTATGTAAAATAAAAAATATATTTATATTTTTGAAATAAATGTATTTCTTTCACCTGAAATGATTCACCTTTTATTTGCACTGAAGATGCATTTTTGATTCTTTGCTTCATTGTGTACTGTCTGTCTTCGTACGGTTCTTTTCGTATTGAACAGTTGTTATGCATACTTTTCCGTTTGCTCCTCCCTCTACATTCAATAGTTGTTTTATTCTTCCTTTTCTGTCGTTATTTAAAATTTCTTTGCAGTCGACGTTCCGCATTTCCTGCTGCTCCGGAGAATGACTGATCTTTCTTTTCATAAGCATTTCATTTCCGTTTTTGATCACTATATTTTATTCTTATCTTCCAGAGACTTAATCGCGAGCATGTCCACAAAGTTGCACAAATTTACCGCATTTTTGATATCCTTTGACTCATAATCTCGCCCATTTGTTACTTCACATCCTACAATAACCGGTTCTCTATCCTCTCGTGTTTTGTTATTTCCCACACTATGATGATGATGATCATCATCATCACTACCTTAATCTTTAGTACATCCAGCTTCTTCTTCTTCTGTTCTCTATTGGCCGAATTCCACTGCCATATGTTGCAATAAGAATAAGTATTGTCTTGCAGATATTCCCTTTGTAACTCTTTCGATTACTACACGACACACTTGTCAAAACACACATGCAATTATCAACACGCAGCGACATCTACGGATACTTTCCCATTTGAGCCACGCCCTTAAGATCAGAACCAGAATATTTAAAGCATCCTCCCCCCGCTGGCCCCTCACAGCGCACCGCTCGCGCCCGCTGTAATCGAATCTGCGTCGGTTGTGCGAAGCATGATGAAGGTGTCTGTCGACAAGCAATAAAACGTAAGACATGCATTGCCAGAGCACCTTGTAAAGGTGTTTACACCAACCGCAACATGTTGACACCAACCACGTTTGACCGCAAATTTCTCAGCAACTTCATCTCAGTAATGTTTCTGATATTAACTGTCAGCATCTCTTGAGAAAACTACGTCGCACTCAGTTTCACTACTCGTGTATATTTCACAGGGAAGACGAAAACACTTTCACGATGGAGGTAGATAATTTAATATTGTGTTCAGGTTTGGGGCAAACCATTGCGGGATTTACGAATAAAATAGAAATAACATTTAAAAGTAGAATACCAAGAATATTCTCATCAATAAAGATTTTTCCTGAACTTAAAATTTAGTTTAGTTAACAAAGACTAATTAAATCTTCAACTCATTATTATTTTTAATTCATTGTTTTTCTTCCAAATTTTAATCATAATCTCTAGAAAACCTACAGTTACATACATTTTTGTTTGCTTTTTGACTAAATAAAAGAAATAAATTAATTAACCGCATTTTTAGACGCGAGACTGAGAACAGAAAGGACCTGAACTTAGTAAGGGTAAGAAAAAGTAAGGGTTTGACAAATGACATTTGCCCCAAACAATTTTCCATCAAAACGTGTCTGTTTGTAGAAACATGGGCACGAAAAAGAGAGGATGTCTAGAAAGAAACGTGGGTCTTGCAAGTTGCATTCCAAAAACATACAGTTGAATAAGGTGTTGTTATATCTGACATACGAAATACGCACATTCTCTAACGCTACTTTTTAAATAGTAACTTTCATAACCATACTCATTATTCATAACATTACTTTACAAGTACTTATCAATGGTAAGTACTGACGTAAGTACTGACTAGTTTTCATCGCTCTATATACGCTATATGCCGAAGTAGCAGAAACAAAGATCTTCAGAAACAAATCAATATACTTTTCCATTTGCTGTTTATGCAATAACAGGAAAACGGAGTGACTAAAATTTGAACCCAAATTAACTCAAATTCTATGTAATCTCTTGCTCAACAACTCAACAAAAAACAAGAAAGAAAGCAACCTAAAAACTGTACAGTGTCAGTAAACTAAAATTTATTAATAAAATATCGACTTCGAAGTGGGTCAGGTATGTGCTACAGATGAAACCGTGCAGCTAGAGTGGACAGGTGTGGAGGGAAAACTGTTTGGATAAACAAGAAAAAGACTACAAAAAGGAAAAGAGGAAAAAGGCCCCGAAATCGCTCTGGTTTGCGGCGGCACCCGCCGCCGCCGCGGTCACTCTGAAGCAAATGTTTGAGTAATGGACCTCCTTCACTTTCTTCCCAGCGATGCTGGTGTGCTCGGTTTCTTGAAACTCACCTCAGTCGTGCTGCTCCCCTCTCTCCCTCTCCCACCTCCCTCACTCTCTCTCCTCCCTCTCGCTGCGCGTTGACAGCGTCCGTGCCCGCCCGTTCCGCCCCGCCCCGCCCACCCGCCTCACCCACCCATCCAGTCCGTTCTCACCCTTCGCCGGCCAACCCCCTTCGCGCCCCGCACACGATCCCGCGCGCACACCACCTCGCCTCCGTGAGACAATTACATTCAATAAGCGCGTATCGGTGTGAAATCTCCGGTCGGTGCCATTTTCCGCCTTCTGCCGTCAGGGTAGCGGTGCCGGCACGGCCGAACGCAGCTTTCTCGCGCTAATCACCACCTGCGCAACTGTTAATGACAGAGGCGCCGCCGCCCGGCACACTGGGTTCCGCATAGGCCGAAAGGCGCACAAATGGAACAACGATTCATCAGAAATGCTTTCTTATTCGTTTATACCCTTAAGGCGTCCACACATACGATGCTCGGCGAGTAGCAGGCGACTGCTCGCCCTTTCCGAGTAGTGTGGATGGGCTTGCTTGGTGTTTGCGAGCGACAACATTCGGCGCTCGCCTGCCATCGCGTGACGTCTTTTGAATACATCAAGGAAGCGAACTTTAGTCGAGCACATCAGCTGCATGGGAATCGGGCGAGCAGTAAGTCACTGCTCGGCGAATGTCAAATGTGTGGAGCCGCCTTAACGGCAGCGGGCATTCGGCGAGTACTGAAGACTGCTCGCTCGATCCCTAGGTCTGTAAGCGGATCTTCTTTACTGTGGTGCGCCAAGAAGTGACACGCTGGCGGTACAGCAAACGCCGCAAGTTGACGCCTGGACGAAGCAAGCAGTTTAATCCACACCACTTTGGATTCAACGAGCAGTAACCCGTATTCTCTGAATGCCGCACATATGGCACCGCGTCTCTAGGTGGTGGAGGTAGCCCACCGTGTAGTAAACCTCTAAGCCAATACGGAGTCATGACATGTAAGTTCGCAAATGTAGCTTTTTTAAAATACCTTCGCACTTTATAACAACTGTAACACCACACATTTCTGAGAACATGAACGCACAATTTTGACCGGTCTCCATTTCTTAAGTAAAATAAAATTAACTTATTAAATTTGCCTAATTGCACTACGTATTCGAATACAAATTTAAATTCCTAATCTAAAACACAAAGACAGTATTCCTTTATTTTAATACTTATATACAATTCTAAGTTTATATAAATGCTTAACTACAAACATGTGTTGTAAAGGGTCATTATTCCATCCTACTTCTTTGTAGGCAACAATTGTGGGAATTTCTTCCCGTTTTAAAAGCAAGAAAAAATGTAATGAAAAAAGTTTTCGTGAATGAACATGAAAGGGCTAAACCATTTGATATTGTGCTTCATTTTGTAATGTAAAGGGAAAATTATGTTCGGATAGGAACATACAAGCATCTTCGAACAAACATGCTTCAACGTGAACGGAAAACACGAAAGAAAGTGAAAACATTTCACAATTTTAAAATAAAAACACACAAGTTTTTTCTAATAAGTATGGTTTAAATGGTTTCTTTTATATGCTCAGTCCTGCTTTTTCTCATTCCCTTCATCCCTCTCACTGTTACAGCTTGCAGTAAAAATATCTAGAGGGAAGCGGGCACATTAAATTAAGTAAATATCATAATTAATGTTAAACATATATATGCATTTGAATTTTGGGTCGATAATCCGACTTTGCCGCCAGCTAACGGTGTCCTCTTATGCCGGACTTAAGTCAAATTCCATGCTTGGTTATAAGAGCGACTGTGCGACAACATGACGTATTTCCATCACCGTAATAAACAAGCTCTGCCTGCTCGAGCTCTTTTCGTCATACAGATACAGAACCCGGGCGATTTTAAAGGAAAGCAACACCTGTATTTTTGCTCTAGGCGGGAATCAACCCTGGACACACACGGAAGCCTGAATCTGCCATACGCATCTAAAGATTGAAAATTTAATTATATTTATTTTTTGCCTACCTAATTTGATGCCATATTATTTTGTACAGGAATGACATGGTTTGCTTCTCTATTAAATGATTTTTTTTCCACCTCCCAACATTCCACTTGGCCAATGCTCGGGGCCTCATGGGCGGCGTGGGGGGCGGCGAGTGGGCGGCGCGGCGGGGGAGGCGGCGCCCCCCAGCGCGCCCTGGTGGCCCGCGCCCCCCACAGGCTCCAACCCCCGACTCGCCGCGCGCGCGCGCCGCGCGACACTCCTCGGAAGGGCCTCTTTCTGCATGGAATGTCCTCTTTAGAAAGGAAACCGTATATTCGCGCCTCCCCGCCGGCCCGCCCCGACAGCCTTGCGGTCCGTGATGAGGAGCGCGCTTTTTTCAACGTCGCGTCGAGGGCGCGAGGTGTGGCGGAGAGGGCACGCGAGCGGGGAGCGGGGCGAACGGGCGGGAGAGGGAGAGGGGGAGCGGTTGACGAGGACACATAGTGAGGGTGGAAAATGGAGGGGCGACGACGGGAGTTTGTAGAAAAATCTCATACACAATCCTAACCTGAGGGAAAAGGGTGGGCGAAAATTGCAATCCACCAGGAGGGTGCCAGAACTGAAAATGACTAAGATAAATTTAATAATGTGTCAGATGACGAGTCGCAGTAATGATTGTGACGTCGATTAAGTTTGTCTTTGTCTGATAGCATGACATATTTGATTTAACACAACGTTTAGTCAGAAATGAAAAATAAACCTAAATAAAAAAGGACACAAGCGCAATGTATTAGATAAAACATCCAATAATAAAGAGAGGTGAAAGTACTTGAAAAGAACAGCAGGACAATCGAATGATTCTACTGTAAGGAAACCGTGAATAAATACCTCAGAGAGCGAAAAAACTCAATAGAATCATTTGAAACGAAAGAAGAAAAGTTCAGCGTGGTAAACTTGAAAGAGACGTAAAGTAAATGAAGAGGAACAAGATGACAATAGGCAAGGGTTTGTGTCAAAGGTTTTAAAGCGACATTTCTGTAAATTCCTCTCTTTCTTCACGCCCCCTTCTCAGCTTTTGGAGATTGCCATTTCACTGTACATCGTTGATCACCGGGAGTGATGTCCAACTCAGTATTTGATACGGTCGCTTGTTAGGTAGAGAGAAAATGTGGCGTCACAATTCAATGAGACCACACATAACCTTTGGAACCTCACGTCGGGATAGAAGAACAGTTTTACACAATGTATGGCAGAACCTTCTGTAAAGTTGTCGTTCGTGAATTTTTTCAGACTAAATTTTCTGCAGTACTTTGTTATTCTGTTACAGAAATATATCGCGGAACTTTTAATTTAAGATATTCCAGTTCTTCGAAGAAATCACATCTTACGAAAACAAAGTCTCTTTATTTCATTTATTATTTTCGTGGGACCTCATCGTATCTTCTAAAACTTATTCAATTTCGGCCCTGATGGAAATTTTAAAATTAACCATGTAAGATTCATTGTCGAAAGTAGAGTAAAACCTTTAGTTGCAACAATGTCCTGGCATCAGCAAAAATTCTGCTACACAAAACAATAAAAAATGGTTTTCCAAAAAGGAGCATTCACACTGCTCAAGAACAACAAAAATATAATTCTCTCGTATAACATTGGAGTAAATTAAATGTTTTCACAAAATCAGCCTTCACCAACATCATTGAATAGTACAGAACTAGAATTTAGTAGTACCAGTCATACTAAAAAGGTTGCTGTTTTTTAACCCACATGCGAATAGTAAATATTTAATGGTGGGCAGCCTCATCCTTGGATCCTTGTTGTAAGCAGTGACACACTGGGTATGTTAATTTGGTGGTTACGCGCAGTATGATAATAGGAGGAATAACACAATAAAATATTTGCATTTTTTAGTCTAAATTGAAACAGTTTCTTCTTTTTTTCCGAGTCTCTGGGTATCTAGTGAAACCGTTGACACCTCTGATATACCCGAAAGCTGCATACCTTTCTTCTCTAATTTATGCGCGCATCGGAAATTATATATATTTGTATTTTTCCCGAGTTCCTATTCACGGCGGTTGCATAGTTTTCTTTCAATTTTGGTGAACATTGGTGAGTAGTAATATAGGAGTAGATAGTGTAAACTCGGGTGGTTTGATCATAGAGGTTGTTTGACCCACTGCAGCTAAAAGTTGTTCTTATTGACATGTGATATTATATGGTATTAGATTATGAAAATACCCTAGGTCCAAAATCAGAAATTTTGTGCACTTGCAGGAGACATACAAAGGAAGTTAAAAGCATTTTAGTCCTTGTTGCAAACAAAGCATGTGAACTTGCTTTCTCTTAAAGAATGATGGTAAAAAAATTGTCTACCATAAACATATGATGAAATAAAAAAAGATCGTGGTATTGTGAATGTATACAGAAATGACAAAGTTATATGATAACTATTCGTTTGTCAAAACATAATTGATGAAGCGTTGTGGGAATTTTTGACCCGTAATACATATGACTGGTAATATATATATATATATATATATATATATATATATATATATATATATATATATATATATATATATAATATCAGTAGAGTTCAAAACGCAATGGAAAAAATAAAAAAAATATATCAGATGCAATAGAACCAAAATATTAAGTCGATACCAAAACTTATTTTCTATATTTCACAATTCAATATGCGTTAGCAGAGATACGAAAGTTCGAAATACGAAATACGAAAAGAGATACAAAATTTCAGAGATTAGGTTTATTACACTTTTATAATTGGATACTAGTTAATATTTTTCTCATTTTCAATTTTTCTTAAGTATGAACAATTAACGTTCTTACAATATTTTTCTTTTTGAGAGTCATTAGTCTGTCTACAAATTATTTTCCAGATTGAAAGTCTCTATGGTTCCTCCTTCCAATAACTTAGAGCCAATCTGAGATAAACATTTAATTTTTAATTTTTACTAATTACTCCTGGTCTAGAAAGCAGGTAATGTATTTGGATGAGCAAAAAATGAACAAAAATATAAAATTATGAGATTTCTGCTCACGTAAAATAAGGAACATGAAATATAATTCATCATGAAAGACGCCATTTTGAAAAAAATAATGAAATCATTTGTCAATAGATGAAGCAATTTAGTGTTTGCTGCGAACACAATACTTAAATGAATATCAATTGAAATTATAAATAAAAGAAAAAATTGTCAACGACAAAGTCAAAATTTAAATATTTTATTATAATAGAATAATATCAGAAATTTTTGAATTCCTTACATCTAAATTAATGAAATCAATAATTAAATACAAATACTTCACGGCATTCATGCACTGCTCTTTCTGTTATCCATTACCCAAGAATTTCCGCTTCTGAACGATGTAGTGAGAAGTTAGAACTCAATCGCCCACCTAGAGAAACGAAAGATTTAGACAACAACCAACGCAACGGGTTTGTGTTCAGCGCGGCTGCAGATGTCTCAGTCCGATCTCGGATTCTCCTACTTACAAAGTAAAATTCGTGTTTCCAACTGTTCTTTTTTCTGTCGCCTTCTTCTTGATGCTTACGACTCCCTCCTCTCTTTGGAGGGTCGTCTTACCAAAGCACAGCTGGTGGATGTTCCTCCGTCAGTTGAGAGTCCGGAAGGATTCCTTTCTCTATCACGATTCTTTTCTTTAGAGCTTTTATTCGGATTGCAAATAATCGAAGTTATCCAGATGTCATTCAATAAATACGAACGTGACATAGTACAATTACCATCATTCCGACAGTTCTCACGACGTCCACGTTAGAATGGAGTGGACATTGTATTCACGAGATAAAGACTGAAATTCTCAAAGAATTTAAGCGTGAGAAGAACTAGTCGTATTAAGAAAATATGTATTACTGCAAAATTTTCAGGATTTTTTCACAACTAGCAATTCCATTTTTCATATAATTTATTCATTAAAGTACATGATATCTGTGCCACTTTTTAATTAAAGAACATTTTCTCACTTACGTTGGTGTCCTCGCTTTGGTGGTTCTTTTACTCATCGTTGAACTATGTATAATTAAATCCTGGAGAAAAGATTCTGGAGCTCCAGCAAACTTTCATAAATTGTACTTCTTTCCCATACGTCCCATACATACATCCAATTTTTATTGTTCTTTGACGAAAATGAATTGAATGAATGAAATTCAACCCAAAAAGTATGTTTGAAGTTGTCAAAAGCACTAAAAGCCGGTCTTTATTTGTACTTCATTAGAGAATGATTACCTTTACAGAATAATTAAAACATTTGTATTCGTGTCTGATGAATCTTAAATTTGGTATTCTCGCTAAGGCACCGATAAAAGTGAATACGAACATTAAAATTATAATGATTAAATTTTGTGCTCTAAATTATCGATATACATTAACTTTAATTAATATTAATGATTGTTTGAATACTCATTTATATCTAATATGAACCAGTTGGGCTAAAACAGCACGTCCTTTTTCGCCTGTATTTTAACCCAAAATTACGCACAAAGCACTCAAATTTTCGAAAAATTGTCCATGGCCTTATTTCAAAATCTGTCTTTAAGAAACAATTTCATTAAGGGAAAATCCCTATCTTCGTGATTGTAGTTGTAGGAAGACGCCGAAAAAATTTAACATTTGCAATTTTCGAAAAATCAGTTTGCAACGAACATGAGACCTGCACAATTCTCTTAAACGTCATTCACAGTACCCAGCACTAAAATTTAATCTGGCTAAAATATAGATCCAAAAAGGCAGAAAACAATTAAAAATTATCATTAAAATTATTCAAATATTTCTCATGAGTCTAACGTTTACATCATCACGTACACGACGGCACGGTTCTTTTCTTTGTAATCTTGACTGCACATGACCACCAGATGTATTGAGCACTCCGTCTATCATAAATACTACATTACACTTTCACTACTGAAAATTATTCTTACTGGATCACTAAATTTCGATATGATGAGTAAGAGTTTGTTTTACTGGAAGCGCTGATTCTACAAAATGCTACTGTGGCCTCTCGTTTAATACTGAAATGTAATCGGTGAACACGCGATTATTGTTTCTGTCCTTCGCACATGTTTACTCGCCAGTACTGAGGCCGAGAAGGACCGCATCCAATGATATGTACAGAGAACTCTTACCTCTAAAGGGATCGGAAGTAGATTGGGATTCGTCGTAAGCGAACAATACCTTTCGGTATGAATTAAGGAGATCCAAAAATAGTAAGAATCTACCTTACTCATTTAGATGTTCCAGATTTTCAGGCCCAGGAGTCTTTGCTTACCGGAAACGTCAAAACGTGACACTGTTTTCGTGTCCAGACTTAAAAGAATTTTTACAGCTTGATCGAAACCGGTGCTAGAAGAAAACAGGAAAATAAGAATGGGAAAGGAAGAAAATTGTCAAAATAAGGCAAAATACTACACATAGGTATCGTATTCTAAAACAAGCAATAAAAGGGATTTTTTTTTAAAACAACTCCAGAAGGACAGATAGGTGATTTCTATTCATAAACGTTTTAAAACCGTAACATTAGCAACAAAAAAGCATTTTGCTAAACTTCCGGTCTCTTAATGACGAAAACCTTACCAACTCTAACGTGTGATGTGATTGTATGGCTTTCAATTACATCTTTTTCTATAATATACTTTGAGTGGCCGGCAACTATTCGAAAAGTTTGAAAACAGACTGACTGAATGACTGACTGACTGGCTGACTGGCTGACTGACACAGACGGATGGACAGACGTTTTGACGTCAGTCGATTTTTCGGTATCAAGGAGCCAAAACACATGCATTCTGACTGAGTAGCGTGTTAGATGAAGTAATTTACTATGCATAACAATAAGATTTATCCAATTTTTTTTTACCAGGGCTGGTCAAAAAGAGGTTTCTGCCGAAATGTTGCTTATTTCCGTCTCACGATTACAAGATATTACCTTCGAAGAAAGTGAGATAAAGTAAAAATTTACCTTATATGATAATTTTAATATAGTTGCAAGTTTTGGACATTAAATTGGAATATAATGTAAAATTAAAGAAAAAATAATATATAACTAGGGGAAGTAGAACAGAACGTACTTTATCGCTCTATTTCTAATTTTGCATTTTTCAAAATTTAGACTATTCAACGAAAATGAGTCCTGCGCTATTATTTTAAGCGTACCTTGTTTTATTCATGGAAACTTTGGAGCGGTTTTGAAAAAAATGTGGTATTTTATTGCTTTAACTTCAAGCAGGAAGTACGGAAAAACAACTAAATTTCTCGAAAAATTTGTTCATGATCTGTATTTAATGTCCGATTTTTACTTTCTCGCACTTCGTAAGAAGAAAAATTATTGTAATTTCGTTCAGTTTGAATTATATTCGACTTAAGTAACTAAACGTCACCAAAAAAAAGTGGATCGTTGTTTCGCTAAGACTACAAATAAGAGAATGTCATTAAAGGTCTCTGGTGACTGGGAAAACGTATCCATCACTCGAACTTTCTTTGTACAGTCACTTCCTTATAAAAGATCAGAGTGGTGCCTGCTTTATCTAAATAAGTATCAGTGTGATCGTATCAATGTTCAATCAATGTATCAATTGATTGACTGATTAGTGATTCCGGGCACGTCAACTGCTAAGGTCATTAGTCCCGTAAGTGAGGAGCATATATTTTCCTCGAGAGGTACAGGTGGTCGTCCCTCACTGGATGGTGAAATCCGTCGCTGGCCTACCGTCGTCGGCTGACGGGGTTTCCCCTCCAACGAAGTATCTCCCACCAACGAGGCACCGCCCCAGCTCTAAGCTCCCAACCGGTCTCTTGGCGTGTGTGGTAGTGTAGTGCATGTAAGTGTAAGTATGGAATGAAGATAGATCAAGGAAGAGGAAGGAAACATCGCGCGGGGTCCGTGGCTGAACTCGACTCAGCTATCTAGCTAGTGTCGAAAGATCTGCCTCCCCTGGTCAAAGTATCAATGTTCGCATTGTTATTCTCAACATTTTTGGAGGTATTTTTTTCCATCAGGCCTGGGATACCCGGTGTACGCGTCCAATAAGCGTGCCCTTGCGCCTCGAGCAGCTGGAGAGGAAGCGCGGAGCGGTGGCGGCAGCGGGGAGGAGGGCGAGGCCGCCCAGCGCGCTCGGCCGACGCACGGGCCATTTAGAGATGCGCGGCGGACGCGGGGGCACAAATTTACTAGCGCGCCACAGCCCGCAACATTCCATTACTCGGGGCTGAAAAAGGGTGGTTAAGGCCACCGTCGGAGATGATTGGGGGTTGATTTATTAAGCACGAGCGGATTTTACCGTTCGCTGCCTATCGAAAGCGTAAGAGCGCGCGCCACTCGCACGCTGCGGGCGGGGGCGGGGCGGAGGTGGGGGCGGAGGCGGATGCGGCCGCCAAACGCCGCCGTACGCTCGCCCCGCTGCGCTCGGCCACAATCGCTTCGCTTCCTCCGGGCACACGTGCGAGCCTTGGCGTCAGTCTTGTGATATGTGTTTGTTGTTGTTACTGTTATTGTCGTTTTAATAGTTGCAAAATATCCAAAAACGAAGAAAAATTGGCAGATTGTTAGAAAGTGCATTTTATTTCTGAACGTTTTCCAATTGTTAAGGGGATAGAATATAGTAAGCACATATTTTAAGGAATGTAAGGGGGTAGCAACAGCTTACATTAGTAAACGTTTAGTAACTTTTTCTCTGGTAAATAATACCCAAAAGGAATGAAAATGAACACGCACAGAAAACACATGATTATTACGCTAGCAAAAAGATAACTAATATCTATTTTTTTTAAATTTCTTTAAAAATAAAAATTGCCGATGTTTGTTCCCAGTTTTTCTACATTTCGTTGACAAATTCAAACTATTAGAAATACATATTGGGTGATTGAGCAGGAGCAAAATGAAACAGGCGCTCATACAAATTAGGCGCTCACTCAGCAGTACAGAATAAACTCAACATTTTCATATATAAACATTTTAGCTACAAAACGCGTTCTTGTATGAAAAAGTATATTGGGAATAAAGAATGTAGATGAGTATCATAAATGTAGCTAACGAATGCACACGACATTAGTTCACACATAAGATATAACATGTTAAAAACTATTATTCCAGAATTCCACAACATGAGTTTTGGATCGTCTATTGAGGGCTCACCGTTAGGTCGCTTTTTACCACGTTTGTCAGTTTGAATAAAACTGCATTGTAAGTGTATTTAATTAAATGAATGTAGTATACATAAAATGTTTGATACTATTTAAGTACTCTAGAATATGGCGCGCAATGTATTCTCCGGCTTCGAAAGTTTCACTGAAAACACAGAAAAGAGGCATCCGCCTACGCGGTTGCAGACGTCGCAGAAACTGCGGTGGCTCGGCAGTCTGTTTGAAATGCGCGCCAGAATGTAAAATTTAAATTCAATTTTCGCAAATACATTTTTTTTAAACTGGACTTGTTATTTTTTACAATATTCAATATAGAATTTGTTTTTTGTAACAAAAGCTTCCGGTCACGAGTCTAAATAAATATGCCTTCAAAACCATCAAACAAACAGCGCTTTCTAATGATGTGACTCTGACACGTTTTTATGAAGTGATGCAATTTGTCGATGATTTCTGTAGTTTCATAACGTCCAGAACGTCGTGCATGTGTTAGGTCAATGTTGAGATAAAACTATATTTTTTCACTCAACTAGGAACCCTTTGGAATAATGCTTCAAAATTGGCGTCTAAAATGTGGGACGGAACACTAACGAGTGTGTAAAAGTGTATTATCTTGTCATTTTGCTAAAGAACGCTTCATTTCTACACAGAATTTTGTCGACAATTTCAATAGTTTCGAAACGTCCAGAAATTTATCTATGTGATAAGTCATTACGGCGAGGAAAACTACATTTTTTTCACCCAGGAAAATCGCAAAATCTCTGAATTAATGGTATTGAGAAGCAAATAAGAAGTCCTGCATCTAATCGGAGTGGATCATGTGATTGTGTTCTGCAACAGAATTTCAGAAAGTATGTTACCGAACAAATTATAGAACGCTTCTGCCCCACAGTTCATAAACATTTCATTTGTATTCCCTTGGCAAAAATTAAATCAAATAAAATGTTTTCAAATGACCTCATGTCCATCAGAACATTCAAGTCTTTTGAACGTTATATTCCGTTGAGATACATACTACGGCGAAATACGATAATGACGATAAACACTTTCTATTGGTATTTATGTCACTGAGAAAAAATTAACTAAGCATAATAACTAACTGAATTAACTAAGTATAATATTAAGAAGAACAAAATGATATCGATTTTTAACACTTTGCATAACTCACCTTGTGTACTAAGTACCAGTACTAATTTATAAGACACATTTAGAAATTTCTAGACTGCCCATACACTCTATATAATTTAGCTTTCTATATTAAAATCTGATAGCAGTCCTTACTCGAATTGGGCATGGTTGCGGGAATCAAATTATAGTAAGCAATCAAAATTATAGTAAGATCGCATTTGATAGACCTCTAGAGACTTAACGTCATTTAATGATAAATATATTTTTGTAAAAACATCAAAAAACTGCAGCATTTGTTGAGAAGTAAGAAGAAATGGGATAAGTAGTATCAGTTAAAAAAGTGTGAGCAGAAGTTTTTAAAGATCACATTTGTTCTGAAATTTTTATTTTCTCGCCCTTACAAAGGAACTTCGGAAGAAGAAAATGTTATGAAGTCGTGTACCGGAAAACTGCGAATTTTCTAGAGAAAAAGCTCTTATTACTGACCCTAGTAACGAAAATGTGGATAAATTATGTTGCTATATGTAGTAATTTACTTCCTCTAACACGTGGTGTAGCCAGAACCCATTTTTTGTGGATCCTTGATACCGAAAAATTTGTCACTAAAAACTGTCGGTCCGTCTGTGGTCAACGCAAGCGCCTAAACCGTTCAGCCGATTTTATCCATAATTGATATTCCCCAATTGATCTGAACGAACTCAAAGCTTTGGTAATATCAAATGTATATTTTGACTTTTGAGGATACTTTTCATTAAGCTTCAAAATATTTTCAACATTTTCTCAAAAATGGCTCTAAATATTTTTATCTAACTTTGTCCTCGGATAGCGTTAAGGACGTTGAAGACTATGGTGCAAGTCTCGTGTTCGTTGGAATCCCATATTTTTTTTTAAATTGCAGAAGTGCAATTTTTTGGGCGTCTTCCTATAACTATTATATCAAAGGTAGAGAATTTTCTCCGTTATAGAATTTGTTCTTTAAAGACAGATCATTAAATATATTCATGTTCAAAATTTTAAAAGAATTGTTTTCGTATTATTTTGCGCAAAATATAGGAAATATAAACATTTTTTAACAATTGTTTTTCAAATATAATTCAAATCCACCATAATCGGCTACGATAGATCAGCTTCAACAGCATAACTTCTGTGTTATTGGCCAAAAGGTCCTAGAATTCGAGTCCTGGTGGTGGAAAAATTTCGACACTACATACATAAATTTTCCGAATTCAACCATTCATTCTAGCAGCTGTCTGCTCTGAACGGATGTTTTCCGTGATTTCTACGATTAATAACAGGCAAATGGTGGAGCAGTACCCTAACAAGCGGGTCACGAATCGTGTGCCATCAGTGCCTCGCTAGGTGAAGGTGGGGGAACCTCAAGCTGAAGTACAATTAGAAGCAGATCCGTTCCAGCACGAAAGAAACATTGCCACCTCCCGAGTTATATCATGCACTGCACTTAGGGGAATAATGATCTAGGTACTTCACACGCGTGGAAACGCACTGAAACTCACTTAAATCTCCGACGTATCGTAGACAGACGGTGTGTGTTTGTCAATGCACACTATTCACGGCAGGTTTTCAGAGAGGCTTTAATTGTTACTGTTTCCCACATATAATTTTCATATTGGGTAACCTGTGGCGAAGTGGTCAAAATGCTTACTTCCCGCCTCTGTGAACCGGGTTAAAATTCCTATTGTCGATTCATGCAGCCATCGATTCACGTCGATTCATGTTGATTTTGTGGCAGAGAAAGCAGTTTGCAAAGGGTTCTCGCGTTTCCTCCTAATTGTCATCCCCCCATTGCTTCATGTCTTTCAAAAATATATCATCACCCATCGATCAAAACCATTCCTCCGAGGTATGACCGAAAAGACTATCGACTGAAATAAAATAATTTTCACGTAGGCACGAGTCACTTTCTTTAGCACTGTAAAATTCTACGGCTAGACAGCGCGCCATTTGAGTGTGAGCTCATCACTACGTGTTTGGAGATTGAATGCACTAAATAGAACTGGAACCGCATTCTGATGGGCGCCTTGACACCTCATACTGGGAAGCCCCGCTTCCGCTGGCGCATGGCGGCGCGAGTGACGCATCTCAGATTCGATGAGTCGAGTGGACAGCCCTGATGACTCGGTACTGGGTGAGGCAGACAACCTTTTTTAAGATACCTGCCGCACTGAACTCCCATGCTTATAAATATGAGAGTTCTGAAGAAGCGAATGATGAAATGCAGACTCAATCTGCACCAAGACTACACTTTCATCAATTTTCTTGATATGATTCCTGTAATCTGAGCTGTAAAAGGAACAATAAGTGTTGCCAAATTAAGGCCACCTAACAGTATTAAAACATTAAACATATAGACTAAACGAACATTAAAATAAAATCATTTTAAAACACAATATTATAATATTTTCTTATGGCCCCTCCCACACACTTTAAAGAGACTCCTTGCAGCACATCCAACACACACACACATGAACAAATGAAGGTAGAGACCTTGGTAAACACACACACATACATGCCTGCAAAATACATCTCACTGACCTCTGTAAGGTGGGTCTCTGACAAACACACACACACATCTGACAACTGTAAAGCGGACCCCTAACACATCCACACAAATACACTATCAATTCGGTTGAGAACACACATCCGCCGGGAGGGAGCCGGAGTCGCTCGAGCGCTCTGCTCTAGTCAAGTGAAAGGCCAGTGGCACGTGCACAAATCTAACGGGCCACCGCGGGCTGTCCTGTCCAAAGACTTCCATTAGAGCAGCCCTGATTATAGCACCCCCAAAAATTATAAGATCCATTCTAATTTCGAGGATTTCATGCATATATTCATACAGATCTAAGAATCCCAACATCCTTTGAACAGTTTATGTGCTGGAATTGTTTACGGAGAGAAGTATGAACAGATGTGTTGATAAAGGTTTTGAGAAAAATTCTTGTTAGTTATCAAGGTCCCATTAAACGTAGGTCTTGGCTACACTTCTATTAGGGGGAATATTGCGCACAGGAGTAAGAAAAATCCCTTTTTTCTATATCAAGAACCCACAAAATGTTTTTCTGTCGGAAAATTGGCACTGTTTCCGTTACAAACCTGTCCTTATACTACGAAATAGCATGTGATAAAGTAAAAATGAAACTGGATAGCTCTTTTCTATGCACCCGATTTCAATGTTGCTCCAGCGTCCTTCCTTCGAACTGTTACACCTTCCGGGTGCATCGACTGCGTGTCCAATGTAGCACTCTGAGATCCTCATCTGAATGGCGCGCTCGGCACTAACTAGGTCCAAAAGGCCCGCAAAAGGTCAAAGTGCTTCGGCATTCACAAATCTACAATCTATCTGCTTCTCCGCAGGGGGGCGGGCGGCGATTTTTCAACCGCCAATATTTCTTCGTAAAAGGGGCCGGGAGAAGGTGGAAGCGGTGACAAAAACGGAGACAGAGGAGTAAGTATGTGTGCTGGCGACGCACGCAGCTGAGTGGGCGAGATGGCATGGGGTAGAGAAGAGGACGCTGAGTTGGAAGCAGCGGGGTCTCAGCTGGGCGAAGCGTGGCGCGGGAAGGCGAGGCGGGAGAGAGACGGGGTGGGAGAGAGGCGGGGCGAGGGGGGCGGGCGGAGTGAGTAAGGGATGGAGCGGGGCGAGGCGAGTGGAGAGGAGGGGGATGGAGGGAGGCGGAGCGGGCGGGTGCGGGGATCGGAGACAGCGGGGGGTGAGGCGCGGGGGCGGGGAGGAGTGGAGTGGGGCTGCGGGAGGCGGGGCGGAGACGGGACCGGCGGGGCGGGGCGGAACGCAGGGCCGGGGCGCGGCAGGTCGAGGCAGAGTGGGTAGGGACGGGGTAGGCAACGCGGAGCGCGGCTCCTGGCGGCCCGATGATGGCGGGGCGGGGCGGGAACGGAACTGGAAGAGGCGGGCTGGCGTGGAGTGGAGTGGAGCCGGGGCAGGCGAGATAGCGTGGGGCGGGGAGGGGCGGCGCGCCTGCCGCAAAGGGCTTGGCCTCCCGTGGAGCGCCACTGCGGCTCTTCTTAGAAGTTACGGGGACGCTTTCCCGGCGCTGCGCGCGGATGGCAGATTTGTTAGGATGAGCGCGCGCCATGTGTCCCCCGACGACCCCCTCTCTAATAATGGCTCTCCGGCCTCCGCTTCAAAATGGCTAACAAAAGTCCACCAAGAATTTAATGAAGACCAATGTTTAGGTGGTTAGTCCGCACTATTCAATGACGACTTCGAAAATAAGCCCATAAACGCTGACAACCGGTTACCCGGCATTTAATTATGAATATTTTGTTTCACAGCGATTACCCTGAAGTGACTCGAACAATATTTCACAATATCTCTCGGGAAATTTTTCAGACTCTTCCAAACAAATATTCAATTAAACGGGACATTTGAATGATAATGTTTAAATTACTTTCTTAACGATTTTACAATAATGGCCACATAATGAAGACTAGTGTATGGTAAAAATTGAATGTGAATCGGAAATCGCAAGAACCTTACGCCACCTTGCTTTCAACTAAAAGGTATTTTCAAGTTCAAGGCAAGGTTTTCTTTTTAGTTTTACCTTTACAGTAACTGGAATAAGAAACGAATCGTCGATCTTGAAACTGATTTGAACGGACAGTTTATAGAGGTACTGAATACAAACATTCACATGTTTTTGACGCTATTTTATAATAATTTAACTGATATTAACATAATAGGCATAAAATATTATTAAAAATAATGACTTCATATATGATGTCCATCATGTCATATCACTCCTGTTGATGAAATCAAGATAGCTATGAAGGTTGATACTAACTTTTAATGTTTTCACTTTTACGGCAGCCTCCTTAAACAGAAAAAGTTGCCACTAAAAGGACCCTTAGGTTCTTCAATGTGATTTTTCATTTCCCCAGTTTGGCAGAATTGATTATGTGCGATCTAGAGAGACAATACTTATCTGAATTCTATTTTAAACACACTTTGTATACGAACTATGTAATGACATCTAAAGCATATAAACCACCAAGAAAGTTTATGAAAAAAATGCAAACATTGACAACTACAATGTCTTTCCTTTGCATTTGAAATGGAGAAACTACATAATATCAATTTACTAGATGCCTCCATTACTAGAAACAAAGATACTTAGGTTACTAATTAGTTCAGGAAGGTAACATAATCTAACAGAATTGTTAATTACCATTTAATCCATCCTATAGAAATTAAAAAATCGGAAATATCGGTAACTTGTTTGGTAAGGCTCTCTTATTGAGTTCCATGCAGATTACCTTAGGATGAATTATGGTATATTGAGAAACAACCTTTACCACACTTCTTTTATCAATAAATATATTTTGAATAGAATGAAGAAAATTATATGTCAACTCTATTATACTTCCTACGATTGTGACACCATATACAGGAATTTTCGTATAACTATAAAACTACTTGAAAAATGAAAACAATCCTTAACCAGGTTCAAGTAAAAACTCTTTTTAACATGGGAAAAGCTAAACAAGAAGTTTAAGAAACGAAGATCCTAACATAGAATATGATCTGTTAAACGTAATATATAAAATGAACTTCGAAGACACAATTTGTAAAGCCTTTTAGTGTATGAGGCTACCAAAAAGAGAACCTAACAAAACAAGGATTCGGGTTCCAGCAAACCTCAAATTTCTAGATGACGAAGTCAACTTAATACAATCTGCAGATAACAAAGAGATTGGAATATTAAGACATAGGGATATTATACATTGAAAATAACTTTCAGAACGATTTATTAGTGAAATGGTATATATTTTTCAAATGTTATGGATGCATCATTTGATTCCCGTAAGTTGTCTGATAGCTAACACATACTGTTGTAATTATCAGTACCTATTAAGTCATTGCTTGGTTGTTCAAAACATAAGCCCGACATTTCTGCTCTCTTACGAATCTTCAGGCGACTGTTTTTGAATAATGTTTGTATTTTTGTAAGACGGTTGTATCCTCAGAATATTTAAAGATAACCAAGACCTTACACATCTCAAAACAGAAGTACTTTTATTGTCATCAAATACATTAGAAATCAATAATCCAAAAACATCAATCAGACAATCATAGAGTGTTTTTTAATTAATAATTGATTGTTATTTACTCCAGGACCCTCAACTGTTAAGGTAATTAGTCCCGTAAATATAGTTCGCGTGTTTCCATCATGAGGTGGCGGTTTTTGCTCAGGTTTTCCCCGAATAGGTATCTCCTACTAGCAGGACACCGCTCAGTCGAGACAAGCTTTATTATTTCGACCAGTCTCCTGGCATGTATGGTATTATAGCGCATGTTAGTGTAAGTGTAGAGTAAGTAAGGGGTGAGAATAGGGCAAGGAAGAGGAAGGAAAGATCGCTCGCGGTCCGTGGCCCGTTGGTTAAGGTACTGCCCCGGCATTCGCCTGGTGTTAATCGGAGAACGATGGAAACCTACCGATCAGAGCAGCCGGTTGCTAGAATTATCCTGCAGACAGCGACTGAATTCGACCTAGCTCACAATCTAGTATCAAAAATCCTACCACCGTCGACCCCTAGTACCTTCCGGTTAGAGGCACTGTAGTGGCAGCAGTTGATGCTCTGAGCTACCGCTTCCATTTTTTAAATTTAGAAGTTAAGGTATTGTATCTGTTTTTCTCAAATGCTATGCCGACGTACTGATTTTTTTCCTGCTGGTGGGAACAAGTCGTCATTCATCAGTTCGCCGCTTACATTTGTTCAAGACCTGATGATGTGGCCATATTGTGCTTCGAAACGTTGAAGTATTTAACAAAAAATATCGTATAGACAATTGCAGATTGGTCTTAAACTATGTTAATAGTTCTGGGAAAACCATGTGGGTAGGAAATGTGAAAAATAATGACAAACAAAAAACGTGGATGAGAATTTCACGGAGAGGGGTACTTCGTCGACGGTCGCTTCGCAGACCAGCCCTCTTCGCGAACATCTCTGTTCAGCTCCCCCGGCGCGGCCCCGATGGAGCGCCCTTATCGGCACGGGGGAATGCCGACGGGGAGGGCGCCCCCACGGCCATATACCAGTCGCGCCAGCGAGATAGGGTTAAGTGTACGCTGGCCGGGGCACTTCCGGGCCCAGTCGCTGGGGGCGCCACTGCGCACAAGTTCTCATGCGTCTTAAAAAGGTGGCCGACAAATCTGCCATAACGGATCTCTTTGTCTCAAGAGATGGAAATCTTTTTATTTTGGAATACCAATGATAATAGGGACATGATTTGCTTTCTACTCCTAACAGAATTCAAATGATCGTGTTTTTGAAAGGGGGCCAGTTGTGCTACAGCATCATACTTTCTTGTAAAGTTTCGAAGCTTTGTTATTTTCAAAAATTCAAAGAATGCACCGAAAATGAGACCTACACCAAAGTTTAACTGTTCTATTCTCCATTTGAGGAAAAATATTTTAAAAAATTGGAGCTGTCCTTGAGAAAAAATGTTTAAAAATTGCTTACATTTCACACAAAGGTACACCAAAACTACTTGTATTTTCGAACATTTGTCCATGCCCTCATTTAAAAACCTGTCTTTGAATAACAGAATTCATTAATAAAAAATATATCTTGAATATTGTATTTGTAGTAAGACATCGACAAAAATTTAGAACTTTCAAAAACTCAGAGAATTCAACAGAAATGGCACCTGAACCATTTTTAAGTTTCTATGCTACACGAGGAAAAATGTTTAAAAATTGCAAAATTTCAATTCTTCGGCGTCTTCCTACAACATCAATATTGAAGTTAGAGATTTTTCCGTCAATAAAATCTGAAAATCGGTCTTAAAATAAAAATTTAAAGACCGATCTTGAAATAAGGCCAAGTACAATTTTTCGAAGTAGATTTCGTGTAATTTTGCGAGAAATATTTTTCAATTCAATTTCAATTTTATCAATTTTTAAACAACTATTTTCTTAAAAACAGCTGCAAATTCTTCTTTAAAATATCTCCTCGTATGTATCAAGGACGGTAAAATAATTGGTGCTGGTCGCATTTTTGGCCAACACTACATTTTCGAAAATTGCAAAACAGAAATAACATCGGAAGTGTACAATATTTAACATAGATTTAGTTACAGTTAAAAAAATCTTAAAATAAGAGCATGACAGTTTTTGCATTATTTTTGTCCAAATTTAATGCAATTTACAAAATTATCTAAAAACGGCTCAAAATTTGTTCTTTTCTTCGGGGATTATGCAAAGGATCCTTTGAAAAAAATTACACATCTCATTTACTTTGATTTTGCTAAATGTTTGAAAATTTCAAAAGTTAGAAATGCTACGAGGAAGTACGTTCAAAAAAATGTAGCACCATTAGGTCAATTTCAGAGCCCCAGTGTACGCGTTTTTGAGAGAAAATATCAGGTTTTTTCAGTAGTAAAGCAGCACATTACTTTCTCTTTACAAATTTCGTAGTAAAACGAGAAGTAACACAAGTAGGATTTTGTTATTTTAGTCCACAGAAGTTCGAGTAATTGTAGGAATGATCGGCTTTACTGTATACCACATAATGTTAATAAAATCCTTCATTCTCTTGGAGGCTTTTTTCTCAAAGCGACACCTCAACATCGTTATAGTATAGACATTACAGAAAGGATAAAAAATAACATTAGTTTTTTCGACGACGTAATCCAACTCTTTTACAGTTACATACATATGAGTATATTTAAATTTAGCTTTCATACAGTAATTTAATATGGGTGTTAATCTACCAGCATATGTTGAGATAACAAGCGCTCGCACTTTTCTAAACGGATGTTTTGTTGAAATTTCATGACAAATATAAATTTTCAGATAGACGTTTTTTTTAAATTAAAGATTTCCATCTAGTTAGTTTTGAAATTCGTATGGATATCCCAATTTATGATCAGCCTCCATAACCCTCTCTGGCATATCTTTTTGCATCACATACGAACTCTTCTATCCCAAATCATTCCCTTAATTGTCACTTGAAGCCCCATCCATTCATTGTACGCAAAGGCAAACTACCAGTGCGATCATCTGATGAAGAAGGGGGAAGGTACCAAGGCAAAATTCACCTTCAGCTCTTCTATTTGGCCACTGATCACACATCTTCAACAAATATTATCATTAACTTCGGGAATGCATACATTTAATGACATTTAAGCATGTATTATAAATATGCAATTAATGCTTTTAATATACATAGATAGGTTCGAAACTTTGAGACACATTTACGAAAGTAAACCAGTTTTGTAATTTTTTTAGGAATGAAAAGAAATTATTTCCTGATACGTTTGGAAATGAATGATTTGTACATATGTATATTTAACTAATCATAATTATTGCGTTTGCATAACAAACGCATAGAATTCATATCAAAAATAGCATATAACTATATTTATGGAATCAGGAGAACTCCCAAATTCTTCTAAAATAACTTCAAAACTTTTTTCATTGTGTCTTCACACAAACAAAAAAGTTTTATTCATTTACTTACTGACACGAGTTTCTAAAGATGTGCAAAAAAATGCGTAGTGTGTGATGCGTTGAATAATGTAAAATTGAAGGCACATGTTACTGTTTGCTCAAAGAAGAAGTAAATTTCAAAACATTGTTTAATATCGTTCTCTTCGTCAAACAACTCTTATGATCACGTTTTATAATACACTAACCTCATGCTTTTCAAAAGATGTTTTCAGCAATCCCGAAAGTTTTCTTTGATGTTGTCTTCGCCGCTTTGTCATGTTCGCGATCTTTTTCTTCATTTTATACCTTACGTAAGTCTCCCAAGCTTGCGGAAAATTGAGCTATGCGTGAAACCATGAATTATAAAGAAAAAATATAACGTGAATTTTAGGAACAGGAAAAATGGGATGTAAAAGTTCTCCCCGAACGTGAATATATTCAGTTTCCTATATTTGATTTGATTTACGCAATTGAAAAAAACAGTACAACACTACGTGACGTACGCGGGAAACAATAATCTGCGTGTTCTTTTGAAGTCAAGAATCGTCGTACAAAACCTTGTCTGATTGATTAATTCATTATTTCGTGTTTCCGGGTGCTTTAACAGCAATGGTCATTAGTTTCGTAGATATACTGCACTCTTTTTATCACGGAACTCGGTGGTGGCCTTCCCCCGCTGGATGGTGAGATTTGGCGCCAACCTACACGTCGGGTTGCAAAACTTTCCTCATCCGGGTATCTCCTACAAGTGGAGCACTGCCCCGCCGGGACAAGCTCTATACTCTCGACTCCTATGGTCTGCTCATATGTCTGGTAGTGTAGTGCAAATTATTAATTAGAAAATTATATCTACGCAAAATATTAAAAGGCATTGAGATTTTCAATTATAATGCAACTTCTTTTGTTGTAAATAGTTCTAACAAATATCAGATATATACTGTTTCGCCGCTAAATAATTACATTATTTACTCATTCGAAGAAAAGAGTATTAAAAGTATTTTTGATTTGGATAACGCCCGAAAAATGTGTAAATGTGTAGATTCTATGAAGAATAATGTTTCGGAATAAAATCGTAAGTCTACAATGTGCATAATATTTTGAGAGCATAAATAAGAATGAATTCACTATAGCATGAACGTCAAGTTTATTGTGACGTTTTTGATATTAATAAAACATTCCCATAACTTTAAAAAGTAAATCGCCATAATTTAAAAAAATATTTTTCTTATACTACACTTAACGTTTTGTGAAGGTCATAAGTGAAACAACAAAATTCTCGAAATATTCAGTGACAACACATGAAAATTTTTCTTGTAGTAGAATAATACACGTCGAGTTGCTCGTGAAGAGCTACGCAGCTGTTAAACTTTACGACCATGACGAATACAGCGTATCGGGAAGTTTGTAGAAAATACGTGACTTCTTGAAGATGGTTCTTTTTGGAAGAAAAAAATAAGTCATAAAAACGCAGCCGGCAGGATGAGTAGAGCAAAAAAGTTATCTAACTTAAAACGAAATGTTTTGAACACTTCATAAACATTACAAATTCATATTTAAAAAATCAATACTAATGACAATAGTGTTATAAATAACTTATTAACATGCGTGTATTAATAAAAATGATATTCCTGTATGTTTCTTTTTAACTAAAGCCATCCTTTTTTCACTCGGAAAATATAACTAAATCTAGAGTATTAAGAATTTTAAAAATTCTGAAAGAATAATCTTGACAGTAAATAATGAAGAATAAGAAATTGTGATTTTGATTAAAAAAATGAGGCAACGCTTTTTCATTTATTACTCTTTCAAAATTCATTATTATTTGAAATGTTGAACCTGTGGACAAAACGAAACCATATCATGAAATTTGGTAGCTCAGTGAAGACAAATTTGATTGTTTGGAGACAAGATAAAAAAAAATACACCAACCAAATACAATTCTTTCATGTAAAATGGCACTAAAATTTCATTAACATCCTTTACACGCTATTACTGTTCTCTATCAGAGAAAGATATGTAAATCACATTTCTTTGTGCTGTATTTTTAAATTCAGAAAAAAATCTTCGAGATGACGCTTTTAATTTGTAGTTCTCGTTGCTCTTTTAGTTTTCAGGGCTATTTAAAAAACCGTTCATTCATTTTAACAAATAATATCTTCTGATAAATATGTGACTAAGATTGACCTCAGCCTGTTCTCGTTGAAAATTTTGATGTCGCGTGAATTTTATTTTTGCCTTCTTTCAATTCATTCAACGAAGTCCACGCGTCTCAGAGCGACGCGCGAGGCGGAAATACCTCGTTGAAAGCGCCGTCGCGGCGAGTTTTAGTACCTGGTTAGAAACACGGGCGACAACAGAGATTTAGGAATCTTTTCTTGTTTGCGTCTACGTGCAAAGCGCTGTTGTTGAGACTCGTGTCGACGGAATGGTCGAGAACGAGAACGAGGAATGAGAACGCGCCATTCACGTCATTGATATCCTTCTCCGCTCCATTCGAAAGATTCAGGCATGTTTTCTTCCTTCAAGCTTTGAAATGGGTTTTATGGTAGGTTCAATTAAGAATTCAACCGTACGTTACTACATATAGTGTTATTCACCTACTACATGTTCCAGCCATGATAAAGTTTTTCCCGACCTTCAAATCCTTGTATATTTTCATTTTATACCGACGTAAGTACAATGAACTACATTAGAAAATAGGAAAAGATAACATCAACATATCTAAATGACACGTATTTAGATTCTATTTTTTCGGTTATAGAAATGTTGAAAAAACGTGAAATTCGTAATATCGATTCTGTGTACTTTACAATATACACTACCTGAATATGGCGACTCCGACTGGCATTTTCGTGTTAATTTTTTTTATTTGTGCTATGCAAGTGAATAATGAAAATAAATTAACATAAAACAGTTTCCTAGGTCGCCCATCTTTGGGCATAGAAAGTTACATAAACAAGTATCGACAGAAACTGTTTTTTTATATTTTAGTACAAAATTAGATTTAATTATCGTTAGTATGCTGAATTAAGATATAACAATTAATGTTATAAAGGAAATACAGTAAAGTAATTCACAGTTTAACCACTTACGAATCTTTCGTTTAACAAAAACTGATTTACTTACAATCAGAACCGTATTTTAATCCAAATTAAATATTTATAATTACAACACATGTCGTCGGAATGATATTCACCCGATGTCAATATCTACAGCTCACTTCGAAATAGTCACATATAATGTGACGTACGTTACTTTATAACTTTGTGAAATGTCAGATGACATTAAACAATTAAAATAGGTACACAGTTTAAGCATCAAGTAAACATTTTATGCTGCATCATTGTTTCTATACAACTATACTATAGAGACAATACCGTGCATCGAAAAGGAAAGTAATATTAATTTTAACAATAACACTTAATGTATTAATTATCATTTGGGCTATAATTCTAAACCACCTGTAACAAGTATTGAACCTCACCTCCTGGGTCAATGACCACCTTGATCATGTTTTATATCTAGTTTCCCTGACGTTTTGAACAGATGGTGAGATAGCCCCTTGATTTCCTCCTGGACGTAAATGTAGCTTCGCTATCAGCACCTGTCTCCAGCTCCCCTTCTGCAAAGTGTATTAGGAGTAGAACAGGTGGCATAGGGTGCTATTCTGTTGTCAATATAACAATGTGTGTTTATCGTTGCAATTAGTTTTGCGGTGTTTTCTAAAACTAGGGAGAAAAAATTGATCATTTTCAAATGTTACTAAAATCGCTTTGTTGTCTCAGTCATGCCAAATAGTATATGAGGAAGGGATTCTGGATCTGAAGAAAAGTGCGCAAAACGAAACTTTTCACCAATAAATCATCTACAAAGTTTACTATTTTTGATGAAAGTAAATTGAATAAATCAATCAAAAATAAATCAACCACTGTAAATACTCATACCTTGAAACCCTCCTAAAGACACGTTTTTTCTATGATACTTACAAAATAGTTTAGAAAGTGACGGCACAAAATAATGCCAATCGATTCGCCTGTCCAGATGAATCGAATGAGTTTTTGATCATCATTGTTGATGGCCTCTATCCTAAAAAAGCGCGTTTTTATCGCCTACTCTTTACCTAAAAACTTTTGCTTTTCGAATCATCATATTTGAGTTTTCTGTAAGAAATCGACAAACGAACAATTCCTCATCAGTAGTAGACTGAACCCATCTAAAGACACTTCGGTTTCCGCGAATGGTTATTCAGAGGAGGTCTAACCGTTGGCAACAGACGGACACATGTGACCCACAGACACAAAACACACACAGGCATGGACACACGCACCTTCTCCCACAATGCAAATTGGCCATTTTCTCGAGACCATTTTCTCGACATTCAAAGACTCCAAGGACGGGGGGGGGGGCATCAAAGAATTGAGTAAACCATCTTCGCTTGCGCAACATATACTGCATGCTCTAAAGGATAATCTCAAGAATGTTTCCTTGTGCAATTTTCTTAAATTTGGAATCTTTGCATTGGACAACTAATATATACAGCTGGAGAGGAGAATTCAATTATTCCCAATCAATCCAACACTTAACATCAACAATCTCGGGGAACTACCCTTGGCATCCCTCTGTCAATTTGCCTCCTGGGTTATCGTATTACGTTTGGAGGATGTGAATATCATTAAATGTACGTATAATAACATCTTGATGGAGGATATTTATAAGAAATATTCTAGAAAGTAAGTGGAAGCCAATCTCTAATCGGTATAATTTCAGTGAACCTCAATACGTAAATTATTTCGCACCACCACCATAATGCTCATACGAATTGATTATTGATTAATAATTGGAAAACTCTTTATTTACAGGGTACATATTCACAAATTTACATACAGAATAATTATCGAATGTATTTTGGGATATTTTATGAAACATTTTTAAGCCTGCAAAGGAGTGCAATGTTAGCTGTAAAGCCAAGAGGGAACATTCCTGGTTATTATCGCGCAAAGAGAAACCTCCTTTAGTGGGTTAATAGTAGTCCTTGTTAAAATTATCTCATGTTAAAGCGACTGGAGGTTAGAACTCGAAGTTCCGAGGTGAAAGGTGAGTGCACTAGCCACAGAGTAACCCCGATCTCATCCGTAGCGCCATAAAAGTCGCTTTTACAATAGATGACTTCCAGAGTCGCGGCAACGAAACACATTAGTCTCAGCCATAAATTGTCAAGAACTTGAGATGTGGTAGGTGAGGAGGATTAGGGTTAACGACCTTTGCACTGGAATGTCAATTTTAGACTACCTTGTTTCATTACATACAATATTTCATAATTAAGTTAATTTTAGAAGGTTAATTTTGTGTGGTCCTCCTAAAAGGTAAAATTTGTGACAGAAAAAGACGCATTGTTTGTTTCGGCAATGTAACGAGTTGATGAGGTTTTTGGGGTCAGTAAAGGTTAGGATAATGAATAATAAATCAGTTTTGACTTTAATTATTTTCTATTCGAACAATCATTTCATATAACAAATTTTAATTATATTACATAAATTACCTTTTAGAATCGGACACCTTAAGGCTATTTACAATTTTCTCTAATTTTTTATTTCTATTATGTTAAGCACCTAGAGAACAGAATTAGGGATTCAAATAGTATTAAATATTGAATAGAATTTATAGTTTAATTTGCTTTAATGGCAAAGTTATGAGGAGTTTAAATAAACCTTTCAGAAATACGACGAGGATTACTTAACATGCATACTTAAAATATTCAATTCAGATGAACTAGTTAGAATAGAAACGGATATCTAACACCGGGATGATGTTTGTTTGAAGAAGTCTAAGGGATCTCGCTTAATATCTGTGCAGATTTGTGTTTTTGGAATGTAGCATGATTTAACGACTTTTCGTACGATTTTATTGTACACTGTGTGATGGTTTTAATTTACTACGAGCAACATTGTTCTGAACGGAACATGCGTAAGTTAATGTTGAATTTATGATTGATTTATGTATTAGTAGAACGGCAATCGTTGTAATGATGACTAGAAATTGAACATTGATTACAATTTTGACATTATAGTGTATACTTAGTTTTCCGATGCTTTAATGTGTGCTTTCCATGTTAATCTCTTATCTATCAGTATTACTAAATATTGAAATGGGAGGATAATAAGATAATGAAGGTAAATTGATAAAACATGTAAAAATCCACAATTGTTTCTTATACGTCATTCACACTTGCATATACGCCCATATACAAACCATAGCGCACACGGTCTTTATCAAACCACCAAGTAGTATGATCCTGGTACAAAATCGGTTCGATTTAGTTCCTGGAATGTAATTATCATCTTTCTAAATTGTGTTGAAAACTTTAGCGAATACGCGAGTAACCAGACGCTTAAAAAGTAATAAAACCAAGGGTGTTAACACATCTATGATACAGAAGAAAATACTCATGCAAGGAGGGACCAATAAAACTGCTAACTTTAACCTAGTACTTTTCATTTATTTCCGCATCATTTCTTCATTCTTTCATCATCCTGACTAATTTATTTTAGCGCCAGTCAATGTTCTCAGATGATCATATGTCGTACGTTAACATTTCGAGTTAAAAACACTGATTAACGGGCCGTAAAATCATCTCACTAATGCAAGGCTTTCAATCTCTTACAAAGGGTAGTAACTTTCTTCTGAAACAAAGAGCCACACGCGGTACTGCTGGGGCGGCTGGAATCAGTGGCGGAGAGCGGAGTGGTGGCGGCAGAATGAGGTGAGGCAGGGCGCGTGGAGCGGAGCAAGAGTCGCGGGGGAGGGGGGCTGAGTGCGAGGGCAGGTTGGTGCGTGACAGGATGAATGGCAGGAACAGGCGGAGAGGCCGTAGTGACCGAAGTGGAGCCAATAGGGTAGGACCTACAGGCGGGCGGAGAAGTAAAAAACGGAGGTAAAGTAGGGGCGGCGAGAAAGAGGAGCGGACGGGTGAACGAAACTGACAGGGAGGATGTAGCAGTGGCGGAGGAGGGGGAACGGTGAAGAGGAAAGGGGAAGAGAAATAAGGGCGGGGAGGACGAAGCGGGCGCGGAGGAGGAAATAGGGAAGGACGAGTATGCACATAGAGGGTGAAGCGGAGGAGAAGAAAGAGCGAACAAAGGACGACCGTTCGGGGATACGATGCAGACAGGAAGAACGAAGTGGGAGAGGAGAAAAGAGCGGGTGGGGTGGAGGAATTGGGAGGAGTGGGGGAAGTGCGCGGGGAGGAAGAAGCGGGCAGGGAAGGTGGTGGGAAGGGAATGGACGGTGGGCGGGGAAATCCCGGGGGATGAGATGGGAAGAGGCCGCGAGAGGGAAGGAGGGAGCGGGAGGGGAGCACGAAGCGGGCAGCGAGGCCGAAGGGGACAGCGAAATTGACGCGGGCGCGGAGGGGAAAGAGCGAGTGAACAGAAAAGAACGGCGCGGCCGAGAAATATCGCGAGGCGAGGCGAGGTGAGGTGATCGTGCGACGGGGAGGCCGGGCGCGCTGGCGTACGGGCAGTCGTGGAGCGCGGGGAAGTAGCGGCGGTGAAGATTGCGGCCGAGGCAGCGACCCAGGGCGGCCGTGGGAGGGCCGCGGGTGACATGTGGGCGTTCGCAATCCACACTTAATAGTCGGCGGGCGCGGAGGCAAAGCCAAAGGCGGCGGCGGCGGCTGCGTGCGCAGAGGTGGGGCGGAGGTGCCCGTGACCGCACGTCGCGCCGCAAAGTGGGTCGGCGGAGGGGCAGAACGCCCATTCGGCAAAAGGTTGCTTGGGAGGCCACCAGCCACCCGGGGAGATTGCAGCGACGGAGGCTTTGTGCGCTGATGCTGAGTGGAGTGGCAACGACCAGCTGTTGCTTACTGCTAGGATATCGTTGGGTGTGGTGGTCCAAAAAGAGTCATTGGATTGCACATTTGACGTGCCATGTCCTGAAAAAGTATCCCTCAAAATAGCAGAGTCTCCGAATAGGAAAATACTTTGTCTTTACGTAGTTTACTGAGCGGGAAATTTCTTTACAAATTCTGACTTTTAATTATTTATATTTATTTAATGTCAAAAACAATTAAACTGTGTGCATACAATGAGAAGAAGTTCAATCTGCGAATGTTTTCGTGTGCTCTGGGATCTCTATATAATTCATAACACATATTAACTTGAACTATGGATACATATTACTCACAAAGATATTAAGTTTAATATGAATACTGATAACAAGAAGCATTTTCGCAAGAATTATCAATAAAATATTAGCTTCGCTGAAATAAAATATTCTTGCAAAGGCAAATCATCTACAGATTTTAGTTACTATCTCATATCATGCCCTAAGTAAAGGGCGCGCCATAAGTAATCGACACTCTGCAGTGAGAACATGGAGAACGATCATTTGAATAACTGCATTCCCCACCGATCTGAAGAAGAAGCTTGATACTGGCAATTCTTCACTGTTGCAGGTTTGATAGTAGATGGTAAATTAGAATATTCCATTTCTTTTTTTTTTTCGAGGCAATTCGAAATATTTTTGTGAGTCGAAAATCACGATCTCTGTGTGATCTGTTCGCTACGCCCAAATCATGGGAAGAGCAAAGGTCATGTAACGTAATCTCTTTAACCAGCCTGTCAGGAATGTAACACATGACTGAGGATGCCATTTTTTTCTTGTCGCCAACCTTACATGGGAAATAAATATCGTAGCCACTCTTTACAAAAAGATCAAATTTTGTCGATTTCAAAGTTAATTTTCCTCATATTTAACAAAACGAATTTGTACTATTGACACAGTTACGTCGCATATGTATTTTTATTTATTAAAAAAAACAATCTAGAACACGAAACTAGGACGACAAGCCGTGACATCCAAGTCACTTCCCGCGCAGTGAGAACTCGCAATGCTAGGTCGCAACTGGCAACAACTTATCCCGTCTCTACCTGCTACAGCATGTCTCATGGACAGTTTTTCATACGCCCTTCAATTCTGAAGATGTATTTAATTAATGTATAAAAATTCTTGGCACACATTTTGATTCTTTTTTCAACAGTAAATCAGAAGAATAATTAAAATATGACAAAACAAAATAACCATGCTGAATAATATGCTGAGTTTTCTATAATGTAAATAAAGAGTGGATAGCGTATCACTAGAAAAGTGAACCCGATCGGTCAAAACCGAATTCATTTTCAAATTTAAAAATGCTGTTTACCAGTGGAAAATTGTTTGTAGTAGTATGTGAATATTGAAGTCGCATGACTGCGTGAGTATCTCTCCCATATGTAATATACTACTGTATTTTTAGCTTACCTTACAACATCGTAATTAAATAGTGTATTTTATCACTTTCAAAGTATAATATACTGAAAATATTTTGAAGAATTTAATTTCAATATTTGTAAACCACTGAAACGAACATTGACGGAAACGGATCACCGGTGGCGATTTGATGGCAGCTTGATCTCTTCTATATTACACTAAAAAACTCAGGACGTGGATTTTCTAATCATTCAGAGTCAACACCTCCCCAGAAAACACGCACATATTTTAGAATCTGTGTGCAATTTACCATTGTTTAATACATATTTTTCTAGTCAAACAATTGATATTTTGAAATAGAAATGAAGAAATGATTAACAAAAAGCAAGATTAATGTCATAACAAACAAAATATTTCCATTACTTGTTTCTTCTAATCACAGGACCACCACATTTACTGGTACTCCTTTCAGAAAAAATTCACGAGCTTTCACCCATCACAGTATATAAAGGGTTTTAATGTAATTCCATTATAAGTTATCAGAAGAACAACTGTTTAAGATCTATAAAATCTAGAACGAATACTCTTCTGGGGCTTCGCAATTCTCCAATTGGTATTGTGTATACATTTCAATAGTTTTTCAAAGATGCTGAATACGTATCTTTATTAAGTGTGGTTTGACTCATGATGTTGGCTAGAGATCTGTAAATACATTTTCATTGCACGTACGATCCACTAGACAAGCAGATTAGAGATTGGTTTTCCAACTGCCTCAAACACACTGAAACAAACTGCAACCGAACCTCAATCACGCTTGTGTCAGCAGATGCAGTTTGCAGGTGTTGAGAGATGATTGTTTAGTTTGTGCTTGTTTGGTGTCTGCGGTACAAAGTGGAATGGCCTCGCTTGTAGAATGTGTGGAGTCGCATGTGAGTCGCGTTCGAGAGCGCGCGTGGGCGGCTGTGTGCACGCGCGTATACGCCGCGGCCGGAACGGAGGCGTGGGTGGAAGCGTAGTGGAGGCGCGGCGGGGCGCGGCGGGGCGCGTCAGGGACGGAGCAAGGACAGGACGGGGAGCCCGCATTCGGACAAAGGGCGGAGACTGGAAGAAAGCAATGTTAGGATAAACGGAAAATTGCATAAGTTAAGTGAATTAAAGTTATGACGAAGAGTATTATTGAACCAGTGACCAACGATAAGAAGGAAAACAGAAGTAATTGTGTTCGCAAGATGAAAACAAAAAGGAAACAGTAGATAAAAGCTGAAGTCATGTGAAAATGAACCTACATGTGACGGTAGTTTAGATATCACATCCCCTCTGCCTTGTCTCTACTCACTCTTTTTATCAAAATTGCTCATTCTGAACTTCCATCTCGTATTTTCTCCTTTGAACTCTGCTTCCGCTTCTCCGCTTCCAACCACTGTTCGAAGGAAACAAATTTGAAACACATTGCCGATGGATGCGCAAATAAAGGAAAAACTATTATTGAAGTACGAGTTTTAAGAAACTGTAGTGACGACGGGTATAGGAGAATTTGAAACGAGGTGACCGCGTGATTTTGGAAGGCAGCCAGATACGCGAAGACAAAATGAACGCCTTCAATCATATTAGGGAAAATTAACTGTAAGCAACACAATGATACAAAGAAATTATAGGGGATATGTCACTCTGACCGTAGATGTAAAGCAGATATAACATTCGAGATAAAAATCGTGTTGAGAAACACCTTTTTAGAATCGAATATAATGCCAATTTCCAACTGGTCAGAAAGAAATCCGAATAATGAATATTGTGAATCTCAAAGAGAAACCTAACCTAGAAGGATTTTATAACAGTCTCGGTGCTTCAATGTATCCATATGCCTATTAAGTGTGTTTTTACTATTACAAGTATTAAAATAATTTATTTTGATAGCCTCTTAACCTAGCCACTCTTGTTCACGTCCCTCTGCCTCCGCCCCAGCTTCCGAGCCCCCACCCTCCCCCCAGCTCTCGCCTCTGAAGCGCCCGCTCCAGCTGTGTGTCGACCGCCAACAGCGCGCTCGATGAGGGCATTTGCTGAGAAAACACTCGCCTTTGTTTCTGGATTTCGGGCTGCCAGCGTTGTGCGCAGATTTGCGCCGAAGAGCAGGCGCCCTTCTCCAACGGCCACACGCGCTCGCAGACAGTCATCGTGGCTTTTGAAACTTGATGGCGATTTGTGTACACACCTGCGGAGGTTTTGACCTTAAAGGCTATTTTTATTATAATTTGAGTGTAAGTGGAGTTTGTTCAGCACTGAGCAAATCCGGAGGAGTATGAATGAGACGCACGATCTGCTTATTACCTCAGGAAAGTTAAGAATGTACTTGTAGCACTGGCGGCAAAACTCACGATCTAACATGCTCACGTTAAGGTTGAAGAGGAAGCTTTTAAAGTACAGTAGTTTCTACTTAATAAAGTTGTGTAGAGAATATAATACATTGAGATGTGCAGCAACAGCATCAACCACAGTAATAGCCATTTCTATATTTTTCAAGAAATGTAAACCTGAAAGTTGAATGGGATTCATTATTTGGATATTTGTTGAAACTTATTTCGAGCCTTGGTAGGAAGAAAATTTTTAAAAAGTTAATATTGTTGGTTTTGATTCTGCATAAATGTAGCTGATAACCAAACCAAAATCTGGTTCTATGAAATCTTCGCACGTCTGCAACGGACATATACCAGCTGAAACGGGTATGTTAGCCAAGACAGCACATCTCTCATTCGGATGTATTGTAGATATACGAAAAAGAAATTCAAAAGCATTTAAAATGAGATATACAAGGAAAAAATCAATAATATTGTCTGAAATAAATGATCCTTGTGAGGAGATTTATGCCACGTTTTGCATCTACAAATATTGTCATTTTTTAAGAGAACGACTTCATCCAAAGCAAAAATATTTATTTCACGGCCATAGACCTACTGTTTTATTCTAAGAATCTGCAGTCAAGAAAAAATTACTATTGTCTAAATATATTTCTTCATATGTGTCATTTTTCCTGTGACCGACGATACGAGAAATGATATTATATACTGTATAAAAAATAAAAATAGATCACAAAATATATTAATTTTTTGTCAAGTGTATGTTGACTAAATAACACATCACTACACATATGGACGCAAATTAATTCTTCCGAAGTGTACAAGTAACCCATAAGGGAAACCACTGACGGCTTGGACAGACTTGGAATTGCATGGGCGTTTTCTATCTCGCTGGCATCGAGAGCAGGATTCCAGACCTCGGCCTACCGCAGCGGCTGGGAATGCCGCGCACGCTGCCAAACCTCGAGGTCTCGCCTATCAGGTACTTCCCGACGCCCCAACCCCTACACTCACCGCCTGGAGCAGCGTCTGGCGGATGCCGGTTGCGCGCCCGCTTTCATATTCACTGTTCACAACCGCAAGAGATTTTTTTTGATGTTCTATTTCTGAGACCGCTATTGTGCTCTATACCTAGCAGACGTTCTTCGCTGTCTTTCTTTTCCAGCATTTTCATCTCCACCTTCCCCTTTCTTTCATCTCCTCTTTTCCTTCATGTTTTTGTGTCCTTCATCTTCTCCATTTCTCCTTGTCTTCACATCCTTTTGCTTTCTTCTTCTTCTTCTTCTTCTTCTTTTTCTTCCCCTACATCTCCTTCTCATTTAATTTTTCTTTTCCGCCTTGAAAGGGAAAACATGAAATACAAATAATTATTTGCAATTATTCGCAAAACTGCAAGTAGATTCTACTCTGAATCAAGGTTCAGGCACTCAACCCTAAGCCCGAGTTTACAGAAGAAAATAGAGCAGCAGGAATATAAATCCAACAATTGGTGTATCTTTTGAAATATTTCTCAGTTCATAGAAGTCGTTTTGGCATTGATTTTTGCAGCATGGAAATTTGCAGTTGAATTGCCAAAATCGAACAAACTTAATGTATTGTGACGTGTTTCTTAGTATTTATTGAATACATGTTAATAAAAATTATCTTCCAGATAGTATCCTCATGTTCTCAGTTACACATAATGCAAGATTTTTTAAAAAAAGGAATAAGGTTCTAAGAATAATATTGATTAACTTTTTTACGAATTCGTTGAAAGTACATGATTGGCGATGCGAAAACTACTTTTGAACTATAACTAAAGAAACTTGCTCTCAGAAGCACATGTTGTTTAAATCTAACATTTAATATAATTTTCCTGTCTTTTGTTATATTTACATAGTGAGAATCTTCTTGAAATTTCCTCGGGATGTGATAATACTGCTCATAATCATGCCTACTGGAGGCCATTTTGAAACAATGAAGCCCTAATTTCCAACCAGAACTGATCAATTTCATCAAAATCCCTCCGAAAGAAGTCAAAAAGTAGTGAAAAGGTCTACAGATAAAATCTCATACACTGGTGAACGCTGTATGCCTTGTGGTTTACAAACACCGACGTGTTGCGGCTGCATCCACGTGGTGAAGCTCATATCAATTTCGCAGTACCTCTGGCATAAAGTGAACACGAAAAAGACAATCTGAACAAAACAACCGGAAGATTGAAAGGAGTGGAAGGAAAAAGAAACGAAAGACCTGACAGGTGAAATAGAGTACAGAAAAGTGGAAACAAAAAACAACAACAAAGAAACGATTGAAAGAATAACGGTAAAGGAATGGTTCGTTAGCGAAGGAGGGGATAGAGAAAAAGAACGACTCTAAGGAAAAGCAATGGTGATATGGCAAGAATAAAAAAGCTGATGTGAATAACGAATAGTAGTGCGAAAATAGGGAGAAAATACGATTGAGAGAATACGACTAGGAAGAAAGGGAGGGTGAAAAAAGATGGAAGCATAAATATGCAAAGGAAGTAAAGAAGCCATGGAGAAGTGACAAACATGTGCAAAGACGACGGCGGCGGAGGAGGCGACAGCGATAGCGGAGCGATCCCGCCTCTCGCACAACCTCACCCTTGCCCGCCCCGCCCCGCCCTCGACCGCCTCCTCCCGGCGGCGCGCCTGCGGTTTGCGGTTGGCGGTCGCGGTAAAAGGGCGCCGCTGCGGCGCTGCGGCGGACAGCGGCGGCGGCGGCGGCGGCGGCGAAAGAGACAAGAGGCGGCGGCTGGCGCCTCCTGGGGCGGCCGATTACGGACTCCGCGCCAGATGACGGGGCTTGGCGCCGCCGCGCCGCCCCCAGCCTCCTCCAGCCGCCTCCAGCCGCCCGCTCACGCCTCTGCCTGGGAACCTCCGCGAGGCGTCGCTTTGCGCCGCGCCGCGCCGTGCTGCGCGGAGACTCCTGCCGCTGGCCAATCTCAACCACTAGAGAATATTGAGATTATGGGGAAGGTACTCTGAGTAGGGACCAGTTGCACAAGACGCGAAACAAAAACGCCGTGTTGGACGATGGCATTGTAACAAGTAGTGGTGAAGCCATTTACAAATGAGCCAACAGCAAACGAACGCATTGACGAATCGAGTGCATATATATAATCTGCAGTTTGTTGCCAGCAGTATTTATAAAAGCGGTCCCTTTTTACAGTAATATCTGTAGCAGCGAGTACAAGTGAATCACTCTTTTCGAAAAAGACACATGGGTGGTAATGCCTCACGGGTATCTATGGACAGCTTACTAGCTCTCTCCTCGGGTTCGTTTCCCGTTTAGGGAAAAATGAAGCTGTAGCTTCAGAATACAAATCGTCGCCATTTCTATAGCTGTGTGACGGAAGACGAAAATTCAGGTAGGCCAAGTAAACTAGGTACGGTGACGGGGATACGCCATGCTCACCTAATTATATGTGTAATATGATATATGGCATATGATAAAAATAAAAATAGGGCCCAGACCTGGGAACACTGCTGGCTGACAAAAGTTGGATTTAACAGACCCTAAAATGTCAAATAAATTCTTGGAACCTCCTTTTCACATATTTTCTTCTGAATGCAATTATCAAATACAATATTTGGTTTGACGATTAGGGAAAAATGCATATTCTTTGAGCAGATAGGTATGAGAACACTTACTTTGATCATATTTTAAACAACGCGTGCTTCTAAGCGACGGGAAAACGAACGAAATATCTCCGAGGAGGAACTAACAACATGGAATTGTACAATCTCACAGCGCCCCTGCGGTCAGAAGAGGAAGGGACTTAAAAATACAGCTCTACAGCCTAAAGAACAATCTATTCTTGTATTGAACTGCAATCTATATGCGTTATTTCAACTAGATAAAGGCATCACGGGTCGTCACGGGCAATGAGTCTCGTTTCACTCAAGCGCGCTCTAGTAAGGAGGACAAGAAGACTCAGGACGCGTTCGGACGTGGGCAGAGAAGCCGGGCGCACGGTGCCATCCCACAAGCTGGGCTAGCGGAATCCCGGGTGTAGGCATAAATCGAACAAGTAAATTTTTTCTTTTAACCCATCGCAAGACGCCATATATATTATTCCTTTTTTGTATGTTTCACACGAATTAATTTATGTAGTTCCCTTCTTTGACTTACCTTTTAAAACAAGTGCATGAGCCACCCTGAACGTATCCAATATTAATGATAATTACCTAAGTTCACCACTTGGCACAGAATCCAATTTTGATGTCACGAGTGAAAGTGTCATACAAACGCGGTTCGCTAATATACTCCGAGCAATTGTGATTCTCTGTTTCTTTCCAAGAGGTCACTTCTCCGTATTTATGTCGTTTTCCACAGCGTGCGCGCGCAGGAGATGATGTGGCCTTTTCAAAACACTCGCAACCGATTCAATTACGCGAGACGTCGCACATCCGGTTCGGCATGTGTCGCATGCCCGCAATTCCTATTGCAAAGTAACAAATATTTTCACAACGTACCTGTTACCTCACCTGAGGCTGCATTTGGAGTGGTTTTGACACCAGCACTAGGCATTAACACGTACAAGTCTAGGAGATGCGGTCATCACTAAGAGAATTCTTTGGAATAAACATGAAAATGATTCATGCCTGTGAGGAAATTTTGATTCCGTGGACTTGGAAATTAAGGAGTATAGTATGTAGTTTAATTTCCTTACAATTTTGTCCTTCATTTTGTTCCATTTTTACGTGATGATAAATACGTAATCACTTTGGATAAACATTTAACCTCATTTTTTCTTGATTAAAAAAATTGTATCAAATATGTTAAACAACTTTTCGGTTATTGCCAGAATGGATTTTCATCTGAGGTATTAGACACGAAACTAGCGGGATGTAATTATAGTTACCATTGTATTTAAAATAATGTTTTTACATTATTAATATATTTGCAATGACAAAGATACACCATGACATATGTTCGATAAGAAGAAATGTCAACAATTTGTAAATATATGACTAACGTACATTCAAGGATTGTATTCTCATGTAAATAGGTGGGTATGTTAACTGTGAGAGATACGCGGGTCCATAGAAACATCAGAGAAGAAGACGGAAAGTAAAAGTAACCAAGATCGAAAGGAAGTGGAGAGAAGAAGGACGTTGTCAGTCACAAGGACAGCAACGATGAGTGACGTAGAGAGAGTGAGGAGAATGAGTGACGAGGTGACGAGGAGAGCGAAGAGTTCGTCAGTAACTGGCGAGAACTGTTTAAGGGAAGAGGCACAAAGAAGAGACGACGCGGACCTGAGCGGCGTATGTCATACACACGGGGAGAGGAGTGCGCCGGCAACAGGCACAGAGAGGAGTGGAGCATCGCGAAGAGGCGGGGAGCTGCGGGAAGTGGCGGGCGCGCAGGGAGAGGCGGGTGGGAGGGAGGGTGAGTGAGTGGGTGGGGAAGCTGCGCGCTAACCACTTGGACAACATAGCCGTTCTGTTTACACAGCGTGCCGTGTACTTGCACTGCCGCGGCGCTGTCAACACTGATGGGAGCCGTAAATGCGAGGAATATCCGCCGCCCGCCAGCGCTCCTCTCCGCTGCGGCGCCGAGCTCCGCCCCGCGACCTCGTGCTCCAGCCTCGCCGGCCAAGCCGCCTTGGGCGCCGCCACGTACAGGGACACAGCAGCACAGACGCACAGGCTGCGGAAGCACAGTGGCAACATAGTTGCCTCTGCAGCAGCCATGACCGAGGAGATCTAGGGTGAGAGATTCGACGGTGGCGGGGACACGAGATACATAGCTGGATCGCATTCAACTATTGTCTCGAGGAGAATTCTAGTGTGTAGCTGCTTTGATAGTTTTCTGGAGCATTAACAGATGTCACTGCAGTAGTTCTGAAGGGGAGGTTCTACGTTCGAGTCCCGACGGTGGCAGGATTTTTCGACACTAGCTTGACAGCTAGGTCGAGTTCTGTCGCTGTCTGGAGGAGAATTCTTGCGGCCGACTGCTCTGATCGGTAGTGTTCCGTGATTTCTCCGATCAATACCAGGCGAATGCCGACGCAGGACCTTAACGAGCTAGCCACGGATTCCCTTACTCACACTTTACTTCCATTCGCTACACTACCACACATATCGGGATAACGGTCGCTTGTCTCGGCTAGGACGATGCCCTGCTAGTGGGAGATACCTGGTCGGGGACCCCCCTGTAGCGGACCGTAGGTAGGCGCAGGATCGCACCATCCAGTTGGGAATGATTGCCACCACCTACCACGATAAAGAATGCACTACATTTACGGGACTAATAACCTCAGCCGTTGACGCGCCCGGAATCACAAATCAACCAACCAACTAATGATTTCTGGGGCTTCATCGATTAATTCCAGAAGAATACTCGAGCACTATCCTACCAACCGGTCTACGGACCGCACGCAATTATCTCTTCTTCATCTTTGCCCCCTCCTATCATTTTAACTGAAATACACGTTTTGGAGGCTCCTGATAGCAAAAATTGTTTTTTCTATAAAATCGTCTCTCTAACTATTCATTTGTCTGTTGTGAACGACGCGTCACACATAAATCACACACTTTTTTCCAAAATGGATATTCTTCAATCAGTTGGATCAATTTGATCCTCTACGAATTTGAAACTTATCTTTCAAGTTTGGGGGTACTAATTAGAACATCAAAAATATCTCGCTTTTAGTACATCGAGTAGATTCAAATTTTTGCTCTAAAACTTTCTATGTTCCTTTACGGTATTCGAAATATCGCGTTTTCAGACAGTATTTAGTGGCCGGAAAATTAGCATAGTAAACTGAAATATAAGCGTCGTCTCAATGAGTTACAAAATATAGCTAATTGAAAAGACAATTTTCATGTTGATTGAAATTTTTTTTAAATATTGTGTTCCTGAACATTTTGTTATAGTTTGAGAACTTAAAGGTTAACTATTTAAAGCTGCAGAGACTAGAGAGCATCGCTACTATAACAACAAATACTGTTGAATGCTATTTAGAAGAATTAATTAACTTTGTGTGAACAGATCGTTGCCCATATATGCAGAAATGTGGTCGTTTGCCGGAATGGGGTAAGTCTTTCAAAATGCTGCATGTTCTTTCGAAAGGTTTGTGAAAAGAAGTTTGCAAGAGATGGCAAAATTATTGGCAGCCATTGCAATTATTACAATGATTCAATATTTTCAAACTGTTGTAAATGTTACGAGAATATCTGGAGTATGTTAGAGCACCACAAGTTTGTAAGATTACATAAACATAAATAAAGCTTCAGTACAACAATCACATAAACACAAAATGATATTCCAAAAAATGGAACGCTCACGGCTCAGAAAAAACAAATAAAATATTAATCGCATAACATTGCGGTAAATTAAATAATACAACCTCACGGATAGTCGAATAAAATGTTGTATGTGTCGGAATTAGGGTTTATTTATTTGTATTATGGAATTATTTTCGAGGAGGTTCTTGGCTGTAGTTTTTCACTCGTATCTTCGAGCCAGGCTTCGTTTTCGTCCCCTCGGCGCAGATCTACAGGTAGATCTTTTTCGCGCGCCCATAGGCGTTCCCTGATGCACCTGGTGTGAATCAGACTTTCTTCGCCAGATTTCAATCACAATTCACAGCATTCGATTAAATTCTTGCTTATTTGGCGTTTCCGGGCGCGTCAACTACTACAGTCGTTAGTCCCGTAAGTGTAGTGTGTTTTCTCTCAGAATGTGGCTATGTTCTTCCGCCACTGGATGGTGAGATTCGGCGCGTGAGAACAGCTAGTAATGGTGCATATGTGCAGGGTAGTGTAGTGTGAGTAGGTACGGGCTGGCGACAGGACAACGTAGAGGAAGGAAAGAACGCGCGTGGTCCGTGGCCCGTTTGTTAACGTACTGCTCAGGCATTCACCTGGTACAAATCTGAGAATCCACGGAAATCTACCGATCAGAGCAACCGACCGCAGGAATTCTCCTCCAGACAGCGGTTGAATTTGGCCTAGCTTGACTATACAGGCAGTGTCGAAAATGATGCCACCTTTGGGTCACGAACCCTAGGAACCCTAATTAGAGTCAATTAGTCAATTAGAGACGAACGGTTGGGAGAATGTAGATGGTTTTTAGGCGGGACATATCTGGAGGAATTTACCGACGATTCTTTACATACGACAAGCATGACATGGCCACTATAGGATGTTCGGCCTTTCGATAATCCACGCACGTCAACCAGTGATTTAACCCTCGCACTAGTGGTTCATACGCCTATGAGCTAACCACTTGCCCACCTAGGCAGCAAGTACTAGCGCACTGACTGTGGTAATTCAATTGCTATGCGTAGCTTGAGAATAGATGGAATAACACTAGCAAATATGTGTACACAAATAAATAATATATTAAATAATAATACATGTTCAATTCCTATGATATTAAACGTCTAATTTTTATGAATTAATTTGATTCTTACAATATTCAGAAGAGAAGACAATAGTACTTAGCAGTGTAGGATGCAAATAATAATTCATGGAGAATGAAATATTTGACAACAAAGTTACATGTATATGCAACTGAATTATAAGCAAGAGTGAAAATCACAGATGAGATTGCAACTTCTACTATCAGTGTTCCCCATTAATGGTCGTCTTCTATAATTCTATTTAAAGGGTTTCGTGAGTTTTCATCCTTTCATTGTTTTTTCAACAATTTTCGCTGTTAATGAATGTCTTTCGTTTTCTCTCTTATTTTCTTTTAATACAGCATCGTTTTAATTTTAGTCTTTCTCGTTCTTTCATTTATTTGTGACACCCACACAGGTTCCACACAAGAATGTTCTTGTCCAAATCACGCTAGAACGTTCCTGCTTTCTACACCACCAGCGCTGTTATAGCAGTTCTCGTCGTCTTAGTTTACGACCCGTGTTGACCGTATTCTGTTTTTCGCGCTCTTTTAGGTTCGCGTCGATTTCCTTCAGTCGTCCCCAGACTCGTTTCCCATCGGTCATGCACCTTCAGTTCGTCCCCTTACAGCGTTCCCGGCACAATTGCCGTCTCCACTGCCTGTAGCGTCACCGCCGCCGCCTCAACCGTAGGTGGTCCCCGGTGATCGGATGGCAAGGCGATTTCGCAACAACCGCTCGCGCTCCTACTTGCGGCGGCATTGTTCCTTCGACGTGCGCCGGGAACACGACCCTCCAGTCCCGAGTTCCTATCTCCCAAGTTGTTCTTGACTTTTATGTGACACTTAATGCGCTTTGCAGTATGGAACTCATTCCTATTTCTCTACACACTGTTGAGAAGTGGTTCTCTCACAGGCAAGAGAGGGTCTGGAGGAAGGTGGAAATGTCAAAGGAAAACAAGGAGAACAGAACGACGATTCCGTTTAAGTTTAAACCTGAGAAGAGTTTCAAGGTTTCAAATCTTTAATCCATAATTCGTACCTTTCCTCCAATTTTATATTTAGTGGAATTAACTAAATTGTTTTTAGGTAAATTAATGAAAAAAATAAGATTTCAGCACATTTTTCTTATGCCGAACCACAACACACGTAACACTTAAAGCTATTAAACATTATCTACACTAATATATACGTACGAAGAAACTATTTTAATAGCTTCAGTGAATGTGTTGTACCTTGTATAGTTATATAAATTAGTGTCGTAAGTATATAAAAACGAAAGAGAGCTTTGCAGGGCCAATCTTCATTCCATAAAGAATAATGACACTGCATTAGTTAGCAGCTAGACATAACGTTCCTTTCGGAATATGTTTTCATGATTTGCTAATATTTTAATCAAACTATTTTTTTCCTTAGGAGATGAGCGTCACAATATGGTTTTCGGTTGAGAAATAACATAATTTGATTGATTAAAATTATTTGAGTGCAACTGCTTTACGTACTTCAGGTTAATAAGAATAAACAGATATTCACAGGCAATGCTTAACTATAACGGCACCATGCAAATTGCCCTTTTTAAGAACTGACGTTAAAAACTGACGTACGAAACAAAATGGACTTTATGTTCTTTTGATTACAACCATAATAGCATAAACATTTGCAGAATCGTGTATTAAATAATGGCACAACTGACTTGGAGCCATTGATTTCTTGAGGGGGTTGAAATCTGGATAAGTGCTAAGAGCTGAAGCCAAGAATTCATGGAATCTACACCCCCACAAGACCAGTAGCACCAACAGTGAAGAATGGAAACCAACAATGCACCGCACCTGCAGTGAGGTATGAAGAAAAACTCCATCCCCGGCATCCCGCCCTGAGAAGCGGCCGTCCTCCTCGCGCCTCGCGCCGGCCACCCCGTCAGGCGGCCGACAAATGTTCTCGTGTTGAAATCCCTTCCGCCGGATACCGCCCGGTTATTTATGGGCGAGAGCTCCGCTTAGTACTGGCGAGACGCCGCCCTCCGCTGCCCGCTGCCCACCGCCGCGTCCCGCCACGCCTCTCCGCGTCCGGTCCCTGCCCACCGCCGTCCACCGCGCTCAACCGTCCGCCCCGAGCGGCGGCTCATTCACCCTCCGCCGCCGCCGCCGCCGCCGCGCCCGAACACTTCATTACGTAACGCCGGTCTGGTGATTTACAGCCGGAGATCTGCGGCGGCGGGCGCTCGCGGCCGCATGATCCGATTATTTTGCCGCGCACCTCTCGTCCGTCCGCTGCTCCGTTCGTTCGTTTGTTCCGTTCGAGAGGCGGTGGCGGTGGCGGCGGCGTGGAGGCGGAGGCGAGGCGAGGCCGGAGCGGAGGCGGAGGCGGAGCGGAGGCGGAGGCGGAGACAGAGCGGCGCGGAGGCGGGAGCAGCGGCGGGGTGCGGTGGCGGTGGGTCGTGGCGGTGGCGGTGGAGGTGGAGGTGGTGGCGGTGGTGTTGGTGGCGCGGGGCGGTGTGGCGCCCTCGCGGCCCGCGGCGTGGGAGGACTCGCAGGCGGTCAATGCCCCACCGCCGCCAACGGTCCGCCACGCGCAGCACCTGATCGCCCACCGAACGCATACTTCGCCGCGCCGCGCCGCACCGCGCCACGCCGCCCGGCTGCGGGCGCAGGTGTAACGCGGGGCGCGGCTCGGTGCTGGCACGCGAGTGCACTAGCTACAAAGCGCGCGCGCCCCTCATGCGATGCGGCAATGGACGCCTTTGCCAAAGGGATTCCTCAGCTTATCGCACAAAATAGAGCCTATACATTGAGGACGGTGGTATTACTCGAGAACGGGGTAGAAAAATATATTATTTGTACGGGTTAACTCTCTGACCATCTATAAGAGAAAAACAGTGATGGCACATTTCTCGCATTATTTCTAAACTTTCCATTTTCGAAAATTCTGTGGGTTCAACGAAAATGAAACCTTGTTTCTTCTATCCGCGGAAAAATTTGAAGAAAAAATTTGGTGTGTTTTTGTAATTTTTTAGGGGGAAATTTTATAATTCTACTAGTTTTTCAAAGAATTTAAACACGACCTTTCTTCCTTTAGATGATTTTTTTACACTAGACTGTCTCAAGGCAAAAATCGCTATTTTCAATTTTGTAGTTTTGAAATGCCAACTTTTTGCAATTTTCGAGAAAACGAAGAGTTAGTTGAAAATGTGACGAGCACCACATTTGTACCGTCCCTTGATTCATAGGAGGAGAAAATTTAGAGATAAAAATGGTGGGTTTTTTGAGAAAAATATTTTAAAAAATAAAAATGTCCTATATTTTGTGCATTATTACACGAATAGTACTCATATTTTCGAAAAATTGAACAAGACCTTATTTCAAGATCTGTCTTTAACGAACAAATTACTATACATATATTTTCAATATTATGGTTCTAGGAAGACGCCCAAAAAATTTGCACTTTTGCAACTTTCAAAAAAAAACGGGAAAACATGTGACTGTATCATTGTGTTAAGCATTCTTTATGCTATTGGAGGACAAAGTTTAATTAAAAAGTTGTGTTTTTTTAAAATCGTGAAAATGTTTTGAGGCTTCATGAAAAGTACCCTCAAAAATCAAAATATCCAATTTAAACTGCCAAAGCCTAAGAGCTAGTTTAGATCGATTGGGGAGTATCAATTTTGGGAAAAATCGGCTGAACGGTTTAAGACCTAGCGTTGGTCATTGACGGACGGACAGATGAACAGACGGATATGGAACATTAGAATAATCTGAAATCGAGAAAAATACTGAGACACTGATTTTAAAATTGCAAAGCGGTGCAATTTTAGTTTTTTTGTGTCCCATCCGTGTATAAATAAACAAAAACGTTTTAGAAATAACACAGAAGTGAATTTTAGCCTGTAAGATAATTTGTTTCACAGACAAAAGCAATAAATAACAATTATTAATGAAAATAAAATAAAATAAAATTATGTAAATATTATTATCTTTCTTTAAATTTCCCCTAATATCACAATTACTACTACTTCGTTTTTCGGTGCATTCCGTTAATGAAAAATAGAGAATAAACATTACTCTCGTCAGTATCAACATTGTTGAGTCTTCATGAAATCAACATCAAAGGAAGAGAGGCATTTGAAAACCATAATCATGACTATAAGTATTATCACTTTTACTAGCAAAAAATATAAGAAATCCTAAAATAAATTACTTGTGTGGCAAATAGAGTTGCGAAATTAATATTTCAGTTATATTAACCGGTATTATGCAGCAGAATACTAATGACATTGAAGCCGTAAAGGAAGTACCTTGATGAAACGTATAATATGCGTAGTATAATATATAGAGGCATTCCTAAATAGTGACAAGAATTTGACTTTTATGACAGTGTTATTGTAATTCCACAAGGACAACAGATTTGGTATAGTGTCAACTATTTTATTTGTGTATTCACAGTTCCTGTATTGGAAATGTTCTCCCGACATTTCCATCTAACGCCTCACGGATTTTCCTCAGTCAGTCAGTCCCCTCCACGTCACAAAAGGCGGAGTTGTTCCTACTGAGCAGACGCTTAGATTCGTTATTCATAGGCCGATATCTGGCGTCACCGCTTGAAGTGTTTTTTTAAACAGCGTTGTTTCTAGACAACTCGTGAAGGAGTTCCGTCTGAACCTCGTTGTTAGGCTACGACACCGTAAGCAACGGCGTCAACGGGACCGCCCCACCTCGAATCGGGAAGCGTTCCCACCGTGCAGGGACAAGGTGAGAGGATATCGTTGTCCTCTAGGCCGCGCGCTTATCCGGCTTTTAGTACTCTCTGTCGATTTAAACGAGGACACTTTCGCTGCGCTCTATCGCAACTCGAATGTGACACCGAATTTATTCTGAAAACGAAACGATCATTGTTAAGTGCCGCATAGCGTTCGTGTTTCCATTCATCTCCAAATGTTAAAAGTTTAAGATAACTACATATTACGGGGGCGATAAATTAATCAAATATTCTTAACATACTCATATTTTGAAAATGGAAATATTATAATTGAAACATTTTAAAATACACAATAAAAAATAAAATATAACTTTATTAATTCTTCTTTTCCAGCTTCTACTAACGTGCCCTGACGCAATTCATGCATCACTTGTAACGTTAGATTTTAAAACACTTAAGTAGGGCAAAAAGTACTACAGTTAGAATCAAAAAATGCTTAAGGGCTACGGTTTTATAATCCCTCTATTAGACAACACACACATTCCAAAAGGAAGGGTAAAATTCAGTACGTGAAGATGACTATCTCTTCATTCAATTGATCTGCCGTTCCTCCGCCAATCAAACATGACACATTGTTTTAGCAAAGAGCGAGCTCCTATGCTTTTTTTATATTCGATGATTTGAACCTGCTTTTGTAGTAAAGGACGCGATAGATTGAGTTTCCCATTTTAAGTTGGACGCCATTTTTTGTGCTATAAATCTACCGTATCCTAGAATAGGTTTGTTGGATTCGTAGCGTAGGGCAGTTCAAAGCTTTTTCAGTCGTTTCCGGCAGCAATGATGGCGAACGACGCAGCTGTCCTCGTCGATGGTGGAACCCCGCCCTACCAACCCCAGCGGCGAGAGATCTCGAGTAAAGTGGTCGAGAGTGTGCGTGTTATGACTAACAGTAGTGGTCACCTGAAACACAGTTGTTTTTTTGTTTCTTGTTAGTTTTTTGGCAACAGTTTTCTGATATCATGTAGCTCTACCGACTATTCTGACATTAATCTGCTGCTCCCTAAAGTTTAGTATGTAAAACGAGTCACCGTTTCTGCCGCATCCTCATATATATCCCACTTTACTAGTTCGTGCTCAATGCGACCGACTGGGATCATGTTCTCGCGCGAGCAGAGAGGAGAGGGGGTGCGGAGTCTCGTGTTCTCGGCGCAGCAGTACGCGCCCCAGCACAGCCGGGCACGCCGCACCGCACCGCGCCGTTTCACACTCCGCCGCAGTTCGCGACAGCGACGAGTTACGATCCGCGGCTCACTCCGAACAACGGCTATGAACGTCACGGCGAGAACCCCCAGGAATAAATTGACGCGCGCACGGTCGCCGCGATGTTACACAAAGAGAAGAGCGTTTTACGCTGCGGCGACGGCGGCGGCGGCGGCGGCGGCTATGACGACCGGGGGGCATGTAGTACAAGTTGGCTTCAGAAGTTCCTCCCAGTAACATTGTTGATAATTGAAATTAATTGCTTTCATAACCGCTATGAGCTCCCGCTTTCTTCAGCCTCCCGTCTTATAAGAGTTCAGCTTCTCAATATTTTCAAACCATTCTAACAACAGAAAAACAGTGAAACATATTTCTAATTTGTTCATTTCTTTTCTAATAAGCACATGTACTACCGATGTGCACTAGTTTCAAAGTAAACAAATTTCAAAATTACAATGACACATTATCTAAAAGTTATTTTCCCAATAATAAGTGGGGGTGGAATAAAAATAATAGACTAGAAAGTAATGTATAATTACATGTAATTATTATAATACATGTTTTACGTTTCTGTGATGAAAATTATTCTTACTCTCTCTTACATTTGTTTAAATTTCGCAGAAATATTTTTTTCAAATTTCTGATTTTATTTGAAGCAACAATCAGCAAACTTGCTCTCGTCGTAAAAATATTCAACGTCGTTTGACAACGTCCTCGTCAAAACCAGACGGGCATGACAACCATTTTGCATACCTGCGGGTGCCGTCGTCGGTAACGGAGAGGTGACTTCGACGCGCGATTTGACGACGAACTCTCCGGTCGCCGCCGTCGCCGCCGCCTGTTCCGCGGAGCTTCCCACGCAGCCCGCGACGCGCTAATGCGCAGTAATGCAGGCGGCGCTGAAAGGCACTAAAAGTGACACGCGCGTCGTGTGTCGGCGCGCGCGATGTAAATCGCACGCGAGTGTAGCAAGCCGACGTCAAGCAGCCCAGGGCGGGCGACGGCCAGGGGAGTCGCAAGTCAAAAAAGGAAGACTACGGAAAAGGACATTGAAGCCAAAATGACACCGGGAACCCCATTGGTCATTTAAGTGATATTTACTAGACTGATGACAGAATTAATAGTTGGAGAAATGTGAAGTGATTCTAGAAATATATAAATAGAAATGGTTAGTTTCCATATCTAAGTAGATACGGAGAGAATTTGTTAGCAATGAAGATTTTGCAATAAAATTCGGGTAGAAGAAACGGAGACGTTAAATATATACGATGAGTGATTTCATGCTATTAGAAAAACACACCGGCGTATCCTTCATTATATTAGCAATAAACAATTCCTTTATCGTTTTTGGTTCAGAGGTATAGGTTTTTTCCTTTGTAATTTTCCAATTTCGCTTCAGCCTGTATGCTACCGGAACTAAGTGTGCATTTCCAAGTTTCGAAGCACGTTTGTAGACTCGAAAAGTCATCTACAAACCGCGTGTGCGCTTCAATTCTGACGGTCGACTGGCAGGCTATGTGATGGACAGCCTGATACTAGGCACGATTCCAAGCTAGGGGCTCATTTTACATGTTGTTTGCTTTTCGTAATATGCACCTCAAGTCCGCCAATTAACAGAATGTTCTGTTTTTCGGCATTTGTATCAAAAAACTATTGAATGTTTCCTCTAGGAAACAGAAATATCTTCGGAGCTTTAACATACCACAACCTTTTCGACCTTCTAGAAAAGAAATCGTCAAGAATCTACTCTGCGATAACCAAGCGTTTTCCAGCAAAATTACTCAAGAAATATTTGTTAATCTATTAGAGTGAAAGATGGTTGTGTGTTTATACCGCAAGTAATACGACATTCTGTATATTCTATGATTTTATAACCAAAACTGACTCACTGCAACAGTACAAAGAATCGCAAGTTCGAATCCCTCTGGGTTTGGATGTTGGACCTTTTCCTTTCAAGTGTTTTGTCGCGGATGGATTCAAACTCTTTGGATTCACGTTGCGAGGAATTAAAACGAAACAGTGTGTTAGTGACTACTAACGACGAAATGCTTCGACTACTAACTTCGAAATGCCTTGAAAAATTTTAGATTGTGACTGGAAAAATATTGAGAAATACCTATTAATACACTACGATAATAATCTATGTGTTATATTCATGAAAACAAAACAACCAAAATGAAGATGGAAAACAATAGTGAACTATGTCAAAATATAAATTTCAATAGAGCGGCGCGGTAGAAACAACGCAAGAAATCGCGTTCGTGAAACACAAAAGACAGGCGAGAAGTAGCCTCAAGTTTTATATGGAAAGTGCGGTTGTGTAGAGAGACGGTTTAGCTGCAAGAGGTTCACAAAGCATCCGAGCAAGAAGGAACGAACGTGGATCTCCAAAAGCGTTGGAGTGAGAGGGAGCAGAGGGACGGCGACAAGGCGGAGGAGGCAGCGCTGGAACACCCGCGCGAGATCACGCCTCTCGCTAGGGTCAAGGCCACCGAAGTGAGTGAGTCGTTTAGAGTCCACTTAAGTGAGAGGCATTTTCCATACACTGTTGGTGCAACTGTTTTATACCATTCTAACAATTTATCAATGCGAGTGACTCGCTCAAGCGGCGTCTTTTTTGTGCGGTTCATTTCTGGCGCGAAGTACCACTCCACCCTGGCCTCTTCGTCTGTTTGCCGACGCTAGGCAAACGTAAGATATTTATAAGTGGAGAACAAATTCTAGCGAACTGAAGATTTGAAAGGGAAGGAAATCGTAGTATCTTCAAAACGTCGTGTTCCTTCTCCTCAAAGACTCTCGGTCCTTTAAAGTCGCGCGTTTCTTCATCTGCACATGCGCGCGGACATGTCCACTGCAATTTCACCGCCCCCTGGATTACTGTCATTACGGATGACGCAGCACTACGGGACCTCGTAATTTCGTACTCGTTCGAGAGGGAAGGGAACGACCTCCTATGCAACGGCCATCGCGTCTGTCGCCGCTCGCAGACCAACGCAGCAGCACGCAGATGGACCCAGAAGGGCGGAGGCCGGCTGGCACCGTAACCGCTCGCGACCCGAGCTCGCTCTCGACGCATTTCAGGGGGTCGGACGTTTCTTTACCATAAGTTCCCGTCCTCGCGAGCCGGTTGGGCGTGTCCGGGGCGACGCGGACGAGGCCCGCGCCGGCGGCCATTGCCCCGACCCTTCGCCCAGGACACTTCTCACGGCCCGTGCGTCTCTGGCTCTGACCGTCAGGCCGGAATATTATTCTGGGGAAGCGGTTGAAGTTCATTGGCAAGGATATACGCTCGCGAAATTGCGATCCATTGTTGAGTATGTTTTGGAACGAGAGTAAATGTTCTCTATATATGAAAATAGTAAAAATATAATTATGTTCAATGTACCTAAAGAGAGTTATTCTCAAAAGGAAGAGAGTAACTTATAAGGAGATTACCATATTCGGTAAGATGTATTACAGAATCTCGAAATTAAACATGTGTTACAATTTTCTTGGAAAGTATAAAATAGGTATAATACAACTTTTTAAACAACAAAAACAGATATTAATTTCTATTGTTAAGGATCACACGTGGTGATGCTTCTCAACGTAATGTGTCGCGGCACATAGACTGATACACAATGCATCCTCTGATGCGACGCCTTCCTCCTACCTCTTCTCTACTCGACCTTATCTTCCGTTGTTTCTCAGGACGCGTCATCACTTCTTCACCTCGCGTCTACCCACCCCCGGCACCTCCGTAGCCATCTCCAACATCCAGATAACCATAACCAGCTCCCTGCCGCCGGTATTTGAACTGTCGCCGTGGCCGTGTCCACTGGCCGCCGCTGACCCAGTCGGCGCCTAGGCGGCCGCAGCCGCGGTCGTTTTCGCCGTCATCGAGGGCCCGATCCATCTTCAGCGGACGGCCGTCGGGGCCTTATCGCAGTGTCAACAGCGCGTTTGGACCGCTATCGCGCCTTGCCGTGTCGTGCGACGCTGCGCCGGTGGAAGCGGCGTGAGGCGACGTCGGCAGCGTCGGCTGCCACGGCTGCAACGGTGACGGTGACGGTGACGGTGACGGTGGTGACGGTGATGGAGCTGAAGGAGTGAACGTCACCGTCACCATCACCATCATCGTCACCATCACCGTCTTCTTCGGTCTCGGAACCGAGCAAACTCGGAATAGTCTTTTGTACACCAAGTGCTTGACATCGATCTATCTACAACCCTTGCAGGATCGAAGCTATCTACAACCCTTGTGGGCTTCTTTGCGTGTGATAGTTTTGTTGTAGTATACCGAAGAGAAAGGGAGCTGTCTTCTAAATATTCAGGGAATGAACGCATGTCTTAAACGTTTATGTTTCAAATATGGTGTAATCGTCGTTTCTTCTCAATTCCATGGCTCAATATAGTACTTTGCCATATTTTCGATAAAAAAATAAGATAAAGCAACTATCGTACTCCCCATATCGATTAATACAGCATACAGTTAGTGCGAGTATTTTGGTACTGGTGTAGCGAATCATGCTGTACCACTGAGACATTTCTTCTTTGCTCTGTGACGAGCAAATTTGATTGAAATATTTCTCTTATTATTTTTCAAAATCAATTATATGTGGCACATCCATTTTTTTCTCTTTACAATTGAACGCCAAACCCTTCAATTGTGAAGTATTCGCGGTAGCGCACCCTATTTAGTTTATCTGTAATGCTTAATGGTGAAACATTTATTTCTTTACGAAGAGCACGATGAGGAATAATAACCAAAACCTGTATCCTTTTTCCTTTTCAAATAGTTTTTATTACGAGCTGCAATGTTCGTATAATATTTTTTTCAAAAACGCTACTTCCCACCTTATTCATAATTCAATTTGTATCGGGCAGGTATCACAGAATTTAAGAGAACGTGAACAGACTATACTTTTTCCATAGTAAGTCCAAAACAGTTTTGAACTGCTTTTTTTTACGACAAATAAATAAGTGAACGGATTCAAAATCATTTGATTATATCGGGAACGAGAACGACAATTTACTCAAAGTTTCAAAAGTGATAGATGCTGACGACGCGGTGTGATGTTAAAGGTTATCTAACTGCATTGTAGAGACTAGCAGTTATTGTAATTTTGATATCGAACCATTAAGGCGTTATATTGCAGGGAAACATTTTCTCATATACTGTAATCTGACGATTGCTTCGAATAACATTATTACCAATTCGAAGTTCACGTCAGAATTTTCATTTCTGCAACAACAGTAGTAGTTGAAACTTTCAAACAATATTAAAAAATATTTTTCATACTTTTTTTCATTTGCTATCAACATTAACAAATCATTTAAAAAATGATTTAAATGGTTTACTATTTTTTATTATTCAAACATATAATTTGGTGAAGAATCACAGAAGAAGAATATTTTTTAAATACTGCTCCCAAACCATCATAAATATTGCACAAAACATTCGAAAATTCATTTTTCTCACGTAACGCGTTTTAATGATGTGCTTTTAACGAAGCCCGGTTTGCGAGACGCATCTTTCAGAAACACGCCTTGCGGAAGAGGCGCGTGCCCCGCAGTCGCGAAAGGCAGGGAAGCAGCGAATCGGGCAGGGGCGGTGGTAGGCCGGGGGGCGAGCCGCACCGCCGCGTGTTTATGCGTCGCGACGCGCTCTGTTTGTTTCTCAAGGGGCGACGCCCGGCCAACCGCTCGTCGAGTGCCCGCCGTTCGCCCGCCCTTCGCCCGCCCCCGCGCCCGCCCGCGCGCAACGCGCCCGCAGCGGGGCGATATCTCAAACCTTTATGTCCAATTTCTTTCAATTCGGGGCCATCAGACCGTGTTTATGTGCGCCGTCGCCGCCACCGTCTCCGGCGCAGGGGCCGCGAAAAGCGGAGCTCGCGACCGGCTCGCGGGGGAGGAGGGCGTGGGTTTGCAGGGGGACTTGGAGGAGGCGGGAGCAAGAGTAGGGGCAGAGTAGGAGGCATGTCGAAGCTGGTAGTGGGGTGGAAATTCATGGGAAGGAGAGAGAGGACGGAGATGTGGGAAGAGGCGAGGAGAGGGGAGTAGGTGGAGGGTCAGAGAGGTGGCTGGAAAGGTGGAAGCAGAAGCGGGTGAGGAGTAGAGATCAAGCCGGAAGCGGGGAGAAGGCGGGATCGAGCGAGAGGTCACGGGAGAAGATAGCGGAGGCAGCAGGGGAAACGATGGGAAACGAAGTGAGGACGCGCTGGGAGTGGGGACGCGGGTACTCGCGGGGGAGGACGACTGTGGAGCTGGGAGGAGTGGGGGCGTGGTAATAGGCGTGTCGGAGATGGTAGGGGTGTGGAAGGTCTTGGGAACAGAAGAGGGGGTGCGGTTGTGGTACGAGTCAGATCAGGGGAGTAAGCAGAACAGCGGGAAGAGCGATGCAAAAACGTGCTGGGAAGGAGGAAGAGGCAGCGGGAGAGGAGGAGAAGCCGTGACGGGAGCGGGGAGAATGCGAGGACGCAGAGGAGGCAGCTGGGGAAGCGAGGACGAGCTGGGGGTGGAGACGCGGGCGCTCGCCGACGTGTGTGTGGGAGGGGATGTCTGGAGCGCGAGCCCAACGCTCCATTTCACAGCACCGCCATCCGAGATTGTTTTCCTCCATCTGAATATTTGCGCACGGGACTTGCGGTTCCTGCAAAGTACGTTCGCGCGTTTACTGGGAAAGACTGTTCCCTTGAACGACGGGGTCTGAAAACTTTGAATCGCGTACAACGCGATTGAATTTCAAAGATTTCCACGAAGTATCGAGAACTATTTATTGCAACAGTTTAATATTTCAGATATCTTAAATATTGCCTACTGTGCTAGCTTTGAAAAAGGTGCTTTGCATGCTTTTTCAAACACTACTAAATATGACATGTACTAAATATTCTGAAATTTCCCCTCATGCTCCAAGGAAAAACATCACATACATTTCGCTGAGCTCTGATTCTACTTTCATTTAAGATATTTACTTTCCTTTGTTCTAGCGCCCTGGTACGCTAAGCAAGCTAACTCTGGCCTTCTTGCCTCTGTTGTTTTTCAACTCATAATTTTATCTATTTGTTTCAGAGTATCTTCTCTAACGTGATATATAATTTTATTTACAATTTCTAAACTTCTACCCTTCACTTATATAGATTGATTAATTGATTATTTATATTATTTCTAAAGAATTAAAACTCTTATTTACCATACATACTAAGCTAGAAAATTGAAAAAAGTCTTTGCGAGTAATATGAATTACTTTGCAGAAACAAACGCATCAAAGTAATCAGTAGAAACGCGTTCTTTTTAACTCCTACTTATTTATAACACACAATATATACAAATATCATTGATATCTAGTTTTTGATTTCTAAAATTGTAGTTCCCGGAACGCACCCCAAAATAATTGTTAACTTAATAGAAGTAGTTATATAATTATAATGTAATTTAATAATTATTGCCGGAATGGCGTTCCGTCGCGTTCCGCCAGAATTCAAGCCTTGGTTATAACACAAGTATTCACGTAGTATTCCTTTGATTTTATCTAGTGAACCACGATTTTTAGAAAATCTGCTCATGTAAAGCACGCAGAAATCAAAGGCACGCCAATGGGAAATAAGACATATGGAGTACACACGTAGTGGTAGAAGAACCAAACAGTCGGCCCTTTCCCATATCGAACTAGAACTGGAAATAATTTACTTTTACAAATTTTCGATTAATACGTGTTATATTACTAATTGGTCTGGGCATGATGCCAATCCACTAAGAGAGTGTCGACTGCAAAACAGCGCAAACAAGACACGTGAGCGAGAATTAAATAGTTGTGTATCTACTACTATGGTAATAAGTCCCGTACGTCATAGCTGACGTACGTTATAGCTGAGAGCTTGAAGTGTTCCTCTTGCGTTGAAACGTGAGATCCGGTGTCGACTTACACGTCGCCTTGCGAGTTTCGTTCCTTCAGGAATCTCACCAAGCGGGCCACCGGGAATAATTCTAAGCTCCCTAATAGTTGGTCTTTCCATATATCTGGTAGTGTAGTGCATGAATGTATATACGAGTGTGAGAGGAGGGAAAAGGATGATGAAGGGAAGATCGCGGGCGCTCTGTAGCCCATTTCTTTGAGTATTTATCTGGCATTTGCCTAGTGTACCAAAAAGAGAAACCACGGAAAACTGTCGATCAGATCAGTCGGTCGCTAGAATTCTTCAGGCAAGCAACGGCTGAATACGCCGTAGCTCTAGAGTTGGTATCGAAAATTATCCACTGTCGATACTCCACCCCCAAAACCCGCTGCCAGAGGTGCTACACAGCGACAACAGTAGTTGGCTGTGAGCTATCTCGGCCGGCGGGAACATGACGGAATTGAGTGGAGAGCAAATTAATTAACACTCCCAGCAGCAAATGAAAAGCGGCCGGACGCGGCGCCCGGCGGAGGCCCTCGTGCCCGGCGAGTTACGAGGGCGCCGACGCGCCGACGTGCGCGGGGCGGAGATGCAGCTTTATCCCCCGATTGTTCTTCGCTATTGTTCGCGCGTAACGGGCACGGCAGGGCCATCTCAGCCCTCGAGGCGCCTCTTCCCCGCCCTTGTTTATAATACACTTTGCATGCATTAACCCCGATCCTTAATTCTCGTGGACACGCGCCCTTAGGTGTTCGCCGCCCTCCCTCAGCCATCTCAGTCGCCAGACCGCGGGCTGATGCCGTGCCCTAACAGCAATTACACTGGTCTGCGAGAGGGACTGTTGAAATCGTCCTTTAGCTTCCTCACAGTTTTGAGGGGAATTCCTTTTAATTCGATCGTAATTTTGATCATTGAAAATAATATTCTGTAAGTGAGCGAAAGTTGAAATACAAAGGGGAGGTGAACTTAATTAGATATTTAAAAACATTTTTGATGGCTGACTTAAAACTTTCAGAAAACGTAATCTGCCTACCGGCTGAGTTATCTCGCAGCCAGCTGGGCATCTGAATCTGCAGTGACTCTGATCGTAAGGTCCTAGAGTGAGTCCCAACAGGGGCGGATTATCGATACTATCTCTAATAGTCGAATTCAGACGCTGCACGGACGACAATTCTTGCGGTCAATAGTGTTTGTTGATTTTTCTTATCAATATCAGGCGAAAATCAGAGGGCCCTAAGAAACTAGTGCCGGACCGCGCGATATCTTTCCTTCCCCTTACTTGTCCCATTCTCTTCCCTTACACACACACACACACACACACACACACACACACACTACATGCACGACACTATCGCACATGTTGGGAGGCCAGGCGGAAGCTTAGAGTGTGTCCTAGACGGGGAGGTACCCTCTGGGAGAGATACCTGGAGGAGGACATTCTCGGCTTGCAGACATTGCTTTTGTGACCATCAGTAATGGTTTCACAAATATGTCATGATTGCCTTCTAGGAACCACTCGCATTTACCAATTATATCCACTTCTAATAGCTGATTTTTTTATTGCCACATCCTGCTATCATCACCCTCCCTCTACGTCTCTTTTTCTAATATCAATAGGGCACTCTCCAGTCATCAATAAATGAAATATGATATTCATATTACTCCCACACAAACAGTTTAACAGTAATATCACAAGTAGTAAAATAATGTTTCAAATCCATTACTAAAATTGTGAGCTTCTGTGCAGAGGGGAAAATAAATTTCACACATTCATAAGTACACAACCAAGTCAATACACTTTAAATGACGTAAAATCGTACATATTCATGCACCTCTCTCAAGTCTTAATCGCTGTCAGTTCGCGTGCCACATTCCACCCGCCTCCTGTTTACTAGGCCATCGTCGCCATCTAATGCCCCGCCCCCTCTGCCACGTGCATCTTCCGTCTCGAACCAGACGTCCCCCCGTGTCCCGCCCCCGCCCCAGGTCGGGCCAGGCCGAGCCGGTCGCTCGCGCGCGCGCGCGCGCGCGCGCGCCGGGTCGCCGCGGGCCGCCCGTCGGAAAAAACAATGAAATGGATAGCATCGCTTCTCCGACGAGCGTCGCTTATTATAATGCGCTCTTTGTAAACTGGTCGCTTCGGCGGAACACCAAATGCGGCAGCGGCGGCGGCGGCGGCGGCTGCCATTGGCGCGGGTTCAACGCGGGGCGGCCGCGGGCGCGTTGTGTCGCGCGCCAGAGAGCGACCGAGCCCCGCGGAGACGCCCGCGGTCACGCCCTATAATCAGCGCCCGGCCCCACGCGGCCTCTGCGCGCCCCGGCCCATCGCCGCCCAATGTCGTCGGAGTCGGCGGCGCCGCGACGGCGACGACGATGTGGGCCAATAACGCGGCCGCGACCCCGCGCCGATCGCGCGCCGCATACAAAGCACGAGGAGGAGGCAGGCCCGGCGGAGGCTCGGCGGCGCGGGCCTCTTCTGGAAAGGTTGCCAAAGGAACCAATTCATTCAAGCATTACGAAGTATTACTTAAGTTTTTATACTTGTAATATCGTATACTTGTTATACAGGTAAAACTTGAATCAGACGTTAATCTGATTGAGAGGGATGGTTGCAAATATGAGCAGTAATTTTCAACTATTTTCAACACATTGTACAGTAATTTTAACTTTTATGAATACTTATTTTGGTTCACAGGTAAAAATATGTGTTAGTGTGGATTATGTTACTCGTGAAGAAACCTCTTGTAAAAATGTAATATTATTTTTGATTGATTGATTATTGATTCCGAGCGCGTCAATTGTTAAGCTCATTACTCTTGTAAGTGTATCATATGTTTTTATCGTGGGGGACGGTGATCTCGCATTGAACGAGGAGATTCGCCGAGCTACGTCAGCATGCGTTTCCCCCCCCCCCTCAAATTTAATCTCCCACCTGCGGGGCACCGCCCCAGCAGGGACAAGATCTAAGCTTTAGACTGGTCTCTCCGACAAGCGTTGTAGTGTAGTGCATGTTGTAGTGAGTAAGTGTGTGTGTGCGCGTAAGTAAGGGGTGATGATAGGACAAGGAAGAGGAAGGAAAGATCGCGCACGGTACGTAGCCCGTTAGAGTACTACACCGCCATTCCCTTGGTGTTAATCGGAGAAACCATTGAAAAGTATCTATCAGAGCTCCAAGTCGCGAGAATATTCCTGCAGACAGAGGTGAAGGGACCTAGTTGTGTAGTTAGTGTCGAAATTCTTGCCACCGTCGGGACTGGAACCTTAGGACCTCCTGGTCAGAGGGACTACAGATGATGCTCTGAGCCACCTTTGCCGGTATGTGAGATTTGATATGATGATTTGAACAATAGAATTGAAATAACTTCATTCGATACATTTATGATATAATTTATTAGCTCTCTGAATACACTGGATATTGATAGTGGATGGTTCGAACGAGTTACGCGGACACGCACAGGTCATAAGAATACTGCCAGGAACCGAGGGCATAAGCAAGAGCCGCTGTGATTAAAATGCATTACGAGTAAAGCAGGCCGTAAATCTACTTTATTGCAAAAACAACGACAAAAACATCAAAACAACAACAGCTCCAATTCCGTTCGTAAAGACCTACAGCAACTTCCGCGCAGGCTGTTGTGCCGTGATCTCAAGAGACTGATATGAGACTTACAAAAACATATTTAGCGTTAATTCCTTTGTGAGCACTTGGAGTTCACAGGTGAGTCAATACCCTCCACAAAGCAAATGGGTTACGGGTAGGCATTTGAAATGGAGAACGCAAAGAAAAGGCGGAAGGGGGGTACGATGGTTTTTGTGGCCGCCAATTGTCCTCCCGCGCGCTGCAACACGAGGCCGACGCCGTCCCGCGCCGCCCACGCAACGTCGGCTCTGCGCCGTTTCGTTCAGATCTGCCCGGCCTCTCCGCGTCCCGTTTTGCTCTGACCTGCCCCTCCTCTCCACATCGTGTCCGCGTCTATCCCGTTCCCACCGGCCACCCCTTTCTTCTCGACCGACCCACCTGACTTCGCCACCCCACTCACTGAAACCGCCCCGCCCCGACCACTCCTCCGTCACCTTCCTCGCGCTCACTCCGATCTTGCCCCGTGTCTCCGAATAACAAAACTCACTTCTTTTCTTTCTATCAGACCTCACCCTCGCCTCTATCGTACCTCTTCCAACCACACGCTCCGATTTCGCCCAACCCTTTCACCGACTCTAACCTTGTCTCGACCGACCTGTCCGACCGCAACCACCCGTCCGACCCGACCCGTCCGGGACCCGACCTCCGTCCGACCCGACCCGTCCGACCCGAACCGCCGGACTACGATGCCCGTCCGACCCGACCCGTCCGACTCGACCCGTCCGACTCGACCCGTCCGACTCGACCCGTCCGACCCGACCCTCTGCTACCAGCCACGCTCCGACGCTACCCGCACCAACCACCCCCGCCCCTCACCTCACCTCTGGGTCGATGGTTCCTGCAATTCTCCCTGAATTGTGTGCCTTAGTAATGAACTCTTCATCGAACACGATGTAGTACATGTTCAAGAGTAGTATAAAGTAGTGGGACTTGAGCGATCATTCTTCACTTTGGAAATTATTGTTTTTATAGTGAAAATAGAATCATACTGAACCTGTCTCCTGAAGTTTCTGAAACATCGTGCTACGGAGTGGGGGGAACCCACCTAAATGAAGTTTGAAGGGCTAAAACCAGGTTAAAGTGCTTAGAACACGTTTCCTAGTTATAGATGACGGTAAAGAGTGTTCCAGCGTATAGCATGTGTTGCGGGTTGCATAGCTCATGAACTTCTCCCTATTCCATAATGAATCAATCAATCACATTAATTAAGCCTTATTTTACGCGGCGAGGCTCAGAGCATCAGTCCTGACCTGTAGGCGCTCCTTTCATCATCTAGCAGAGAAAGAAGGTTTGACTTGAACGATGAAATAGGCGATTTCAGTTCAGCTCAAGGGGTTCTTTTAAGCTTGACTTTTTTTTTAACATGCAGTAAATCTGCAACATGAAACAGACGGCTTTAATTCTTCACCAAAGTAAGGAGTAGGATGGATTTTTACGCTCTCAAAACTTCATGGCTTCGATCGGGTTTGAACCCGTGAACTTGTGTATAACAATCTGATATGCTAATCGCTACAACACGAAATCCACATCCGAACGTCAATTTTTTCGTGTCTTTGACGCAGATATGAGGGATATTTCTCTATCCAGATCTTGCACATTTGCGGGGAATTAGTGTCGAATTAGTTTCGTACAAACTGTACAAAACCTCTATCATTCCTTAGTATAGTACATGTAAATAGGTCATCTGTATGAAAATACAATTATTAAAGCGAATGTTTTGATACTTTGAAATTTATATTTAATGGACAGATGTAATAGCAGTTTCAAGATGTATTACTGAAGATAATGAGTTTATTCATCACGACATATTTTCCAGATATTTTGTTTTAAAATTGTGAAATTGCGGAAAAACAGGGAGTTTAAATAGTGCATATGATATCATTCGTTACATTGTTTTGGTTCTGAGTCATGCATCTAGATAGAAAGTGGAAACCTTCCACACATACGTTCGTTAAAAACCTGCTTACGAGTCCTGCGATATGAGTCTGCTGCTCTTGATCAGGCAACTAGGCTGTGCACCTGAGGTCCCTCAGGCGCAACCCTACCATATTGCAGTTACTTGTGCACATTGAAGATGCTGGGGAAGTACTAACAAAAGAAGAAAGTCTGTGTATCTGAAGATGCTCTCTCGCATACGAATAGTATCCCTTGGTGATGACATTCCATTACCTACACTACTCACTGTAAAAAATTGTAAATGTGTTTTTTGTTAAAAGTAATTAAAAATACTTTGACAGGCAGCAAGCTTTGTCATATTCTATTAGTACTTTCTGAATTGCATAAACAAAACACAAAATCGTTATTTCTGTAATTCAAGTTTTGTTATCTTAACTGTAGTTGTATATTCTGTTATCAAGATCAATTCACAGAATCATAACTACTATTGGAAATAATGTTACGTACCAATATGGTATGTAAATGGTCGTGGTAAAATTTCTTTATCTACAGAATAATTGAAAAAATATTTCGAGCTGTTACTAATTTATTTAATTTGTATTTACTCTTATTACTCATGTTCATAATTTGTCATATTCGTTGTAAAGTAACATTTACAAAATAGGGCATTAGAATTTGTATTAAGTTATTAGGTAATGACAAGAACGTTTTGCACAGAACACGCTGTATTTGGAAAGTGTACATCCGCTCCAGTCATAAGACGTGACGCGAATTTATTGTCGTGTAAAATTATAACCGTTTGCGACGTAACTACACGAAAATCAACCACATTGCTACTAGTGTAGAAAGTTTGGCCGTGTCGGCCTGGGCCTCCCGCCGGCGGCAGCGGGGCCTCCCGGGATCGAACTAGGCTCGCCTGAGCCAGATCTCCCACGCGGCCGCGCGGCCGCCGCCCGCGGACGGCGCGCTCACGATTTCTGATTGCTAGTTTGAGCCGACGCTTATAGTGATCGCTGGACGCATGTAGGGGAAGTCGTTTAACGGTGTACGTGATTTAGTACGTTCGTTAGATCCACTCGACGATGCCTGCGTCCTTAGTGAAATCTCTGACGGCCGGTCTACGTCTCGTTTTCGCCGAATGTAGTAAACCCGTCCGATATTTTCTTCAGGATCCGAATATTATTACGCGAGGGATAATAAATAATCGATAATTAGAGGCGCCTAGCGTTCTGGCATGACTTCTATAGGCCCTTTCATTTTGTAATCGCCTACCGAAACGATCTCTGGTGTCACACGCTTTCCTCCTTAGAAAGCCTTGAAGTGTGCATAAATCAGGGTGCTCATGATCAGGGAAGTCAACGAGGCCTGTTGAAGCCTGTCTACGTTAGTATGGTAATGAGTGCCATATCGACATGCCGTGTGAGTTTTGTGAAATACGTTCTGTAAGGAGCCGTTTAGATGGCCTCGTTGACGAGGACACGAATAATACAATCGCCATTCAAATTGAACACATTTCAAAATAGAACGTTAGGAGTAACATCAATAATAATTAATGATCGTCTTGTAATGCTCCATCAATCAAAGGCAAATAGAAAAATGAGAGGTAAAGACGAACGAAATAGGAGCTTCGACTTGCATATCACGACGTTATGAACTGCGGAAGTCAAACTGATTAAGTCTATTGAGTTATTGTTGATTTGATTGATTAATTCCTCTGAGATGGTTACCAAGATGAACAGCGCCAAAATAATGACAACCACTATTCGAATACGAGTATAAACTTATTAAACCGACAAATTGCCCTTCTACTGACAGAAAGATCACCCAGAAAGCAAGCAAATATTCGCAAACCGTTCAATACACTAATCTTTGATGTATGAACCTGAAATCTAATCTACTGATTCTGAACAAATATTCCATATGTGCTGACACGTGATCAAAATAACATATCTTCATTGTATTGCACTTATAAATATTTTCTGAATAAACCATTCTGATTTGACACATACACATACACATTTATAGTTTATTCATAAATATGTTTACAAACGTTTAGGGGTGTTGTGATCCTCCACTTATGAATTACTGTGAAAATACCAGAAGATTCCGTAACATAGGAAATAAAACAGCATCAGCCACAGTCGCTGCTGCAACCACCACCACCACCACCACTACCACTACCACACCAACCATCAGCTTAATGCGCGACGTCCCCGCCGCAGGCTACGCCTCACCCAGCTCCTCGCGCCTTAACAAAGACGTCAACTCAATTAGCACGTAGCGTGCGGACGCTTCTTGGCGAGGGAGCGGCGAGGGGGTGGCGGGGAGACACCGTAAAGAGCGGACTGATGCATTTGCCTAAGCCGCGCAGTGGTTCCGAAGAAGAAAAAAACGGGAAACGAGTTAATTGTGCTCTTGGAATATATAAAGACTATTAACGGAGGTTTCGTATCATTGAGAGCCAATAATTTATTCATAATTCAAACTGGTAATTGGCGAACGTAAACATTTTTAAAACGTTTTACATTTGAAGCATTTGATCATTAATGTCGAAATCTCCGATTATTTTTCTAGAGTTAATATTCAAAACTGAGAAATCTATACGGTTTTTCGTCAGACTTTTTTATTTGCTGAATTGCATACGCCATTTTGAATTTACGAACTTTGACGTCGTCTTCAAATTCAAATTTCCAAAATGTAAGAACCCCCCTCGAAAAAGGATTCAAACTACATTACCTCTAACGACATTACGGCTTTACGACCATAGAGTTGCAGGTACCTCAATATCGTGATACAAATCCAGGTGTCTTGTGAACAATGATGTTTGCAGCTCTGGGTACACTTTGGTTTTTCATCTCGTACCAACACGCTATGTGGAGTATCTTTTACGTATCAAATCAGTGCACATTTCTGCTAATCGGGTACAAGGAACCATAACGAATACAAATGAACGAAATAAATAAATAAATAAATAAATAAATAAATAAATAAATAAATAAATAAATAAATAAATAAAATTCCTTCTCTTTTCTGGTTCATAGCGACACCTTATCTGGCGGCAGCGCGACGGCGGCTGCGAGCGAGCGGCAAGGCGGCCGCGGGCGCTGCTTCCGTGCTTCATTAGGGGGGCGGCAGTAGCGGCGAACACGTGCGCGCGCGAGCTGGGCTTTCTCCCGAATTAATGCGCGGCAGTTGCAAAGCGCGCGCAGCCTCATTCATCAGGATGCCGCGGCGCGCGGTGGCGGCGGCGCTGATGGAGACCCCCGAGACGGACGGGGAAGGCGGTGCCGCAAGTGCCACGACGCCTCGACGACGGAGCGGAGGGCTGGCCGGCGCGAACCGGGCCGGCAGAGAGAGGGCAGTGGAGATTGAGACAGCGGCACTCGACCGACGGTGGGGCGCTTGATGGCGAAGATGCCATTGGTGACGTGTGAAAGACGCGGTGACGATGGCGCAAGCAATTGATGGGGAAGATGTGGTGTATGTCCGAATAATAACGGGTCTCTACGAGGATGGCGTGAAGATGTGGAGATAATTATGAGGCGATGAAATTGTGATGTCAACGTGATGAATAACGATGTTGATGACTTGATGCTTACGTTATGATAATGTGAGGATTCCGTGATAATGTTGTGGAAAGCCTGTAATAACGTCAATTAGTACGTCAACATGAAGTTAAGACAAACGAGAATTTTTGCTTCTTCATAATACATAAATAATTAGTTTTCAGAAATGTAAAAATTAAAAACGCTACTACTACAATATCGTACCAATTTCGGGCGCGTGAATGTTGAAAATAATAATGTGTATGAAACCAGAGCTGGTTTCAATAAAAAATTCACGAAGTTTTTTGAACAAATAGTGTACAGTTTTTTATTGTTTCCACGCTAAAAAAATGTGTTCGCTAATTATTTTTGGCTACACACTTTTTTTTCTAAAACTCTATACGTTGAACTTTAACAGTAATTTACTTTACCTACTCAAAAAATGTATATTTCTAAATATTAATTTATTTGTTTTTTATTAGTTAAAAACTGCGTGTCACTATCAGAGACGTGCAATCTGTGCCCGTTCCTTGGGATTTCCACCCAAATCATATACATATAAAGTTTAATTATGAATATGTACGTTTTGGGCCAGAATTAATAAGAAATTGATTGATAAGAAATGTAATAAAAACTATTTTTAAACTAAAATAGCAACATATTTTGTCTATTTTCGCTTATCGTGCTCTTTGTGAAGATATCTACTTACAGCTTCAAGTACATGGCGAACTATTCTGTGAATAAGTATATCTCACACTGACCTCAGGAAATCCCAAAGCTGAAAGGCACAATGGGAAAGAAGAAGCGCTCAGGAAAACATGCACGGATACCCAAGCGACATGTGTGACCAGGAGCAAATGAACAGACCATCGCAGCATTTCTTCAAAAGATCAGAGAAAGTGCACGAAAAAGATGATCGAAATAGGAGACATTGACCAAGAAATACTTGTTAAGATACATTCAGTATTTGTAGAACTATACAATAAATGTGGTCATTAATGCATTAAAATAATATCGTTTTTAAATCAATATCATTTCCTTTTCGATCCTCAGTGTATTCTTTAACTGTATACAAATAGATTTGCAATAGAAATTATTTTACTTGCCATTTTAACTTGTTTATCGATTCCAACTGTCAATGTGTTCTCAAATAATGTAAACGTATTATATGTGAATTTTTTGTAGTGAACTGTTGATACTGACACCCCAATGAATATGATTAATATGTCGAGTGTTATGGCTACATATAACTGCATTGGGTGAAAATATTTTCTCTCCTGAATGAATGATTTTTTCAAAAATTATTGAATTGTAACTCAAGAGGAGGGTAGTGGCAACTTAATAAAGAGAGGTTTACAAGAATCACGTAAGCGCCATATCCTAATTATTCGTACAATTTTTTTCTATATCTAAAATCTGAGACCTGTAAGATGACATTCCTGAGAATATGCCAGAGGCGAGAGTGATTATTGGCAAAACATACACAACGAACAGAATGAAGGCTGACTGAATTTGAAAGAATTATGAACACAGCAATAGGAACTTCATTTCGCGTTCAATTCATTAAAAACTACGTTACATTTGAAATTTTACTGAATTGAGAGACCCAAAAATGCTGTTACTTTAATAATAATCAAATTGTTCGCCCTTCAATGTAATTTACAATTGTTTATTTGAAAAGTAAAACTGCATTTCATTATTCTCCCTTTCGATTACTAATAATTCACTAAGTTCATACTCACAAATAATGTTACAGGACGTATACTCGATTCAAGTGAAAACAATCTTATCGGAAGACTATCGGAATAAATCCTTGATATTGAGGTATTGGGATGGTTTATTTCACTATTTGGAATGTGAAATACACAAAAATATCTGACTTCGACCGACGTCTACACAAAAACGTGTAATATATGCACTTAAATATGTCGCATACATCAAGACATGTAAAGAAAAAATCTCAGAAATATACAAAATGAAAATGCGCTAGATTTGTATTATTTTTGGTGATGTGTAATGTTATATACATTTCCTTTCGATATGCGTAATCAGTAAAAATATGCAAGTGAAGTTCCGCAGTCTAGTTATTATAAACATTATTTTTAGTGAAATGACACGAACATTTTGCACTTCACAAAAAAAGCAAGCAGGTCATTTTGCACATGACTCACTGATTTTTATTACATGCAAACCCAAAATTGGTACAGCATTGCAGTAATCTACCATTGATTTACCATGGAATTTATTATTTTCTTTCGTTTTAAGAAAAAAAGACGTTCATTCCGAATCAGACAATGGCTGTATTTTCTGTCAATTGCGGGTTCTGTATTCTTCTGGCGTAATGGATTGAATACTTTTAACATAAGTTTAAAGTAGCAGTTGTTTCGCCATACGATTCCGTGAGCTTTTCTCGCGAGTGCTTTACAATTTCAGACGTTGGCGGTAATAGAGACGATTGTCATGGCACTTTAATGAAAAACTACTGTGGCGTCGTTAACACGAGGGCCAGAACCGTTAGGTCGGTGAAAGAACGCTGCGGGGGAGGAAGGGGTTGAGCCTGAACTTCCGGGAGTTTGCGCTCTGGCGGTTGACTCAGGTAGAGTCGCAGAGCCAAAAATAACCATAGGCTGTAAACTCCGAGGATGCTAGCCGGCGAGCCTCGCTTACGGAAGCAGGCGAGCCAACCCTGAGAATCCTGTGTGTGGGCGTAAACCAAGCTGCTGGCCAGCGAGCCTCGCGGCCGCCAGCCGGCGAGCCTATCTATGGAACAGTGGTAAGGGTGTCAGCCTCAACTATTTAACGCGGCGCCATCTGCGCCCGCGCTCTCATTCAGTTAGCATCGGGGAGCTTGTACGTGTATGTACAAGGAGTGTAGGAGTGTGGGCGAGATGTCCGGAGAGTAAGGGCCAGACGATCTCGCGTGCTGTAGGCACACGGTCGCCACGACCGGGTTAAATTTTGGCGTCAGGCCATGTGACGGTAATTGTCACGGGACAGAGGTCCGACAGCGCGCATCACGCGTGACTTGTATTTTCTGCGGTAAAGCAGTGTTCTGAAAGGAAAAGTTTGCCGGAGTGTTTTAATGTTAGCAATTCATTGTAACTTGTACATAATCTTTAATATATTATTTTTCTTTTGTTACTGAAATTTATTTCTTATTTCACTACGTCACACTACACTACACAGAATACACTCAATAGCCAGGTCACGTACACAGTCACCCACATTTTAAACCCATTTTAAACAACTGATCTTGACGTAGTAATCCGAATTTCTTTTACGCTTATTCATTTTACACAACTCAAATAAATTCACAAGCACACGTGTTACGCGATCCGCCATTACATCCAAACTATTATTTCGCTTGGTATTTTCGTTTACCCCTTTCCTTTAAAGTAACACGTGTCATACATGTAACACATAACATATAATAAAAATGTGATTATTTGAGACACATACGACTTTCTACTGAATTTTATGAGCATGCACTTGAATAGTAGGGAACTATTTTACAACATGTGTACTAAAAATCGTTCGAGAAAGAATGTGTGTCGCGGACTTGCAACCAATCACCAATTATACCTTGGTTAAATAGTGACTAAAGAGTTGAAAAATAAGCGTGTTAAAGCAAAATTGCGTTATGAATTTCAACATTAAATATCGAAACCTGCACAAGCGAAAATTAAAACTGCCAGTCACCCTCATTCCCGATCCCTCCTCCGTCACAAAGTGACTCGCTACTCCCCCACATTCCGAATCGTGAGATAGATGCCACTGCTTTTATGAATTGGCAATTGCACATGGTAATTCTTCGTCATGAAATAAACGGATGAACCAACAGAAAAAAGGCCAAACAACGTTCGTGAGTGGAGTGTCATATACGATTGATTTTTTTTATGTATACAAGATAAGATTATATATATAATCCATAATTAGGTAATTATTTCAGATTCACATATTATTGAAACCAACGAAAAATAATAATAATAATAATAATAATAATAATAATAATAATAATAATAATAATAAAGCTCCAGAGAAAGGTATCAACAATGTATTTACACTCAACTTTTACTCTCAATTTTTGGGATCTCATGAATTGATATTCACTAATTAGGAAAGTCATTTGAGAAACTCTGATATCGCAAATTTTTTTTTCGAAAACTTCTAATTTTTATTCATTATGACGTAACGAAACCATTGTTAAGTTAAGAAATAAAAATATACGACATAAATAAAAATCATTTAGTATCAAAATGTTTGGCAGTTATATTGCGTGTAATATCAACGAGTCCAGTATCACTGAAGTGAAATCAAGACCAAACACCTGCAACATGAAAATCAGTCAAAAGGTTTACGCTGCAACCTAGATATTATTCGCACATTCACACGGATAAAACTAAGAATTAATATTGATTTTGACGCACGAATTCGTTGTTAGTGGCCACCATATAAGTCAAAATCTTCATACAGTCTAAATCACTACTCCCCTGGAAATAGTTCGTTGTAGAATCATCAAATCTGTAATTTGATTCAGTTGTAATAAACGCGGGAGGAAACTCACTCATTGTCCACGGTAAAAAAAAATTTCCTTTCTTTGCGCAGTAGAACAGGAGGCCGAGAGTAAAGGGAGTTGCAGGTTGAGAGACGGCGGCGGCTGTTTTGTGAAGGTGGTCGGGTGGGCGTGGCACCCGCGGGCACTCTGCACGCCGGTTTCCATTTTAGATTCACGGCCGACGCTGAAGACGTGCATCCTGGTCCAGACGCTGTCTAAAAGCGGCGCCTGTGGAAACGCCCCTTCTTTCACTTCGGCATTTCCGCTACTTGTCAAGCATGTAACGAACGACTCCTCGCGAAAAGCCCAGATCTCCGCGCCTACGACCCTGGAATCTTGTTAAAAGCTTTTATATTCCGCGAAGAATGAAGGGGAAATCCTTGTCCTGATCTCCACATATTTGTGGTGAAATTCTGTTAATGTCAGTTTACACTCAGGTTTATGATGAGAGAAAAGTGTCGTCATAGGATTTACGTAGAATTTTCTTTCGCTAAAAGCTAGGTGGTTGGTAAATGATCATAAAACATTTATGTCAGTGTGAACCAAATTACCTGGCGACTTTCTAAGAAGCTGCATCAATGGGCAAGACTGGAAAATAAATCTGCGACTTAGGCATACACTGGTAGAAATGAACTATCAACGTGTAGTAGATGTACTTAGACATTATTTTTTAATTAAGAAGTTTCTCAATTCTTGAGCAGTCTCCTCCGGGAATCCATTCCGAACCACAGGAAGAGTAAGGGTGTCAGAGGATACGCGGCTCTATTATGCAAATATTTTTTTTTCGTCTTAACAAGGAGAGCAGGAACCTCGCGTGAGATTTCGTCGCGGGTCCCCGAGCTCTCGGCGCCGCGGCGGCTGGGATCCGTCAGTGCAGGGCCCCAGGAAGCGCTGGCGATAAGGACCGCACGTTGCCTTCAATGGCGTCTTTGTTGCCCCCGCTTCTGGCCCGGGCGCCATCTTATGTTGATGTCCTAATACCGGGGGTGTACACACGGCCACTACCGACATTGATCTAATGCGCAGTATTGGTCTCGATGTGGGGTAGTGTTCTCGATTTAACTCCTTTTCTGGATTTCATAGCATCTTGTAGGTCTTAAGTGGACTATTCGGCTTAATGAAGTTGTGAAGAATGAATGAAAGGGCTGGCGCATCTGTTATTTTGTGAGTGTTTTTTTTTTACTTTTGAATTACTTTTATGTATATAAAGAAAGTTATGTAATGCAGCGAAAACGGCAATGTTTAGAAAGAAAAATCCGTATTTTAGGACCCTGATACCGAAACATTCGTACTGTAGGACCCTGATACCGACTCCGTTGCAAAAAATATATATTGTTACTATTTTGTCTTCGAGCCAAATGACAACAATAATAAATTATTACATTTGTTTCCACAAAATTGATCCAATCATCATGGATTTAAAGTCAGATCGTACACTAAACTAAAATTCTACGGTAATTCCAATATAATACATAGTTCAACAAATTGAAGGAAATATAATAATAATTATTAAGTAAAATGAAGTAGAATTTGTAGGAATTTCGGCGAGTTTCTAATCAGTTACGTTACACGATTAAAATAAAGCTACAAACGGAAAGAGAGACGAATTTTATGCGAGAAAGGTGAAATGATACTGACATGGAAAGAAGTACTAACTAAAACAAAATAGAAAGAATAAATGATATTTCGAAAGTGTCTCCAAGATATAAAACGATAAAACGAGAAAATAACAAAAAGCATCAGAATATAAACGTAAAAAAGGCCAATATGTGCACGTCATCTCGGAAATATATCATGAATTCTGAATTTTAGGATAATGTCGTAAGGCCTGAACTGTCCAATACTTCACGTTCACACTTTTCATTCTGGGCCTTCGTCCAGTATAAGGTTGGGAGGACGAATGCAATTTTGAAACACGCCCAATATCATAGGAATGCGTGAATTACAAAAAAAAGCTTCTCAGAGAGTTGGCATTATTTCAATATGAGTGAAGAGAGACGTTCCAAAATCCGTTAATACATATGCGGAAAGTGCAAACTTCAATCAGCACAAATGCATTGTTTTAATGAACGTGCAGAGAAAATGAGAGAAATCGAGAACCGTATGTCAAAACACCCTCTTATTTATGGGAATAAGATCAACGGAACATTCATAAATTACTTTTAACATTTCAGAATTCGTTCTCAAAATATGTTACATTTAAGTTATTTTTGCAAATAAAGAGAACAGAGAATGTCCGTTTTTCAATTCCCCATAAGAGTGATTCTTAAAATATATTTTAACTCGCTGCGTGCGAAACGTGGTTTCTCGTGCTTGTTTATCGTGTGAGAAACATCGCAAAACGTGTGCGAAACATCACGAATCGTGTCCGAAATATTTGTAACTATTCGCAATTGTCTTTCGTCTTGCCGACGTCTTTGTTTAATTATTTATAAAAAACAGTGTTAAGACACTGACGGGAATCCATTTATTTCGTACAAGCAAGGTATTTCATCTTAATTAATATTTATATACTCGTACTTTTACTTGACGCATTACGTTTCGCTCACAGCGTGTTAAAAATAGTAGTTGCTAAAGGGGCGCGAGGTGATACTCACACTCGTCTCTTTGTCGTACGAGCGTAGCACAGACGATGAGCTTGACACGTGACACTAGTAAATAGTTGTAATTTTCCGGAAGCTGTTACATATTTGTCATTTCAGTTTCGTCAAACCCTACACTTACTTTTTATTTCGAAATCGAAAACCTGTACAAGATATTTATGGGCATACATACGCATTTACTCTTCAGAGAAAAAGGTTTCGTGACATTTTTATTATTATTATTATTATTATTATTATTATTATTATTATTATTATTATTATTATTATTTAAGGTTTCATCAACTACTAGGTCAAAGGGTGTGGAAGGACGATCACAATACAACCATGCCCGAGGCAGGACTCGAACCCGCGAGACATTATTTACAACAAGAAAAGCGACCAATAAAACATACATAAAAATACATTGAAGTTCAGAAGATTCAACATATTAGTCGCGTGCTGACACACATGGAGAATGATAGTATCGCTGATAGACTACAAATATAAGTATAAACTGTTGTGAAATGCTTCTTCTTGCAGATCAAACAAGTTGTGCATGTACGATAAACAAACTTGCAAAAAAGTTCAGTAAATTACATGCAAAGTGAAAAATATGTAAAATATCGAACATGAAGTTAGTTAAAAATGGTATTGTACAATCGTTAAGTACTACTCGCCGCTTTCGCGTTCGAAGCAGCCGCACTGTGTGTGAAGCAGAGCGTGAAAGCTTGGAGAACATTCAAATGTTCTCGCTGCATCCGAGCGGCAGCCCGCACCCTCCCCGCAGGCGCCCTGCAGTCGGTCTGCCTTTCGGACAGACAGACGTGCTCGTATTGTTCTAACGAGCGAATAGAATTATCGTATTTCCTTCTGCCATGCGCAAACCCATTAGCTAGCGTAATGGTTATTGGTTCACTTCGTTTCCTAACAATCGAATAGAATTATAGTTGCTTCTAGGGAATATGTGGCTTATATACTACGTGCATTCAGAGAGAAAGTGGGATTTACTATTCGGTAGGCGCATCTCGCTAACGAGATCACCGTGGCCGACGCCCACCTGCCCTGCACTGCGGCCGACGCGCACTTCTTCAGGGGGTCGTGAGCCTGAAATTCAAAGCTCCACCAATTGTCGGCCAGACGCCATGTATCTCATCATGAGAATGCAGTATTATATTCTAGATCCTCTTAACTCTTGTGGAATGCTGTATGTCACAGGTCTAAGAGAACTAATTCACTTGTAATTAGTAATAACCACAAGGTTGAAATTGAAGTGAGTAGCATATACATTTTCGCTTCTCGGATATGATGGGTTTCTCCATGTCCATTGCTTATTACAAATGCAATATTTTGTTAAAGACATGTATAAATTCACGTAATATCACATTGTCCGTTTTTCTGAACTTGACAAAAATATTCAGTAAACTATGTGAGAATGTATATGTATTTGAAAAATACTGAACTTTAGTTGTTAATAAATACGAAACGTACTTTTGTTTCCACTGACTGTGATCTTTATGAAAAACACTCAATCTCAGTTTTAATACGTACATCACGAGAAAGTAAAAAGTGAATGAACGAAATTCGACGAAAACTATGCAGCCTCCGGTCATGTGAGTTGTATATGGTTTCGTTACGAACGCATTAACTCCGGAACCATTAAAAATAATGCAACAGTTTCAATTTTGACTGAAAGTGCAATTATTTGATAATATTATTCCACGAAATCGCGTAGTGTGCGAAACCAACTTAATTCTCATACTCAGTGGGTCTCTGCTGGTGGGCGCACGCAATTAAATACTTTCTATTAACGTGTCGCGTAATGGAACCGCAACATTTTTTATATTCTTGATTACATTTTGGAAAACCATTTGCCTGGTTTGTACAGCAACTTTTTTGCTACTGCAGACCTCTAGTTATTGCTGTTATAGTTCAAATAAACAAGAATTGTAGTGCAATTTTTAGAGCAACATAGTCAATAACTTTATTGGAGGCGAAGGACGTGGTAATTTGAAATTAACTTCCAAACACAATAGCAATTTTTGAGGAAAACAATTTTTCATTCCGTTATCTACAGTGAAGAGGGGGAATCTGTGTTACCGTGTCAATTTCAAAACCATCACGTTGCCCATCGATATTGGACGAGCCGTTACTGAAACCACAGATACAGATTATTATCAAGGTTTTGTTACTATATTACATATTCCCTGTGGGACCGAGGGCAATACCGCCACACCCATCCTGTACGTGCAGTGCGTCATAAATCATGTGGAATAGCTTCGCACGCCGAGGCAGCGGCCAGCGGCAGTCACCCAAGCGGAGCGGCACTCGCGAGGGCAGACGAACTGGTGCATGAGCAGCCCCAATAACACTGTAGAGAGCTCACCGACTTTGCTCTTTACGTACAAAAATCGACAAACTGACTACATCTTGCAGACTTTTACAGATTGAATAATCAAGAGAGTCGTAATGGCACCAGACTTTTTAAAATAGGAGTTTCAAACGGCAATATTTTAAGAACATTTCAAATTTTAGCTAATGGAAATTATTTTGTTTCCTTTTTATCGAAATTCTTCTACGGGTTCTTGATTTAAAATTAATGGGAGAAAATTTCCGGCAATATTTCCTGATCACATTATGAAATTTAGTAATCTAGAATGATCACGCCTAACACAGTCTATCATAACGTATGTTGGTCTAAAAATTCGTCGAATATGGCCTGGTATCAAAATATTCGTGAAATTACCAATTTTCTACAATCAATCTACATTCACATTACTGAACAACATTCTAGTCCCTCGAATACTTGTATTCCTTAATTTATACAACTGAGGTAACCGAGAGGAAACAAGGTACCGTTACCGAGGTTCCTGACTCCCTCCGCAGCTCGCTGTTTAGGGCCCCGGCGCACTACCTGGCTCGCCTTGCCATGCGCGGCGCGGCGCCGCATGCCGCCTGCCGGTAGCCCGCGCCAGCGAGGCGGACAAGAAGGATGTGTCCTCATCCAACGTATATTTCACCCAATGGCTCCGCCGGGGTCACAAATAAATTGAAACATTTCCCGGTGGAGATACGCATCTGCGCTAAAGGGTGGGAGAGGGGCAGGGAACTCAACTCCACACCGGTGTTCCGGAGACAAGCTCATTTCGCTGATTAGGCGACAGGGCGCGCCTCCGGGGATTCGCGGCGGGCGCGCGCCGGCGCCGCGGCGCTGCGGCTGCGGAAAAAGCCTCCCCACAGGGTCCTTCGCAGCGGGGCAGTGGCGGGCGGACGACCCCCGAGGATTTATCTCCCGCGAGGGAGCTCGTCCCCCCTGCCTCCGCGCACCGCCCCGCCTTCGATAGCGCAGATGCTAGTCGCCGTTGTTTAAGATGCATTCTGCCTCGCGCCTGGGTGTCCGGGCGCCGCCGCCGGCCACCGCCGCCGCACGCCGCCGCGCGCCGGCGGTGTGTTCCTCCTCGTTACGGCCCCTTGCCCCGCCAGCGCGCCCCCGCCGCGCCGTACGCGCACCCGTCGCCGCCCCGCCCCGCCCTGCTCCTCTCCTCCTCCTCGCCCGCCACTCGCGTCCCGCCGCGCGCCCGGACGGAGCCCGACCTGGCCGGGGACGCGTATTGACATTACGGGCGCCTGCCGGCATAAAGAAGTGTTGAGAAAGCTGCCGGATGCGGATCGTCGGCGACGGAACCGCCGTCTTCCCTGCAGCCGGCGGAGACGTCGCCGCCGCTGCCGGCTATAAAGATATGAACGGGGGCCGACACATTCGTTAGCCCATCTGCCGTTGCGGATGCCACCGCCGCCTCCGCCGCCGCACTCCCAGCGAGCACACAAACACGGCGCGGTGCGCCTCGACGCGACCGGGCGGGGCGACGGCGACGCCCCAAGCCGGGGATGGCGCACCAATGGCACGCACGCAGCGGGCAGGCTTACACCAGAATTGGTAACTTAAAGTGTCCCCAGCATGACCAAATTATGAGGCCCCTAATAATACAGAAATTTTGAACGTAAGTTAATAAAATGAAAACAAAAATGTATACAGCTAAAACGCATTTTTAAATTTGGTACACAAAGTATAAAAAAATGTTATTCTCCAAAAATTCGACATCTTTATTTTGAGAAAATACACTTCGGAGAAATTTCTGATACAGAAAAAGTAGATTTTCTTAATGCGGGTGTCCGTCTGTGAAAAAATTTGAAGTTAAATTACACATGAGAATTTTCAAAAATATATATTCTGTAATGAATTTGGCTCCAATTCAGGCCCGAAGAATTTGCAAGATTTTGTTAAGCGATACTTAACTTGATGCTCATACGAAAGTTTCAAAGCCTGATACAAGTTTTCTCTAGAAATTTCTTGCGCTAATTTTTATTAAAACCTTTTAACATTTCAAACATTTAATATTTATATTCCAGATGTATTTCATAATTTAATGCCTATGTGATCACAAATATCATATTTCGTATTTAAAAACACTCCAATGCTTCAAGCAACAGAATTCAAGAAAGCCTAAAGCAAAGAGTTTTGCAAAAGATTGTTGAAATGTTAGTTGTATAGATAGTGCAATATAACTATTTTCAGGTGCTGAGGAGGCCAAGCACTGGAAGGAGACGGCGGGACGCCCGCGCCATAAAATAAAATAGCTAAAATAAACGTCGAATAGATTAGAATATACTCGGCTTCTGACGGCAGGTTTTTCCCTCTTCAGGAGTTTTTCCTGAGCCGTACCTTATGGTCTTTTTTCCGCGGCTTTGATGCGATGGAGAGACCATTTGGGGTGAATACCAGAATTCGAAAGATTAGAACGCGAAAGGATGTAGGTATTGTAATGGCTTAAAGGCCTTCGGCCTAGCCACATAGGATCAAGTAAGCTAATTTGTCTGTAATAATTACCTATTAAATAAATAAATAAAATAACTATTTTAACTTTATGTCACCGATACAAATGATAGTGAAAATTATGTGCTATACTGTATCCTTAGTAGTTTCCGCACTTCTTTCGCTTAAATTATTCGCTTCTAATGTGCGCGAACATGTTATCGAGGGAACACAACAACAGCAAATCCAACTCATCAGAGCCAATCCAAATTCAGAGTACGTCCCGTGCACATCGCCCCATCGTATTATTATTGAAAAATGTGCACAATGAAAATAGACTTGGAGAGAATTGCCTGTAGGAAATCCATAATACATTAGTTATTCCATCGACAAAGGAATGTTGAAGTTGGCAAATTGATTTTCGATTCCGTAGAAAGATGTACGAAAATCTTATATCTCTTTACGTTGAACAATTCTCCAATCTCAGGCGGCCCAAAATGGTTGAGACGCCTGAACAATGGCCTACAGAACGCGCCCGCGGGGGACCGAACAATCACACGCTAAAGCCGTCAAATCGAATTCCGAAATGGCGAGCATTCGGGTCGTCGAAGGCACAAAAGCCAAATAACGAGCGCCGCTTCGCAAAAGGCGCAGCCAACCAAAAGAGGCGCGACGATCAAAGAATATCGAGTTCGGAGACGAGAGCAGATGTCTTTCTGATCGACCAATTGCAGAGGCGCAGCTGGCGGAACTATCTTCTTCAGAGTTTATACAAAGACAGGAGACGTATAAAGACCTCCAACGAAGAGTATTTAGAAAATAATCCTGCATGACATTTCGGTATTTCTGGAAATGTAATGTATTTTTATTATAACAGCTATATGCAACAAATTTCTCTTTTTACACAAGTATAAAAGTACACATTTTGTACCTCTTAGCTGTTAAATGTTAATAATCATTGTTAAATTGGTCAATTTCCGCAAATTTTTAGTAATTTTAAGATTAACACTTCAAATTATCAATGATATGATATAAAGTATTTTACTAAGGATATGTAGCTTATTTTTTTAAAGAGACGTAAGCTATTTTAATCATATCTCGTTTAATTGTCATATGGAAGTATTTCAAACAAAAAAAAAGAAATAAAAAATACATTTGTGAGATAAATTCGTATTGAAAATCGCATTAAAATATACTTTATATATCCGCATTTAAAGTTACATTGTTATTTTAAGGGGTACATTTTTAAGCGCGAAAATCACTAACAATCAGCACACTATCGACATTATTTCAGACAGACTCAACACAGTATCGACATTATTGTACGTGTCCTTTTTCTGGAGTCAATCTATCGTAACGGCATAAATAACGTCATAACTTGAGTTTGATTTTAAGAAATGTCAGCCTAGAGACAAAACAAATTATCGAATTATTATTACAACAATAAACTAAATATTAAAAGTTTTTTAGGCATGGGTAAAAAGAAAATGTTTTGAAACGGCGTTTCAGCATTAAAAATATATTCTTTATGCATTTCCTTTCCACAATAAAGTATAATTGCTTCATTAAATCACAACTCTAATATTGACTGAAAGAGACCTCAGCCCTTACTCGGTTTTAGTGCTTGGTACTTCATTATTTAATCTTAAACTGTATTTTTTGAAATTTTGTTTCATCAAATTCATAGTACACCAATACCTACATTGTATCATCGGTAGTATCTTCACTGCTCAAATCTGCGAAATGGAGAAAATCCACTGGACTGTTCTTCATCGAAATACTTGTTTAATTTCGGTGCCGAAACGGTCGACAATTATTATTATACTTCTGTGAATGGGCCTCTATCGGCATTCGATGCCGCGATCGTTCGCGAAGGCAGCGTCGTCAAAGGAAGCCGCGCCGGCCGGTCGCACAGAAGTGTTGGCGTGTGGTGGCGGGAGCGGGGGGCCGGGTGTGGGAGGAGCGGCCGACAATGTGCATTCACGCGACAGCGCGGGCCACACGCACACCAACTCCTCCCCTCCCCTCCCCTACCCACC
>BOPP01000002.1:26481691-26500768 GCA_017312745.1 Gryllus bimaculatus
CCACCACCACCTCCTCCTCCTCCTCCTCCTCCTCCTCCTCCCCTACCTCCCCTACCACCCCGGGGACCGACGCGCTCCGCGCCTCAGAGAATGCGATCGTTCCCATTCACCGGGAGATTTCTTGGGGCCCAGCCCCCATTCACAGTTCTTTATTGGTTTAGCCGTGCGCTTCCTATCGGGATCCAAGTTGATTTTGGGGGACCAGCGGCACCCTCCAGCGATGACGTGATCTAAAACAGACTCTCTCAGCTTTCGTTCGGAAGTCTGCCCCTTTAAGAAAGCACGAAATTGAAAAGAGTATTGAAACGATGGTTCAATAAGATAAAGGAAGTTTTCTTATTGAAGAAGGTATTTGTTTACTTTTGTAATTGCTTCTTTATTCTGCATCAGTTTTACATTAATAAATAATGATGGAAAATAAATATCTGCAATCTTAGAAAAAATATACAATAAACCTTTACATAAAATAAAAAATCAACATCTGCGCTTCTTGAAGGGAAAGGCGTTCTTACTTACACAGGTACAATGGACTCACTGACAAGAAAGAGAAACGACGTGCGTACACTGCCATCAGGAAAGCAAGAGTAAACTACTAAAGAACAGGTCCTCTTACACAATGCGCTTTGAAATTGTATTTCAGAGAGCGAAAGTGTGACAGGGAAGGAAAATGTTTCCTGAATGTAACTTAAATGCAAGTCAGACAATTTATCGAATACAATGAAAGGGAGGCACCAACTGGATTTTTTGAATAGATAACTGGAAATGTTCTTTACTGTGATTCTTCAACGGAATATAAATATATATTTTTTGACATATTTAGTGTTTTTCATGATATAAGAGTAGTATAAGCTCAGTATTGTGTACAAAAATATGCAGCAATACAGCAATTACAATAATACAGGTATTAAAAAAGGACTCCACCAAGAAATGTATTTTTCTAATTTATTATTATTATTACTATTATTATTGTTGTTATTATTATTATTATCGTTATTATTATTATTATTATTATTATTATTATTATTATTATTATTATTATTGTTGTTATTATTATTATCATCATCAATAATAATATTAATGTTAATATTTTCAAGAAGTACACTTATCATTATACCTCATTGGTCTTAGCTCATTGGACAGCGTGCTCACTTTCCATGACGCGGCGCCGGGTGCGATTCCCGGTTAGGCAAGATAATAGTGTGCGTTTTCCTTGCAATGTCCCAGTATATGTTGCTATGTGACGATGAGAAAATTCACTTCTCAGTTTGAGAAGACCAGAGTACGGCGTGGGAATGTCTTCGTGCCAACCACACGTACCCCCTTAGCCCATGGCCGCGAGGCCGCGATGCTGCAGGTAGGCCATGGCCTATACACAGGCCGACGCGCCAAATACAAACAAACAAAAACACGTATCAATTATATTTAGAGTAGGCGCTGTGCTCACGATGCAATAATTCTGAAAATCCATATGTGAACGATGACCACTTCCGATACAGTTGTGAACAAATTGAATCAATACAGCACATTACATGAGACTGTACACATTTAGCTGGATCAGAGTACAGGAATAGTCATGACGCAGAAACGATAGTAATCCATCAAGCATTGGTTCAGATGTACCCGCTAACATCTGAAACGCGAGTTCCTCACTTTGTGTATAGCGCATATGATTCTCACTGACAGATCAGTCATCAGTAATCGACCTGACATTGTTATGATCAATAAAGAAAATTGGCAAGTAGATTTTATCGACGTCTCTCTCCCGAACACATCCAATCTTCAATTGAAATACACTGAAAAGAAGACTGAGTATGCGATCTCTGCGAGTCTATCCTTTAAAAATGAAATTCTGGCTAAGTGAGCATCATTCCTATCATAATATATTCTGGAGCCATCCCGGAGACCTTGCATTCAAGTAATTCGATATTCCTGAAAATCTATGGAAGCTTAAGGATACCATCATCTCAAGGGATAGAATGGTTAGGAAATTTGTGGGAAATCTACTGAGGTAATTAGAGCGAAAATTATAGCCATGATTTTTACGGTGATTATATGAATCTGTAGTTGTAGATAGGAGGTGTAATTTATAACAATAATAATTCTGAGAGCAATGCAATATATTTGATCGTTACCATAAAACCTACAAGATAGATATTGAATTGAATAGTGTGCTTATCAAATCACACACCAGTCAGAGCATCCTGGTAGGTTATAGTACTGAGTATGAAAGGAAAATGTCTTGAGGAATTCGATCACAGCATTAGCAGGGAGATATCCTAAGGGGCAATAATACTAGTGAATACAAAAAAATATTAGAAAAAGTTTGATTTGTATTACAACGCGGGTTCGCGGACAATATACGAATTTGGAGTTTTGAATGATGATTAGTGATTCCGGACGCGTCGACAGTTAAGGTCTCGTTAATGTAGTGCATGTTTTTATCGTAGGAGGTGGCCGTGGGATTTTCTGCAACCAGATATATCCCATCAGCATGGCACCACCCCAGCTGATACAAGTTCTAGCTCCCGACATGTGTATTAGAGTAGTGCATGTAGGTGTAAGTGTGGGGTGCGGATAGGACAAGAAAGGGGAAGGATGGATCACGCGCGTTCTGAGGCCCGTTTGTTAGGGTACTGCTCCGCCATTCGCCTAGTGTAGATCGGAGAAACCGCGGAGAATTACCGATCAGAGCAGCCTTCCGCTAGAATTCTCCTTCCGACAGCGGCTGAATTCAACCCAGGTATCTAGCTAGTCTCGAAATTCTGCCCCTGTCGGGACCAACCCAAGGACCTCCCGGTCAGAGACACTGCAGTAACACCAGTTGATGCTCTGAGGCACGAATTTGGGGTTGTACACTATGTGATCAAAATTATTCGACACATGGCTTACAATGGCTTTCTGTTCGTGACGCTCTCCATCGGTAATGCTGAAATTCAATAGCGTGTTGCCCATCCTTAGCCTTGATGACAGCTTCCACTCTCGCAGGCATACTTTCAATCAGGTGCTGGAGGGTTTCTTGGGGAATGACAGTCCATTCTTCATATCAACGTAGGTCTGTGAGGCTTGGCTCGAAGACGGCGTTCCAAAACATCCCAAAGGTGTTCGATAGGATTCAAGTCAGGACTTTGCCAGGCCAGCTCATTACAGGGATGTTATTGTCATGTAACCACTCCACCACAGGCCGTGCAGTATGAACAGGCGCTCGATCGTGTTGAAAGATGCAATCACCATCCCCGAATTTCTCTTCAACAGTGGGGAGCAAGGTGTTTAAAACATCAACGTAGGCCTTTGCCGTGGTAGTGCCACACAAAACAAGAAGTACAAGCTTCCTCCATGAAAAACACGGCACCATAACACCATTGTGTACGTGCCCGGATACATTTGATCACAGAGCGTAAGTACCTCAGAAGAACGCAGCAGCGTCCGCCTTGCGCGACTGCGAGCTCCTCTGGAGACGAGAGCGCGGGGAGCGGCTGCCCGCCCAAGCAGCGCGCGTTCCGCCTTTTTACATCCCGGCCTCCAAATATTTCCCTGAAACGCCTCCCGCCGCAGGCTCAGCGGCCACCGTCGCCGCGCTGTATATGCGTCAGCCACAGCGCCACCGGCGGCGCTGCCGCCAAGGCGCTTCGCCGGATGATCCTCAATCTGCTCTTCATATCTTTTAATGTAATATAACATTTACCTTCGCAATTGTTAGAAAAATATTCATGTGGTGTTGCCAAATGAAATATTGTTGAATGTAGTTAGGTGCAATTGACAGATTACAGGAAACTTGTAAAATGGGTAATTGTTTCAAAGCTATATTACCCGGAAACATTATTCTGATTATTCAAGATTTGTGTATTTCTATTTTGAATATACATTCGTCGTATTTTCTCGTTTCCTTCAGATATTTTTAATGCGATTCATTTCAGATTTCCACCCTGATTTTTCACATCTTCGACTTTTCCTCTTTCTTAAAAAAGAGATGTTTCTCCAAAATATTAATAGTAGTTTTCTAGCGAAATAATTCAAGCGACAAAAAGAAAATCCATTTGAAAAATGTCACCCGAGAAGCTGGTAAGGGATTTATTCAGAGATGCGAAATACGCTCGGTGAGATATTGCGTTGAATATTAGCGAAAACAAGGGTACACCTAAAATTTAGTCATTTAGAGCTTCACTCTTCGAATCGATCTCACGAACTCTATCTGGGAAAAATTATCACACGAGTAAAACTTTGTCTAAAGCTCTAACATGCGAGAAGAGAAAACGTGTTTCTGAAAGGAAACTCAGCCCTAAAGCATTAAGAATAACTGCCATCCGAGCTCGACAGATACTAAGTTGTTCAAAGAATCATTCTGTACAATCCGCAGTCTTAACTCGGGGACTTGGAGTTCTAGGGATTCGGTGGGAATTTAACGACCGTTAAGGAACTCCGACGTCACCTGATCGCTGTTGAACGTTTAATCGAACCGTCTGTCCGTCCGGGTCCTGGCCCCGCCGAGGATTCGGGTATGCCCTTTTACGAGCGCGGGGAGTCCCGAGGGGCTCTTTCCAGCGCCCACTTTTGCCAACGTAACGCGACGCGACGCGACGCGACGCCGCGCGCCACGGCACGGTCTGCCCCCAGTCGGCGCGGCGGTGTCGCCAGTGTCACCGGCCCACCTAAGTGGAAAACTTTCCTCGGATTACTGCCAATTAACACGCAACCCCTGTCTTGTCCTCCGTTACGACCCTCACATATTTGGAATCCTGGCAGCCGCCCTAGTGTTTCCTTAAGGACACAGCGCAGAGGCCGACACGCCGCTGGAGTTGTTTCTTCCCTCCCGCCGCGCCGCCGCCGCCGCCGCCGCCGTGCCGCGGCCGCGTCGTGCGTTGCGACCGCCTTGATGGTCGGCTTAGACACCGTCCCTCTCGAACTCCACATGTGTCATGCCTCCGGAGACAGTTATCGCTTCCTATCGAGTTCCATTTTCGTCGTTGCCTTGCCTACTGCGCAACTCCCGTGCAGACAACTCTGCTCCAGTGCTCCTGTCCTATAAATTTCCCATCCCGAAACGTTTCCGTCCTTTGGCTTTACTATCCCTCAGTTTCTCGATCTCTAAACTCCCTCGAGCAGGTAGTTTGATGGCAATCTACCTCATTAGGAACAAATTCACTACCATCCTGCTACCGTAACCCTCTTAGCCGCTGGCAAGTTGCAAAGCAATATCTGGCAGTTATAGAATCTGAGGGCAGGGGTCGTGAAGAGCTTCTGATTCCTAAAATTATAATGAAATCTTAAAACTGTGAAAATAACTGTAATTTCTCTTTATAATACTATTACATGAAGTAACCAGCACTACAAAATATTTGTTAACGTAACAAGGGTGCGAATCACCCTTGTGTCAAGTAAAGGAATACAAATTAAATATTTAATAACCTTGGGAAACGAGAGACAGCCTAGCGTGTAATATAACTCCCCATACTACTACAAAAATACCTTACTTATACGAACGTAAATGGATTCTTGTCAATATACTGTCCTTTGTAAATTATAAACAAAGACGTCATCAAGATGAAAGACAATTTCGAATCGTTACAAACGTTTCGCACACGCTTCTGGATGTTTCGAACACTAAGAAAAAAATATATGTTTCGCACCCGGAAAGCAAGCACCAGAAACCGCGTTTCGCGCACGGCGTGTTAAAAATGAAATTTGGTGTTTATCATTGCAAAATTTGACGAACGATATACTTGAAACTGAAATCCGGAGAAAATTTTTGAATCCATTCGTACTTACAAGCCATTTTCAAGCTGAGTATTGCAGGTGAATTGAGAAACAGCGACTCCGGGAAGAAGCGAGAAGCTTCAGTCTCTGAGATCGCGGGGGCGGCGCACATGGAAGACGAGCGGAGGCGGGGAACCGAGGCGGAGTGGGGCGGAACGGGGCGGAGAAAGACCCGTCCCTGGGTTTGTCCAAGCGATTGGCACTTCGGCCCCCGCGGGCTCGGCTGCGGTCGCCTCGCGTTCCAGCACGTGGGCAGACACGCGGTGCGAGCGACGCTTTCAAGCTCGACACGTCGCCGCCGCCGCCCCCGCCGCCGCCCCAGCCCCCTCCCCGCCAGCCGTCCCCGCGCCAAGCCTAGTGTGACGTCGTGGTAAATATGCACACAGACCTGAGCTATAAAGTATGTACAATTTATTTACAATTATTTCCAGGTTGCATAGCTCTGTGTCCTTCTGTACACCCGCGGATCCCTACTAGCCACTACATCGCCTCACTGACGGTGATCACGTACCCGACTTCGAATGGCATCGGTCGTCACCCGAGCTTTATCAGGATTCGCTCCAGTATGGGTGGAGGTTTTGTGAGAAAATGCATAGATTCCAAAAATGAGCCCTCCTGTAGTCCTCCAATTGGTTTGGTGTATACTCTGCCATCACGTAGTAACTACCTCTGCACCATCACTGGAAGTTTGAGCGATTGGCGTTGGTGTTGTCTACAGATTCTGAGAATAGCGCAACCTGAACGGCTGCCGCTGTTTAACGTGCTCTTACCCGGTACCATCGTCGAGCATCTCACAAAAGTTTAGAAGCAATGGTAACAGTTGAAGGCAGTACTTAGAGTTTTGAGTAAGATTTTTGGTTTAGAGCAGATTGCTGGTTCTCAGCACACACGTTGGAACCCTTTGCAACGGGATATACGATAGAGAAATCGTCGACGCAAAGGAATGCACTACTCTCTGGGTATGCACAATCTACGGGGTAGCCATCCGTTGAAAAGACTTGACCTCTCTTTCGACTCGGCCGGAATCTTCGAGGACCGTTCCGTCCGTCTCGAGTATGTGCATTTTGCCTTGTGTTTGGACCCACGGAAAGGGTGCGTTATGACGACGGGCTGACCGGGAAGTTCAGCTGCAGGCTAACCCACGCTCCCTTAAATATGATTGCCAACTACAGTGATGCAAGCTCATCCCAGCTGATAGCAGCGTTGCCACACAATTACACTAGCCTCACCTCGCCGAGTCGCGTCGTCCAGTGACATAGGGCTAGAGCAAAGCACAAAATATTCCCCTCAATGGAAGTAATAAGCACTCAGTTTCTAGAGTCGGAATTCGAATATGATATTAATATTTAAACATTTAAATGGATAATCAGACAGCGATTAAAAAATATAAAGTGAATTAAAAATATACTGACTGATATATATGGGTTGCAATGTTCCGAAAATGTATGAAAATATTTTCAACTGAAAATATTATGTCCTAAATTTTTGATTGTAATAAGAAAAAGAAATAAAAACATAACGGGCAAATAAAAACACAACTGGCAAAATAACTTTTAATTGGTATATGATTTCTAAGTGGATGTGAAGGTTTCAGATATCTCTTAATTGAAATATCAAAACTTCAAAGTTGAACATTCCAAAACCAATTTAGTTGTATTTTATTAAATTTGAAACAAATAGTGGTGTTATGTTATGGTGGTTGTGAAACCGAATCATGCATCAAAATGCCACAATTGCAAAAAAATTCATGCAGTGCATAAAAAAGAGAAAATGAAAATTAAGAAATTGATTATTTGCTTCTCATTTTTCACCACAGTAATCGTATAGTGATCTGTCAAACAGTTTTTAGTTATCGTACTAACACAAAATGGTTTCATATTGATAAAATATTAAATGCTGAAGTGTTAGTAAGAAACTACTGCAAGGTAGAGAAGCTGAAAATTAAGGAACCTTGGGAAGTAACTATACATTTAAGGTGGTTCACAGACGACCAAATTATTGAAAAAAAAAAGAATTCAATAGAATGCATGATTTTTCACCGAATTACGTCAGCCTTCCATTCATCCCGAGCCACTGTACGCCCCGCCCCCTCCCCCGCGCCGCGCCGCGGCGTGCCGGCTCAGCGCCGTGAATGGAGCGGCGAGGCGGCCGCCGTCAACACGCCGCGTCCCGAACTTGTTAATTGCGGGGAGCGCGCGCGTGCGTCCGCGGCGACGGAGCAGGCGCGGGGCGCGTGCGCGGGGGCGGGGACGCCGGCCACACGCGAGGCGAGCGGTTCTCTTGCAGCTGCACTTGGGTGTACGAGGCGATCCTTTTTCACGGAGTGTGAGGTTAAACGTGTTTTACGTCTGTGATTCCGGAAGGGGAGTGTGCTTCTCTCTACTCAATTGGACACATTATTCACACCTTATTAGATGAGAGATTATCGGTGATATGACATCGATGGTCTGTAGAGGTTGATATGGGATTTTTCCCTTGTTTACCTCGCTCAAAAAATACTATAGAAAAGTCCAAGAAAATCGTACACTCTTACCCCCTAAGGTGCGCGTGGACCCTCTTTACGTACAATTCAGTTCATATCTGACCATGTTACTAAAATGATGTATATAACAAAAACGCAACGCTGAATTTCATCATATATAAAATGTTTGCTATAAAAAAATATGCTTATTAAAAGGAAATGGCCATTCTCATTTTACTTAAGAATTTATTTTGAGCTCCTTAATATTATATAATATTCTATAATATTATAATATCAACATCACACTACCATTAGTGTATACCAAACGATGGTTTCATCAGAGTAATACGTTCCCGTAAAAACTATTCATTTAAGATGTCTTCCAGAAAATATCCCAAATTTTTGTTTGTGATTTGCCTTCAACATGGTCATAGACTTCGTAACATTAATATTCGAGTTAGTCTCAAAATTTGATTCCTTTTCTTGTGCATGATTTAAAATGATAGTTTATCGTTACTTTATTTCCCATATATTTGCTCACATAAACTTTCTTTTCATTTATGCAAAAATATGTTGCGAACAATTACATTAGTCTTACAACAATTATCCTAGGTACCTTATTTGTTCTAGAATAATATACATATGTAAAGCATTTTGCGCTCTTCTACATGTTCGTTTGAGATTTCTACTGAACCAATTTTTCTGATTCTTTTGAATAAACGCTAATCATCTGTGTTTTTGCCGTATTCGATTGTGTTTCATTTGTGCTGTTTCAGAAGTATTTACGTCCAACCATATTTACATGTAAAAATGACGTTTATTTATCTCTTTTGTTCAGTCCAAATGGTATCTTCATCAATCAATATATCCAAAGTGTTGCAAATCACTTTAGCGACTCGTTTGAACGATAAAATAAATTTATATTCATGCAACATACGAAAATAAATTAAGATAAAAATTACCGATATCCAGAAATAGACACCAGTCGATATCTCTAAAATTAAGGAGAGTGACAGCAACTGTTGTGCTATAAATAAACTTATAAGTAACATTTAAGCAGGGATTCTAAATGCCATTATCCTCATCTAAATTGTAGCCAGCGAATACATTTAAAACCACAACAATGAAAGGCATTTCGTTCAGCGTAAATTCATCAGTGTAACACGAAACCGGTTCTTTTCTCATTAAGTTATAACGTTAGCCAAATCCGACACTAAAAGATCAAGTGTTTCCGATTTTAAATTCAAAAGAGTTCATAAGCCCCTATAATTTCCAGGTATCTGTATTCAGAAAGCCCCTCATTTTCCGTGGGCGCCGCGCATTACGTCGCGCGGGCAGGTGCCGCCGCGGCGGCGAGAGGGTGCTACTTCGCAGTACGAATCGTGGAGGCGCTCTACGCGGAACGCCGCCCTCGCTCTACCTGATCGCCGGCTAACGAAGCGCCGACTTCCAGGAAGGCGCGGGAGCCGCAGGCGCGTTGCGGGTGGCGGCAGCCGAGGGCCAAAGGGGGCCGGTGGGTGGGGCGCCAGCCGTGCAAGGACGGACGGACCGACGGACAGACGGACTGACGGACTGTCGGGCCGACGGGGAGAGGTGGAGCGAGGGGACCGTTGGGGCCGGGTGATACTGACACAAGGATGCGGAGGATACGCAAAGCTAGGTGGAAAGTGAGGTCAAGGTTGCAAAAGCACGGAAGTTGTTTTGTATTACGAGATCAAACACAATGAGAATAATCTCCAAATTATTCCAGAGTTCAGAAGATATTAAGAAGAAGGTAGAGCTATATTCAGCAACAAAGATTGTTGTTCAATTAAGAAACCAAAACTTGACTGCTCTTCAAGACGTTTATCTAGTTATGACGGAGTTTGATTAGTGTACTTGTGCTCTTACTAATTTGTTATGGTACATGGGTTTGAAGGGTTTCTTCACTTCTTTAAAAAAAACAAAAAAACAAAAAAAACAACAACAACAAAACACGTTAAACGTTTCATCAGTGTACTTTCGCTAGTAGACTATACTGACCAATCTGTTCAAAATATTGCGTTTTCCACGTATTATTGACCTAATCTGAATATATTTGCAAAAATTTATAAGTACTAGGAGGAACCCGTCAAAAATGATGGGTCAAAATCAAACACACATATTAGTATTTATTATAGGGAGTAGAAATTACAATTTACTTAATGCTAAAATTAAGGTATTTTTAGGTCAACATTTTCTTTATTGACAGTAATAGGTAAACAAACAGAGATTAGCTGTCCTCTAGCAGACCGAGAAGCTATTTTAGGGAGAGCTTTAAGTGTTCACCACATACAATTTTGGGCTATTTGCTATAAATGCTATTGTTTGCCCCGTCCCATGGAGGAATTTAATTTAGACCCTTCATACTTGTTATAGTCGCCAAGGCATACAGCGTTCTCCAAATTCAGTAGCAAGTGTGTTGAAGATTAGGACCACTATTTTAGGATCTCTAATAGTTTATTTATCAAAAATGGTTTACGAATAGTAGCTACTAAAAATATTATATTGAAATGAATCGCAAAAATATCTAAAAATAACTGTAATGAGACTACCATTCAATAATTATTGCAATATTGTATTTTTGTCCCGAGCCGCCAGACAAACTCAAGAGAGACACTAAACAAAAATAAATTATTGTAACCTACTCAGTGTTGCTGTATTGACCTTATTCAGTTTCCATGACTATCTAACCTTTCACTCAAACTGCGAAACCGAATTGTTTACCAAGAAGTCTACCGAAATGATTCGTCTGAATTGGTATAGTAATTAAATGATTTAACGATTGCATCTTACATTTTTTTTCTTGTTAGTGCCATTCTTCCTTCATGTAGTCACACGAAAACGACAACTAGAAATATAATCGATCGAACGATATTATACGTATTGTGGAAAGGAAGACAAATAATGATTGATGGTTGAGACGTGGAGGATGGAGAGATGTGCAGGAATTACGTCCATGAAAGAGAATGCTTGAAAGACGCAAGGCTGTGTTGAGTACATGTACTCCGCATAGGGACAGCACGCACTAAGAAAACGTCGGAAGATGACGGCGAAAAAGTAAAATCCCTCAACGTGGCAAGCCCCTCGTGTGAAGACAGCCGCGAGCTAGTCCACATCACGCACGTGTTCGATCGCGGCCACACGTGGCTGAGTCGACCAAAACGACGACGACGACGACGACACCGGGCGGGGACAGGGTGAGGAGGAGCGGGGGAGAGGGAGGCGTTGCGGCGCCGAGACCGACACGACGTGAAAATCAACGCGGCCTTGCCGTCGAGTTAGGTGCAGGCGGCGGCGGCGGCGGCGGCGGCAACGGCGCGGCGTGGGCGCGGGTATGGGCATGAGCATGCCGACGCCCCCGGCCCCCCGCTGCCAGTGCCCCGCCCCCCGCGGCACTTGAATAGCGTATAAACCATAATTAATACTTTGTTTGTTTGTTGTCCCCAAAATGAGCTGACATATGAACCTTCGAGGGTCATTTCGAGGAATTCAACCAACAGTCCCTTCGCCATTTAACGCGTGGCCCTTCCCCACCCAATAATCGTTTTTAAAAGAAAGTTTCAAAATTTCTCGAGTCCATTACCCAGATTTACGATGTAGGTGAGGCGGGCACCGTCACGGCCCGCAGCCGACCGCGCTGAAAGTTTTATGTGCCGCGAGAAATATTTACATCGCCCACCCTGTAATGTTCTGCAACCGTTTTAGCATACGATTGTCGTTATTCTTTAGCATTTGTCCCAATTATACTGCCTCCCGCCTACTATTTGTCTTCGCTAATTCCTGTAATTTCTTTATGTATTTATTCTTTGTTATAATTCATTGGATCGACGCTGCTCCACGCCAGCTAGACCGCCCCGTGTGTTCGGTTACGTCATCGCCTTCGCCCTCCCCATCACGCTCTCCCGTCCTCGCCACCGAGCCGCTTCGCTCCCATCACCACCCTTTTCCGGAGGTGGTTTTGGACGCGTTCTCGTCCCATTGGGTAATTCCAAGGCGAAAAGAAGCAATCTGTCATAGGCTATCCGGATTCTGATTAAAATCTTTAGTCCAATATTAATGTAGAGCCGACGGTATGTCTTGGAGATAAATAACTAATGTAATTAGAAATCAAAACCAAATAATTGAAAACTACGAAATTAAGAGGAGAAGCGAAAACATAGAAATTACGCATTTTATATAAAATAATTTAATTACTTTTATATTTATGAAAGGAATAAAATGCCACATAAACGAAGAAGCATTCTCATACTAAGTGATATTGAGTAAATATAATTTCGAATTGAATTGTACAGTGTATTCGTTGTACATTGTAATGGATAAAGGGTTTTAATTATTCCTACACCTTCAAAAAAAAAAAAAAAAAAAGAATCATCCACAATCCGTTCAACATGAGTTTTATAATCTGTAAATGGTAGTACCAATTTGGCTTTCGAACTTTTAGGAAGTTGTTCAAGAAATATTAAAAGATTATAGTATGATAGCCACCAAAACATCAGCTATTTGGTTAGGGTTGGGAGGGAAATAGAACGAATACAATGTGAATAATCCTTTGGTGATTTATTGCTATTTGCTGTGTAACATAGCCTTAAACATGCGAATGACCTCCCAGTAAAACACATGTGCACGTGTACTCTGAAATATGTCTGGCGAATAAATTCCGAAATATAGGTACTTCCCACTTTAACCAGACGGTTTGGATAAAGCGGTATGAATGATGATCAACAGATTTCTTGGTTCCTAATCCGGTTAATATTGGCATTAACCACTTGCTAAAGTAAGATAATAGTTTCCGAGTGCAAGGCTGATAACATTAAGTATGTGATAAAGTCACCGTACGTTGCCATTTCTGCGTAACGGCGCGCCGGCAGACGAAATGTCTTTCTAGTGCTCGCTCCCATCATCTCCGCACCTACACGTCTTTAATACAAGCTGGCGCTCCAAATTTCCCTTTCCCGCGCAGACAACTAAATGTGCAGCCATGGTTTACGGTGCCCAACTGAATATATTTGATCTCACAGTATCGAAGTAACATACAAGGTTCTTTATCACTTGCACACACAGTTTCAACCTAGAAACAACCTTAAGTCAACTCAATCTGTGTTCAACAAAATAAAGACATTACAGATCAAGAGAGAGGAATTTGTAGCGATTTAATGAGAAATACGTTTGCAGGGAATCATTCCTTATCTATCATACGGTATATATTTAGACGTGTGCACCATTTTTGTTGATGTACATTGTATGCCCCATGTAACCATCACAGCACAGAAAAAAAGCGCGATAAGGGTTCGCAATGCGTCAATTGACATGGAATTCCTTCACTCATTATCTTGATTAATGGAACCATTGGCCTGAGAACATGTTATCAAAATGGAAAGATTCCCTTGGCCCGAAACTGTACGTCCTATATAGTTAAATTCGTATGTATATATCGAAGAATCAATTGACACAGTATAAAATGATTTTTCCACTGTCACAGCACTTACATTATTCCACTGTTTCTTCTGCTTCTGTTAGTTCTTGATGTGAATGCCCTCCGTTGATGTTCTGGAACAAAATGGTGCTGATTGTTTCGCAACAGACGGGTCTGGTGATACTATTCAGTTTGGAAGAGTATGATGCAAAATTTATTAGTAGTGGCCGTTAATCATTGCTTCAAATCTTGAAGACATTCAGTTCCATACCATTATCTTCAACATGGTGTCGCTTGGGAAGTGAGCTTTCTTATTGATATATTCGGTGTTTATTATTATTATTATTATTATTATTATTATTATTATTATTATTATTATTATTATTATTATTCACCGCTAAAAGCAATGTCAGTAATTTTAAATACAAACCATGCGTAAAAATAAGTTTGTCCATTGTACATATCATGCGAACCACTGTAATCCAAAAGAGATCACTGTCTTGTTTTGAACGTTTGGTTGATTCATTGATTGTTAGGGATTCCGGCCGCGTCGACTAATGAGATCATTATCCCCGCAAGTGTAGTGCATGCCCTTTGCTCGGGAGGTGGCTGAGATCTTCCCCCGCTGTATGGCGAGATCCGGCGCCGACCTACCATCACAGCCGGGACAAGCTCTAAGCTCCCGACTGCTCTCCCGGCATGTGTGGTAGTGTAGTGTATGTAAATGTAAGAGTGTGAAAGGGGTGAGGATAGGTCAAGGAGAAGGTAGGGAAGATGGTCCGCGGTCCATTTGTTAGGGTACAGCTCCGGCCTAGTGTAGAAACGATGACCCATGAAAACTAGCGATCAGAGCAGCCGGTCGCTAGAATTCTCCTCCAGACCGCAACTGAATTAGACCCAGGTAAGATAGTGTCGAAAATCCTGCCAACGTGGGGATTGGAAGTTACGAGTAAGACCTCCCGAGCAGAGGGACTTCTGGGACATTGTGGACATATTCAGTGACCGTTGATATCCTGAGCCGCCTCCCCTGTTTAAACGTTTGGTTGGGTATTAAAATTAATTTATTCTTGATTGTTGACTACCTTCGGTCCTCAAGAAGATATGGAAGAAAACGCGATAATTATGCCTATGAAGTAAAAGAAAATTTAAAAAAATAAAATAAAATTAAAACTGTCCTTCAGACTTGAGTACAAATTATCTTTCTTTCCATGCTTATGTCCATTCCAGACAGCATTTGCTGAAACAATATGGGTAAATACATTTAATTAACAGTTAATATTTTAATATTGTGTACACTCGGGAATAATGTAGTAATCTTTATTTCAAACTACGTATTATTTGGGCTTCGTGTGCAGCAGAAACCTTTAGTACGCTTTTTCTTGTTGAATGAAGAACTCTGCATCATTTTATAGCGAGCTACACAACAAATCGGGCAGGAGGATACGCGCAGAGGGGGAGTCAGGTCAGGGGGCATGGGCAGTGAGGGCTTGGGGCGGTGGGGAGGCAAGGGCGGTAGGGACTTATGTCCCCACCATCGCGAACGCCATCTCTTCTCGGACAGATGTCTCCCTTCTGGCGGCGGACAATGCGCTACGATTTATGTTTTATGGGCTGCGACGCTCCAGATCGCGAGGAAAGGGAACAAGATGTCCTGGCGCATGAGAGGGTGGCGTACGTTATCCCTGCCAGGAGATAGTACTTGTAGATACAATGAGCGGGCCAGGAGAGCAAGTGTGTGTGTGTGTGTGTGTGTGAGTCTCTCTTTCTTCCTCTCCGTCTCTCTCCCTCTCTCTTCCTCTCCGTCTCTCTCTCTCTTCCTCTCCGTCTCTCTCTCTCTCTTCCTCTCCGTCTCTCTCTCTCTCTTCCTCTCCGTCTCTCTCCCTCTTCCTCTCCGTCTCTCCCTCTTCCTCTCCGCCTCTCTCTCTTCCTCTCCGCCTCTCTCTTCCTCTCCGCCTCTCTCTCTTCCTCTCCGTCTCTCTCTCTTCCTCTCCGTCTCTCTTCCTCTCCGTCTCTCCCTCTTCCTCTCCGTCTCTCTCTACCTCTCCATCTCTCTCTTCCTCTCCATCTCTCTCTTCCTCTCCATCTGTCTCTCTTCCTCTCCGTCTCTCTGTCTTCCTCTTCGTCTCTCTATTCCACTCCGTCTCTCTCTTCCTCTCCATCTCTCCCTTCCTCTATGTCTCTCTCTCTCTCTCTTCCTCTCCGTCTCTGTCTGTCTGTCTCAGCCTGCCTGTCTCTGCCTGCCTGCCTGCCTGCCTGCCTGTTTGTCTGTCTGTCTGTCTGTTTGTCTGTCTGTTTGTCTCTCCACTAACCGCTCACGCATTCTTCACTCATTTGGATTATAGTCCTCTCCCGCCCCTGCCATTTCCTGTCCTTCTGTCTCTTCGCTTAATAATAAATTTATTCTGTTCTTTAATTCTCATCTTATGTTTTTATATACGTGTTTATCATGGCCAGGCAGTTCTTTCAATGTATAATATCTCAAATCTCACTTTCTCTATTTGTAGATATTCTTGATCATTTTATCGATTTTTAATAGGCGGCTTCTCTATTGGCCATTTTGATACAAGCACTTAAGATTTTGCTTAATTACCTGCCAATCGTGCGAAGAAGCTTTGATTTTTCTTTCCTTATATGACCATTTTAATCATTCTTCTTCAGCACTTATATCATTGTATTTTTACTTACTCACCTACTAGGTACTTACGAAGTAACGGGAAAGTATTGTAATGCTGCATCAATATAAAGCGAATTCTCGTCAGAAAATTTCGTAATGTTAGGCCCTGATATAAAAAAAGCGAATGAATATTGTTCTTAAGTAGCAAATTACTTTCTCTAAGACCTTGTGTAGAAAAAAACGTTTTGTAGATCCTTGTCACCGAAAAATTGGTTTACAGCAAAACTTGTCTTCGGTCAAACCTAGCATCTAGACTGTACAAGCAATCTTCTCTTAAAATGAAAGTGCTCAATCTATCTGGCTGAACTCGAGGCCCTGCATATTTGAAAGAGAGATTTTGATTTTGGAGTACTTCACGAGGATGCGTCTTCTTCTAAAAATTGTGTCCAAATTTATTTCTCGGATAGACCAACGGACGCTTACAATTTGCCTCAGGTCTCACTTTCGATAACACTGAGTTTGTGAAAATTAAAAATTTTCAAATCGTTTTCGTCATCTTTTTACAATTACAATCTTGAAACTGTAGCCTTTTTTCTTTTAATAAATACATTTTTCAGAAATAGTTATTTAAATAAGGTCATGCAAAGTTTTCGAATATATGAGATGTTTTTGTGAAATTTTGCGTGCAATATAGGCAATTTTTAATCAATTTTTTTTCTAAAAAACGGCTCCAAATTATATTTAAAATATTTTTCTTGAATAGATCAAAGGACAGTTTAAAAATTGTATAAGTATCATTTTCGTTGAATTCCTTGAATTCTCAAAAATTGCCAAAGTTACAAATAATTCTCGAAAGTATGTGCTGCTTCAGCATCACTAGTTCTAAATGTCGCCACTTTCAATTTCATTTCCATTCCATCATTTCCGCTCTATATCCTACTTCCCGACTATTTTTCTGTTTTCAAATTGGTCTATTATTAATAATTTCTTCATTCCCACGGCCATTACTGACGACCCTATTTTTCATGTTCTTTTGTGAAACCCACATTTCCGAACAGCGCGCATGTATGCCCGCCTACCCGTCTTCCAGAAAAATGCTCTTTCTTAGAAAACGTGTCGCCTCTGCAGGGCGGATGCCAACCACTCCTTCTTTAGGGAAGCGTCAACGGCTCGTCATAACTATTTCTCTGCATTCTACAACGATGCATCCGGCTGCCCAACGTGGGGTGTGATATAGCGTCATTTAAGGCCGTGACGACTTATTAACAAGATACTATCGCCCGGCATAGGACGAGGTTATATTACGAGTATGATCTCACACTACACAGCAAATTACAGTTCAAGTTTTTGCGCTGCATTTTGCTTCCGCTTATGATGATGAAGTGGACGACGGAAAATACACTATCACAAAAATTATCGATGCTTAGATACACTGTGACTTAAGAGAACCGGTTATTTAATCATGGCTCGACAGTAGAAGTTCCGCACACTAGAATTATGAAGTCTTATTGTGTCAAGAGCAGCTGAGATAAGGGAATTTGCCCTGGTAACTGAGACAAATATCCATGAATAAGTACCCATGCAGTCTATAATTTTCCCACCATTCATACCCAAGAACGATTAGTCTCTTTAGGAGAGAAGCGCAGATCGCCGGGCTAACTACTGAAAGGGAAGCCAGTGAATGAATTGATCGTTCGTATTGTAGATTCCATTGCCAGAATGATTTTCAAATGTTTCTTCAGAATGTTTGGTAATTCACAAGCATTACAGAAACGTTCCCCGTGCATTTTTTGCATGGATGGGAGTCGGACGTTCATGTGGTGAATTAAGTGTCTGCAATACGCGTTTCTTCCGCATCATAATGAGCAAGTATCAGTTCATAGCTCTGAACGTAAAAGAATCATTTCGATGTACCCAACAATTACCTTGGAGTCTTATTAAATCTAAAAGGCATTCATGAAAAAACAATGTTTTTGGAAACTATCGAAACCCGTCATTGCTTGATTATAAATATATCACATGTAATTTCTTGTATTACAACTCGCGTTATAATCAATAATGTGAAAGACGTAAACTCTTCCTCGTGCACATGATCTCACAAATCACCTGGCGAGACTACATTATGGACACAATGAAGAGAGGGATCTAGTGAAGTTTCCTTATTTTTCGAAGAGTTATCATAGTTCCTGTAAATAATATCTTATTAGACATTTTCTTCTTCTTCTTCTTCTTCTTCTTCTTCTTCTTCTTCTTCTTCTTCTTCTTCTTCTTCTTCTCCTTTGAATGTAAATACGTAATTGGAATTACAGAATTAGGTAATCATATTTAGCATTTTCATCAAGTACACCATTTACACTAACAGGTAAATCTAAACTGACGACTAAGTTTGTAGGATTACTGATAAGAATGCTCACATACGAAGATGTTCAGAAACCCTACGATAAAGGCCATTCTAACGAATTTAAAAGGAATAAAAATTAAAAGCACTTTTAATATTATCAATTATTTTGCAGGTACCCGATTCAAGCGATTTCCCATAAATATATATCCTTATTAGCATCATCCTCATCCTCATCATAATCGGTTTTGTGGACCCTTCAGCTGGTTTATGCATTCTTCATTTCCACGAATTTACTATGTACAAAACATATAAAAGCCCGTCTTTGGTGAAGACGACACGTGCAGTCCTGGTAGACAAATTACGATTTCACTGAAAGTGATGTTCAAACGTCATTCGAAAAGTGTTATCATCCGACACAAAAAACTCGATTCCCCGCGATAAAAATCGAGCGAAGGCGGGCGCAGAGCGTGGGAGAG
>BOPP01000002.1:26513117-26537595 GCA_017312745.1 Gryllus bimaculatus
ATGCGCGGCGGGGGCGACGCTCCCACGCTGGTTATCAGCGCCAGCGGCGGCTTCCGCTCTCCCACGCCGAGGTGCCTCTGCAAACAGCGCCGCGGCCTCCGACGAGTTCGAACCCTCGCACGGCAATTGCCTCCCGGGCCAGCCCGGTATGTTCCCGGCTCAGCAACTGGCGTCAACCGCAGGACTTTCGATGCCCTGCATTCGGTCTCCTTAAGACACGAGATTTACTGTTATTATATTTCGAGATTTTAATCTGCCGACAGGGATGCTAAAATATGCCTATAAATGGTGAAGATACCCTCATTATTTACTAACTGTTTTACATTTTCATAAGAAAGTAAATTCTAAAAACTCACTAACGATGGGGTACTCTGAAAATTCAAACATTACTTACAAAATATACATCATAAACAATTCTTTCTAGTTATGTCTAGTATTTGGCATATAAAATAGATCGAACCCGTGTTGAACAATCAAAACCTTTTTTTATAAAAATAAATTAAACATGGTCAGTCGCAAATATTTCAATAAACTGAACGATGTCGAATAATTTAATATTCCATTATGTATTGTCACAGTATGACAAAAACTAATTCTCTCCCATTGTTTCAGCAAATACATGTTCTCAGGACAACACAAATTCTAAACATCCATTCCGAAGTCACAACTTCTCGAGTCCAGAGAGAAACGGATACTATTCACCCTTGAAAATACAAGAAAAGGCACGAGATGGAAATCACAGCAAGACGCTAACCAACAAAATTCTGAGTACACATGTATTACATAGCACTTTTCCAGGCGACAAGGCAATCGCCCTCAGAAATAAACAAAATATCTCCAAATAATACGCCTCTTGTAATGCATAATGCAGCAGTTAACATAAACATTTGTGTATTCTGAATTCGCGTGAATGACACGTGTCGTTCCAAGAATCAAGAAAATACGCGGAATAGTAATTGTTGTGACCTACTTTCTGGGGAGGAAACATGTAGATGAAATATGGGTGAAACGCGGGTAGGCTGTGTCCTCTGAGAGGTGCAACATGTTCCAAGAACATTTGCACGAATAACACGCGATACGACGCGATACTGTGCCCGCCACCGAAACGAGTGGGCACACCTCTTCAATAATGTATGAAGTCGGAGTGTACTGATGGTCTGATTCAGATTCAATTCCTTTCCCGCTGAGCCAAATCCCGCTTCTCACCTTGCACTTGCTGAACAAGTATTTTCAGCCTAATCGCTGTCGCCTGCCGTTTCAAATGTGAAAAATGTACGCGACTCGCGATTCATTTTCGTACTACGAAAGTACACGGTCCAGACACGCGATTTTATTCTCAGAATTCTCTCAAAATGTGACTGTTATTGTTGAGTTCTGAAGAAACGTAACACGGAATCCGATGTTAACGGGAACCAAATATAACAATTAACTGTTTTCATTTCTTATGATTTCTTCTGACCTTTGTACAAAGATTATTTATGAGATACATTAATGAGGGTTCGTGAAAGCAATATTCCTACAATTTTAATAATTGTTTCAGTTTTGAATCAAGATGTGAGGCAATCCACGAAATTTTGGAGGTTTACACCAAAACTTTCCGAACAAAACTCGCATATCACGCACCAATCAAGAGAATCGCTGTCCGTAATCTTATGGAATCTTTTGTACGTCAGAAAATATGCAAAACTAAATTACATGTGACATAAAACTGATAGACGCGGAAATAATATGTAGACAATTGTGATGACAAAAATATTAAAGTTAAGCAAAAACTCGTATTTGGGATAGTTCAATCAGTTGTGTGTCCTAACAAAGAAAATTTCTTGTGGACATTTTATACTTAATTACTTAATTTTAAGAAAACATAAGATACAACACTTATAGATGAGTTTCTCATGATTACCTAACGCATTTAAATCTTCTTTTGTACCTTTGTACCTAAAATCGAAATATTTGATGGCAGGTACTACGAAAGTGTAAAGTGAAATTACATATGGTGACATGTGAAATATTAAATGAAGGAATCGTGTTTTTACATTTGCCTAATGGCAAGTATGTGTATAAAATTTACAGTACATACAAAATCAAAGACTTCTAAAAATGTTAACTTAAGATTAATTGAACGTTCACTTCGATGAATCAGATTTACTAGTAATCATACGTAAGCACACTCTTTCTCTCGCAAATTGAATGAACGAAGATGCATTAAATTTTATCCTCCACTTATTTTGAAACCACTATATAAACATAAGCAGCAATACGAAGAAAATGAAGACAAAAATGTGATATACAAACATTTATGTTTACAAATTGTCGTTCACGGAATAAACCTGTACTATACAATATTCATTCAAACGTGATTAATAATGCAATAACCAGTTTGTAAAGAACATTATTTCCATAATTTTATAAAATGAAGTATCACAGTATCTTCTTTATACACCGCCCTGTCGGGTTTTACGCGCATGACAGATGTGAGGAAACCCCAAGCAAGTGGTATTTGTCGCACTCTTCGGAGATGTTTTGAGGCTCAGGAACTTGCCTTTTTGAGAGCCTACCCCATCCCGAAATCTTTTCAAAAAGGACTGTAAGGAGATGGAAAACGGTTAGCTATGGGGCACTAACATCCATAATTCACGTTTGTTACACACAGCAGCGTACGCTAATTGTTAGTATGTGTAATCGTGTAACTTACATAGGCACCAGAGTACACTGTACGACTTACACGAGTGTGAAATTTTTTACACATCTATGGAATGGTCTTTCTCCATAGACGAGTATCATAACGGTCAAATAAACATTAATGGCACATTGTCGGTGACAATATGTGACTACCACTTTTGTCAATGACATCTCGTGAGCTGCTAACGAGTCCTTTCATATCGTACAATATATTTCACGAACAAATCTGGGGCAGAATGTGAAACTGTAGAAATGGTGTGAGTACTCAAAAAGGTTTGGATGACGTTAGTTCTTTCTCAAAGTTTGAACTTTTGAATGCACATTGTTCAAGTCAGAGCTAGCCTGAACGTACATGAATGAAACCTAAAAAGAAAACTATGTATGTCGACTGTGAGTGTGAAATTTCACCGAAGACAATGCTTATTATGTATTTTGATGTGTATGAAAATACATTAAAAATGTGTCCGTGCACGAGCTAACTCCATGCAACAATACGACTTTTAACAATTTCACTTCATTTGCAAAACGGTTGGCGATTAAATGACAGATATCGAAATAAATACATTATACTAAAATATTGTTTTACGAAAGGGATGCAAAGAATTTGTAACGAAATCTTATATATAAATAAATACTAATTTAAATGAAGCGTCTCCAAATGTATGAAAGTGCACAAACCAACAATTAAGACGTAATTAATAATAGAACATTGGTTTATTTAATGTTCTATTCGACTGAGTTTCCAGTGCTGATACGAGTACCACCCGCAGGTACTCAGCACATGCTCTTCCCTGTTTCTAAAGAATATTTCTATGACTTTTACCTCACGCTTCTTTCCACTAGTGTAGTAATACACTTTGCATACGTATATTAATACCCACCATTACATCATTATTCCATAATATACTATTTTTGTCTTTTTCGAAAAGATTTGGATATCCAATAACAGATTCATAATTTACAAACTAGTGGTGAAACAATGGCTGATAAGCAAACAAACTTGATTACTTTTCCTTTGAAAGAAAAGAGCTAATGCTTACCTATTAACTTTAGGTATGTGAGGCAACATATATAATAGTTTCTCAGCATTTCTCCGCACCAATGTAACACAATACAAGCCTTCCATTGCGTGTGCGCTAAAATTGTGATGGACACCGGTGGCCCCTACAAATATCGGCTGCTACCGAACAGTCACCTTCAACTTCCTCCCTGTCCTTCAATGAGGTGTCGCTTCGCGTTCGGTGTCGGTGACAGTTGATGATCAACGAGCGCGACTGCCAAACACCCACAGGATAAGAAACGTGTGGCATCAGTTGACCTCTACATAAACCCAATCCCTGTCTACCCATCCAAAATAATCACCAATTTTTTGGTAAAATCCCGAACCTATGTTGATAATATCAGGGTTACGTTCATATGATGATTTTCAACTTGTGAGTCTCAACTCATAAGTGGGAAGAAAAAAATCACTCAAAGAAACTCAAAGAAATGTAGAATATATTTTGTATATTCAAGTTTTTAATTGGAATGCAGATGTTTAAAAATTCCGAAGTAATTCAGGTAGAGTTTACAGCATAAATGAAGATAAATAACAATTTCAATAGGAATAGTCATAGTCCTAATTAGAAACAATGTTTAATATTAAGACTTACTTCTAACCAAGGTATGAAGAAACGGGGGAGGGGCTCAGTATAGAAAGAGATACTGTGTTCATATTAAAAAACAGTGTTAATGAAGTGTTTTTCCAAATTTTGATTGTTGTTGTTGAAACTGACGACAAATTAGTTTGTAATGGCGTACCGATATCTGCTACGCTACAGTAAAAAAGTGCAGTAAATAGCATTAGTAAAGCGCCGCCTATCGCCTTGCTGCGACCGAATCCATGGACGCACACGCTTCTGCGCCGCTGGGGCGCTGCGGGCGCTGCGGGCGCAGCCCAGCCGCGAGTGCGCGCTCCCTCCCCCAGCGCGCGGCGCTCTCAAAATCGAAGGCACCCGGTTTCCGAGACGTCATCCAGGCATTCTCAAATATCGAAGAAGCACCTGAGCGAGGCCGGAACGTGGAGGTTCCCCCTCCTTCTGGCGCGAACTTTCCTTTCCGTGGCCGGCGGGCAGGTGTGCGCCTGCGAGCGCGCGCGCTGGCACGCACGCACTCACGCACACGCACGCACGCACGCACTCAAACACACGCATGCGCGCCCGTCCTTCCGTCGCGGCGCTGCGTCCGGCGCTCGTCCCTTGTGGGCTCGGGGGAGGGGGAGGGGAAGGGGCGCTCAGGCGGTGCTTGCGAGGGCACTCGCGGAGGCGCGCTCCTCAAACAGCGGCCTCGTCGGCTGGGGCTGGGCTCGCTCACCCGCCCGCGGCCTTCCGCACAAGCGTCCTACACACAATTTCTTTCTCCTTCTCTCTCTCCTTCTCCTCTTTCTCCTTCTCCTTCTCTTCCTCCCCCTCTTTCTCCTCTCTCCTCCTCCTCTTGCCCTCCTCCTCGACCTCCTCGTCATCACCATGCGCTTCGCTATCACAATCCATTTCGCCATCAAAATCCAATACACCACCGTCATCGACTTTAATTATATCTATTTATCCATTATTTTCAGAATCATCTTTTTCTTCTTCACCGTTTTCATCATCATCTTTGCGTTTATGTAACAACTTTCATAAGGCACATATTGCCTTTCCACTACCATTGATACTACCATTTATCAAAATGCATATGTAAATAACAATTTGTCCCCTTTGAAAAATGATGAACAGTTGTTTATTGGGTTATCTAACGGAGACGGGCTTCACAAAACGAAATTGGCGAAACATCAGATCTAACGGCGCGCCCAGAAGTTTTGAACAAACTCAATATTTTTTTATAAACAACATTTTATCTGCAAAAAGGGTTTTAGTGCGTCATTATATTAACAATACAGACTGGTTGGGACTAACATACGTGGGAGTTCTAAAGCAGACTGTACGAGACACAGAGGGTATACTAAAAATACAAATTTCTAGAAGATTTGATCAATTTTATATGACTTGAATCGTGTTCAGTTTTTATTGTTACATTACTGCATACCGTAGCCGTTGTTTTAAACTAATATTAATATATAATATATAATAATATATATAATATATAATAATATATAATATATAATAATATATAATATATAATAATATATAATATATAATAATAATATATATAATAATTAAAAACTACATTATAATTTGAATTATTGGATAGAATGAAAAGTACACACAAAACTCTTGAAACTATTAAATTTCTGTAGTATGAGACACGCTGTTTTCCTCACTCTACAGCTGCACCGACAATAAAGAGAAACGGAAAGAATGTCCAGCGTCTTTGCACAAACCGCAGTCTCTGCAGGGCACCGGCAGCCAGTTTGGTGTGCTCGTGAGGAAGTGTCATTTAAACCCAATTTTCAAGAAGACAAATGCAGACTGGATCTCCCTTTCTTGTAGGATGTTTGTCATCCGCAGTTGCTGCCAAATCCTCTTTATAATTCCAGGAACAGGTTAAAATGATTAAAATTATATGAGAACCATTGCACCTTGAAGACTGCGCGATGTCGCAATCGATTCGAAATTACCTTGAGATCTCAGAAAAATAAGCAATTGTGTAATTATTTTTATTATCGTGTGCTGTAGCGTATGCTTGCACGATCGCCGTTGGAACTTCGTGGATTGGGAGGTCTTCACGTCGAGTCTTGATGGTAATAGATAATCGACCCTACGTAAGTAATTAGGTGAAGTGCTGTTGATGTGGAACGGAAATTCCAGAGATTGGTCTGTTCGTTCTGGCCTGATCGGTTGTTTCTGAGGTTTCATCCAATGAATTCCAGGCGGATGCCACAGCAGTACCTTAAACAATGTGATACGATTAGAGAGGTGTCTTTCTTTCCTCAGCCTGTTTCCATTCTCACTGTCAGGGTTTCGTGTTGGCCTGATCCTCTGTTTCCAAGTGGTCCGCCAGCCTTCATCAGGAAAGATTCTCACAGATGAGATTACGTGGACGTTAAATATAGGACCAAACAAGCCTGAAGTGTCATCGAAAAAAGAATATACTAGTTGTTATTACTACTTTTAATGGGTTGCTCTGCAAATCAGCAGCATTAGCTACTACGTCTTATTAGGGTATGTCTAATATTCATACATAGAATTTTAATATACATTTAACTATAAGAACGAAATATTATGTAGTCTTTGAAATACTGAATAATATCTTGTAATTGGAATAGCAAATATATTTTCGTTTACCTTGTTTAAAGAAATTCATCAGCGATCAGAAGACGAATGTGTAAGTTTTATGTAAGCTTAATCATAATGACCATCATTAAAGTAACATTTTTGCAGAAGTAAAATCGGACCCATTATTATCTACAATTTTCGAGCGTACGAATATGTTTTGTCTATTTGCTTCCAGACAATTGCACACTGTAAAAGACTGGGTTACGCTAGCCTCTTCACCTCCGCACAATGCAGATGCAGCACACACGTTTATGTAATTCAGGTCTTTTACCGTTTACTTCCCGAGGGCCCCCTCTCCCTGCGGAGACGCCGCCTTGGCCGTAGACTGCGGCGGCTGCAGCGGCGGCGAGCCGGCCGCAGGAGAGGATGGCGTCTTGCGCAACGCCGGCGCGGCCGCGGTTTTTGTCCCGCAGAAAGTCAACAGGGGCGGCGGCGGCGGCGGCGGCTACCGCTTTCTCGGGTGTGCGCGGGGGAAGAAGGCACAACGCGCTTGGCTCCGGTGCACCTGCGCCACGTGTGCAGTGCACTCCCTGACAACACAATCGTTGCTACATGATTTTTTAAATGAAGTATACGAAACGTTCGGGTTTAAACGCGGTATCCCATGTGGAAACGTTTGGAGAATGTAAGGAGGTGAACCTTTTTTGCCGGAAGGGGATTTAAATGGGGGGCTTTAAGATAACAACAGACGGAGGACAGCTATGCGCCATGGACTATTTGAAAATCACAACGCATACACAGAAAATGGAATCGTACGAAAATGATAATATCACAAAAGAACTAAAACTTTGGGGGTTACCAAAAAGATTTCAACAACAATATGAAGAAAAAAATACCTCCCAATAGTAAAAGAAGGAATAAGTCTTCACGTATTACCTAATGTTGTAATTAAAAGTAATTACACATACCTTGAAAGTACCATCAATCAAGAAACGTCATGTGAAGATGACACACGGCACACTATACATCTGGGTAGAGCCACTATACACGTACTAAAACCATTGGTTTTGTCATCAAGTATGGAGAGAAAAACCGAAACAAACGTACAAGGTCATCGTTGAACCTATTACAGCGTACGGAGTGGAATGGACTATCACGGAGAAAAACATGAAAATGATTGAAGCTGTACAAATAGATTTATTGAAAAAGGCCTCCAGGTTACCCAGATTTGAACACATCTCCAGTGAAGAAATAAGAGAAATAACTGCCAACAAAGGCGCTATTTTCCAAAGTATTTAAGACAAACAGTTAGCCTGATATGGATATAATATATCAGTGGAAAGGGAGAAAAGAATACCTATTATTATTATTATTATTATTATTATTATTATTATTATTATTATTATTATTATTTTCTCTTTACCAGACAGCTAGGCGTAGAAAGACGGAAAGACCACAACATGGATTCAAGGAATTGAATGAGCAATGACAAAGAGGAAACTGAATCGGGAAGATGTCCTTTTCTGGACAGGGAAGGAAAAGGACACTGCGGGGCTGAAACGCGGGATGCGGCAGAAGCCGTAGGACCTTAGCTTGATGATAATGAAATAGAATTCGGTCCAGGGACAAGGGGCTACCAAGATTTTTCGGTACCGAGGGGTGTCATTGAAGGCTAATGTAGAGGAAAGAATGAAGTGGATTATAACAAATGCCATTTTAATATTTCCTTTTCATAACAATTAACTATTATACATTCGAGGTACAAGTATACAAATATCAGACTTAAAAAAACTCTAATCTTCCAAATAAGTAGTGTCCTAGGAATTCTGGGTGTGGGGTGGTGGTGAACATTCATCTCCCCCTATCGACATGGCCCTGGACTAGGAAAGCTTTTTGGGCGCCCCGTTGTATAGTTCTCATACCGCTCCGCTCACCTCCACCCTCCACCCTTTAAGCGTAGGTTCTAAAGCCGGTCGCTTCATATCCACTATGTGTTGGGCAAAACGGATTCGCGGTAGGATTTGTAAGGGTTTTCCCGTTTTCCCTACAACTCATTCCATAGCAGCTGAATGATATCATATCTTTATAATCACCCAGCCATCTAATTATTCACACATTTCCAGATATCGCCATAATTCATAGTCATTGGTATTACAGAATAATAATTGTTTAGCGTTTCTGAAGCTTTCTGCTTTTAAAAACTCTTGATGTATTGTCGTTTTTGCTATTTAAGGTCGCATCAACATCTAGGTAATTGGCTACCGCTATTAGTTTTGACGTTATGGGTAACTGTGAACTAGATGAAATGATATGGTGGTGATGGGGGTTGAAAAGACAAACACAAATACCAACATGCCCGAGGCGGGACTCGAACCCCCATGATCCTTCGGCCCGAGATCGCTACGACACTACTGTCTTAGCGATCTCGGTCATAGGATGGGCCGAGGAATGTTAATGTACGGAACCCTTCACTTTCTTCTTTCCCTGATTCTTTAATCCACCATGAATGTTGGTCTGACATTTGCTTAGTTGACGAACTATTGGAGTGTTTTTACGACAAGGGGTAATGGGACGGGGAATGGGGGATTGGTCAATTGGTTGATCCTAATTGCGCGAGAGAGGAAGAAATAGGGAAGGAAGGATCGTGCGCGCTGTTTATAGTTTCGCTATCCATGTGGAATTGAGCGAAGAAATTCACCAGATCAGGACAATACGGTGGATGGCCATACGGTTGGCTACACAAATCTCAGCTCACAGCATATCTTCCACAGCATTATCTTCCAGAAGTTCCACTGGAAGGTGTTTGACCATCCACCCTTCAGTCTGTATCTCGCCCCCAGCGATTTCCATCTTTTCTTACACCTCAAGAAATTCCAGCCCTAACAGCGTTACATGTATCACAGTGACGCAGAGTTGCAGGTGGCTTACAAACATTGGTACCAATTACAGGGAGCTGACTGCTAAAACATAGGGATAAAAATTTGATCCTCCGATATGACGAATGTCTTAGTTCTGGTGATAATTGTCAAAAAAAATTATGCAACTTATACCATATCTGCTAAAATAAAATTTTCCCATGAATTATGTTTTCTTTCTTGTTTACGACCTAGGGAAACATACTTCCTGGATAGGCATCCTACATTCTAGCTATCACTCAGCAGAGAACTATGAAGAGTTGTCCAAGCGGCATGGTTTTCTAGAGGTTTTAACTCTAAAATCGACATCGTTACTACCCCGAATTGCTGCACGTTTTCAAATCACATAATTTCTCCAAACATTTCTTGTGCTACTGTCTAGCATTTCGCGATGGTATTATTCTCTGCCTGTTTGATCGATTCTCGCCATCTATCTCGGTATTCTCCCAAATTATTCGCTTCAGTAAATTACCTATTCCTCGAACTGATACTCGCCGTATTTCTACCACTAATGTTACTTCTAAATAAATTGTACTATTACCTCTGAAACTAGACATCACCAGGTTTAAACAGCTTCTTTCTGCAAACAACACACGTGTTTTAAACGTGCTTCGAAGTAACGATTCAGTTTATGAGTTGGTGCCAGAATATATTGCTCAAAGGGTAAAGGGGAAAATGAAGCTAAAAAGGAAGATGAAAATGCACACTAACCTTCGTCAACTCGTAAAAATACTCCGCGGTACCTCACATGTCAATGCGTATTCGAAGAAGAGCTTCGAGACGAAAATACCTGCCAGTGTGTTCATTCAAGAGTGAAATGAGATTCCAAACAACAAACAAGCACAGCGTGGACTTGCCAAATGTTCACCCAGCAGTGACCGGGCGATGTCGGAAAAAAATCCGATAAAAGTCGGACAGAATAGCTCACGTAAAATGGAATGAGTGTCCAAAGTTCAGGGTCATAGTTGTGAAAACAATAAAAGTAGTCGCAAAAACCCATCGCTTTTGGTGTTGACAAATATATGAAAAGTATGAGAGTATATAAAGAAAAAGACGAAGTTACACTTCATTGAGATAGCAATAATATTTGAGACGAGTAATTTTCAACATTTCACTAGACTTAGTAAAGGGAGTTTTAACACGTACAAAAACACGTTTACTCGTAAATATACTGAACAAAACAGCATGAAACAACAAATACATAAAAATGAAAAATGTATTTCAAAGTACGACCATTAATCTTACATTTCATAGGAGGAAACAATATAATTCACACTTTTAGTGATAAAATTTAGTTATATAATTTACTAATACATAATAATTATAAGATATTGTACATAATATATTTTATAATATTTCTTATATTTAATAATATAATAAAGTTATAATTTGATAACATAATTTATCTGGCTTACTTCGTAAAAAGAGAAAGTATTGTAATCATGCGCCTGAATTCACACTTTTTCGATAGAATAACTTTAATTGTCCAGGCCTTGTAACACGTTGTGTAGTCGGAATCCAAGTTTTGTGGTTCTTCTATAACGGAAAATTGACTTACGGCAATGGAATAAGGACGGTAAAAAAATTTGTTCTCATCCCAATATCGGCAAAAAATTAAAAGTGCAACACTAAAAAATTCACGATAAAGATTTTTTTGATGAATGTTTAAATGAAATGTGCTCCAAAAAATAGTATCATTAAAAATGTACATGTAGATTTTTGAAAAAAGAGTAGTTTTCAATTTATTCTTACTTGAAATTAATGCAATTTATAAAAAATATAATTTTCTTCAAAACGGTAGTAGCCCGCGTGGGCATCCTCTTAAACGCTTGGGTGTGATTCTCACTTTCTACACCAGATGTCCGTTTCAGTTAACTACATCCGAAATCTCTGGCTGGGAAAATATGAGATCTCGTTAGGACAGGAAATAGCCTCAGGGATTTATTTTTGCCAGGGTTATTTTACACGCCACAAGTATGACATATGGGATTTTCCGCCTCCCAGGGTTCTGCCAGTCTTCGAAGACTTTCAGGTACGCGAAAACTGGAATTCAGTTCAGTTCCCTCGGCACGGTCTATTGTAATGTCTGGACCGTGACGTGGTCATGCCATTTCAGCATGCTTTATTGCAAATCACTTGACGCATGATCTACACTTCGCATGGAGTTGGAGCCAATTGTCGCCACTTACAGATCTTCTCTGACAACTACCACCGCCTTGCCCGCCCATAGAGACATCCCCCTCCATCCCACCTCCGTGAAAAATTCAATCAGACAACTTTGGGGAAAAAATCTGAAACATACATTGTAACTATTTGCGGATTTTTAACTGAAGATTTACTGAACGCATGGACATGAAAAATACGAAACTAGTTCCAATTAAGCAACTTTCCCCTATCTCCACTTGCAAAAATGATCGAAAATGTGCAATAATGTATTTCATGCTACACGTTTTGTATTTGGTACATGATTGTATATAGTATGGTAGATGGCTGTGTAATATTTTATTCTATGAAAACCAATTGTTACGCCCTATGTAAATAATCTCAAGAACGTTTTTATTACCTAAAGTAAACATTTCATCTTATATTTTATCGGAAAAAGAGCATGAACAATAGAAAAAACGAAACTTTGTTCACTGAATTTATATAATACTCGTTCTTAACATTGTTTCTTCTTTGAAACACAAGTCTAAACATTTTTCGAAAATAGTAGTACCCCGATACAAGAAAAACGATTGCATAGAAATTAGTGACATTTTCAATATTCCAATATACGATTGAGATTCCAAGACAATTTATAATAACAAAATAAGAGGCAGATAAGAACCGAGTGCTTCTGCTTTTAAAAACTTTTGTTCGTATTTATTTATTTACTTAGTCAAAAAACAGTAAAAATTGTATGTGACGTATAGGAGAGAAGATCTGCGCACGTTTTCTTGAGTTACAGAATCCCTTGCCATATTTTAACTATAGATAGATGAAAGACGAGTAAAAGTTAAATATAAAAAAATAAAAGTACAATTTAAAAAAGCGCGAGATTAGCAACATTTGAAAAACTAGACATTTTCGTTCCCGAGTTGTAGAAAACTCATTTGCAACGGTAAACGAACTGCAGATTTGATTTTTCTGCATTGCTAACAAAATAGTAACTCACCCTTACCTCTACTCCTACCACTACTAGCAAAAGGAGAGTTCAACAAAACGTGCGCATAGTGAAGTTACATTACATCCAGAAGCAAAACAACAGACCATTTCAGCATTTGCTCAATGTATCAGGGACACTGGACTAAAAACCTTATAAAGATAGGGGTTATTGACCCAGAATCTAAAGTACATTATTTGTTATAAGCATGCTAAATGTTATATGCATGTTATATGCAGGTTTGCAAGAAAACAAAACAAATGTAAACGATTTCTTTATTTATCACTGCTTTCTTGAAAGAAACATTTTTTTATGATCAGTATAGTCTCTAATTTTATAGAAGCAGTTAACAGCAAAACATATTTTACTTTTAACTTAAATTTGTGTACCGACTTAAATAGTTTAATGTCATCTGGCAGTGCATTGTAAAGATATGTACATGTATTGTATGTGGATTTCTGGTAGTGAGGTGTTCATACAGTCACTTCATAAACGTGATTTCTTCGACGTGTGTTGTAATTATAAATATCAGTATTGCATGAAAATATGTTCTCACCGTTAAGTAAGTCAGGTGTGACAAATATCACAGACTTAAAAAAAGGCAAGGCAATTGTAAGATTCCAATGAAGGGAGGCTTGCAAGGATCACGCGGATGGCATTTTTAATTATTCGAATAATTTTCTTTTGCAATGTAAAGGTCTGGGTACTACATTATGTGCGTCCCCAGAATATTATGCCATATCTCAGGTGGGAATGAACATTTGCAAAATACACGCAACGAGCTGCATGAAGGCTGACAGAATTTGAATGAATTCTGAATATATAACATAATGAACTTTATTTAGTGTTTAATTCTGTTAAATATAAATTCCAATTGAGGATTGACTAAATTGGATCGGTTATTGAACTCTATTGGATCGAATAACTAGAATCATCGATAACTAGACTAGAGGACACTGATGTGGTAAGGAAGAGAGAAAGGAGTGAAGAAATTAGCCGCTGGGGGAAGAATGGGTCTGCCTGTGGGTTAGAAACTCGAACCACTCTTTACTTCAAGTTGAACCGTGAAATATCTGGCGAAACCCTGTCTATCTCATCGGCAAAGCATATGATTGAGGACCTCCTTAATACAAGTTCCGGACTTTAATTACTCGACCAACGAGCAACGATGACTTTAGATATCAAAAACTGGATAAATGTGAGCAGATTGAGAAATCGTGCTATTAATTTAAGCAAAAGTATTACTCCAATCAGTGTAAATGACTGACAATACACGGAATTTATGAACTCAATTATAAAAAGAAGGATGGTTTCTATTCGATAATTCCTACAGATTATTTTCTAATGATCAACAATATTTACTTCAGCCACGTGTATGAGTAATGTCGTAACGATTCGTAAATTAAGTGCACTCAAGGATAAAATGAAAGACCTCTTTGAAAATGAGCACTATTGGAATAGATCCACACAAAGTTTTAATATCGGCATGTGAAAGATAACAACGCTATAAATTTGTCATTGTGTGTAATGAGAAAAAAGGAAATACGTGATGTATACAGAGGAGGAATAACAGAGGACAAAAGGTTAAGGAACATAAGCAAACATTACTTGAGAACGGCCAAGGACGTTTCGCAGTAATTCTTTCGTTGGTGAGACTATGATCAACCAGAAATGCAGAAAATAAGGAGCAAATGTACATAGTTTGCATGCAAATTGAAACGCGTAATTGACTTCTTTCCCAAGATATTTTAATTTCCGAGAAGTACTTCAATAACGTAGAGTGACTGTAATATGGAAAACATTCCTATTCTTCCACAGCTTTTCACTTAATTAGTAAAAAATAATCAAACAAGTAGCTTTAGAAAAAGAAGCTTAATTTCATTAGATTCTTTATACTTTTACAAAATGTCTACGATTCTTCATATTATTAAAAAATAACACTTATTCATTCAATTGTGTATGTAAATATTTCCAAATTTCGCACCCGTGCACCTGCAGCAGCCCAGTGCTCCTGCACGCTGCAGTCTCCAGGCCTCCGGGCATCCATTTTGCGTGTACTGGCGGTGACGAAATTCAACGAAGAATGTCATTAATAATTGTTTCTGTTATCTTCATTCTATTTCTTTCTTTCATACCTACGTCACCGAAAATGTCATGCGATATTGGGAATTGATCGAAAAATTACCATTTTCAGGGTATACGTATTCAATAAAACATATATCAGATATAAAACTGAACTATTACAATGAAATCTTAAAACATTCATTTAATCACAGTTCAGTTTCACTTCACAGAAAATCTTCCTTCAAGACATTTTGTTTTCAATCGGGAGACTTGACGTAATGTCTCGTATATTATACATTTTTAAGTCTTAAAACTCAAACTTTAGCCGATGATTAACATAATTGTTTGTTACATTCTGGCGCAGACACGACGACAAACTTATGTATCGAAGAAATGTACTTATGTATCGCTGTGTATTTTGTATCGGCATGTAAAAAATGGTGGGTTTTGATCCTATAATTTATTTCAATTGTACTATTCTTCCCAACATTCTTGCCATCCACAGACAAACACTGCGCGCGTTTCGGCTGCTGTCGTCGGCGATTGTTGTGTCGTGTCTGTCTGTCTGTCTGTCGTGTCTGTCGTGTTGTATCTTGGACAGTTCATTGTGTTTTGTGAATTAATTTTACATGTATAGGCTAAAGAGGTAGGGTTATTATGTGATATCAGTATCTTTGACGGCTCAATGATGAGATTAAAAAGTTTCAAAATGTCCATGTTATGCAATACTGAACATAAACACATCTCCGATGGTTTAGTTTTTGCTTAGGCTGCAAATTCTTTCGTGGAATGTTCACTTGTCGAGCTGCCCCCAGAGAAAATTCTGGCTAACGCCCAGGTGCACGTAGTGGTCGCGGTAGCCGCGTCGGTGGGTGTCTGGCGCACGGCCGGGAGCGGGACACGTGCTAATTGAAAGGACGGCCGCCGCTACCGCCTCCGCTGGCGCGGCACGGCGCGGCGCGGGCGCCGGTACGCCCGCGGGCGTGGCACGACGGCCGTCTACGCCGTCGTCGTCTCCGCCGCCACCGCCGCCGCTGCCGCACTCGACGGCAGCCGATAGCCGTGATAGATCACCCGCTCCTTGAGTCCCATGCGGCTACATAAATCTCGTATTTGGCTATGCTAATGGTATTGTCTTGTAGTATGATATAGTGCCCCGAGCGGCCTGGCGACGCTGCTAGACGCCAGCCGTCGCCGCTACTACTGCCGCCGCCACCCCCAGCGCTACCGTCATCGCGCCACCTCTGCAAGCCAGCGCCCCAGGCTCCTTCGATCGGTGTTTAATTTTCAATTTAAAGTCCCTTTCGGTGTTCTCTGCGCGATGGAACGAGTGATAAGGAGGCCCGGGAGGAATCTGTAATTTGGAAACGGATATTACATTGCGAATAGTGGCGGAAGCTTTAGGAGGCCTGGTACTTCAAATGCGGGTCACTCCGGGCCTCATCTTCGTACACGAGACGCGGCAATTTCTTGTAATGAAGGCGAGATGCACGAGATAGGGAAGGTAATTACTTTCCGTGAGCTGGCTGCTGAACGGCAGCCGCGCCCGTCGCTGGAGTCGTCTCGCGTCGAAGGCCGCCGCCGCCGCCGACCCACTACCAACCCAAATACCGGACGCCCTGACGGTCCCCTACGGCAGCAGTCGCCTACTTTTTAAACCTCACAGACCACTAAATTCATGATTTTAAATCCCGCGGGACACAATATTAAAAAAAAACATTGGAAAAAGAATGATCACAAAATGATGAAAGAATAAAATAAAACCAACTGATGACAGATTGCCGTGCGAAGGGGGCTGGGCTGTTACGAATATAATAGATAAATCGACACAAAGGGTACGACGTGATGACAATTACCTTATGGTTCCACTTTACGGGAACCCTGACGACTCGCTCTGTATCTCTCGTTCATCCTTCTCAAGTGCAGTTCGGGAATTTACTGCAATATGAACGTGAAAATACTAATACAGATTGTAAGAATCTTCTAGGATATTTTTTTAATAATAAAAAATATTTACTTAAGACTTTTTTTGTCCCAGGCACCAGTCGTGTCCCAATGTCCAGGAGTGGATTTCCCATAAAGTTAATAAGGAATCATTCCGAGGTGCACTCTCTAATTTTGCCGATTATTAGATGTTAGGAATGAAGAAATAAATATCACGTTTTTTTTATTATGAATTTACATTTTTAAGGGGTTTCATCTCCCTGTAAATGGAGGCAAAAGGGGGTGATTTTACTGTTTCACATTGAAGAAAGAACAATTTTCGAGCGAGTACAATTGCAATTTGAGACCAAGAAACATTTCAAATCTACTTATCATTTTTATAGCAAATTATAGCAAACTCCCGAATTAATTAGATTTCAATAATGATGTACAAGATAACCAAATACAACTCTTAAAATTTTAAGATATGTTACATTTTCATGAAAAAAAAAATTTTGGAGTGAACTACCCATCGTCATGCAGTGATATACACTACGAAAAATGTTTAATCACTAATTTCTCATGATGACTTGCAATAAAATATTTATATGAAAAATTTCACAAAATGTCCACGAATAATAGAGTGTTTTTGACATATCTGAATTCAACCGTTCCGATATTGCGCCACTCTGTCGGTACATACGCTGTGGCTTCCACGCGTTATAGCTATTGATCAAGAGGTCTTGGGAATGTTTGGTGCTTTTGCATTATTGGGGCATGATTAGTCATTTCCGAGTTCAGAATACTGAATAGTAAATTGAGAAAACCACAGTTCCATTTCAGGGAAGTGAAAAGGAACATTCCATAATAATAATAGTAATATTAAATAGAATTGAGATAAAGGAAAATAAATGGTGCTTCAACAGCACATACACTCTTGCACTATTTATATCGAATATACAATATTATAATACGACTTGAAACTGTAAAATTGCTTCCAACCAGCAACGTTTTTTCCACGTTGGATTCGAACCGATGCCTTTAGGTTTAGCACGCAAATTACGTAAAACCAAAAATCACCGGGCTCGTGACCAAATTCGACATTCCACACGCTTTAAAAACAAAATTGAACATTTGCATTGTCGAATTTTCAAAAATTCATGGATGTTCATCAACATTATGTGAAGATCTTGTTTCAAAGAAAAGATATCATTAAACAAAAAATTACTATTACCAATACTGTATTTTCCGAATGTTATTTTTTTTGTACTCCTCGAAAATACAGACGGTTCACCGAAAATGAAACTTGCGCCATTTGTATAAGTGTACCTACTTTGCCCTATTCAAGTAAGTGTTGTAAGAAAAAATCCTGCGGTTTTGAAGGAAATTTTGTTTTCAAATATACTCACGCACATTTACGCGTAAACTACTCATATATTATAGAAAACATTCGTTACCTTCTTTAAAAATCTCTTTGAAGGATAGATTCCATTAAGTAAAAAATCTAAATCTTCAATATTGTAGTTGTAGGAACACGACAAAAAATACAAACTTTAGCAATTTTCGAAAATTTAGGGAGAGTTTAACGTAAACGAGACCTTCATTATCTTTAAGCATAATTTTCTCTATTTGAAAACAAAAAAAAATTTCAAATGGATTTTTAATGAAAAAAATTTGAGCTATTTATGAAAAACTTTTTGAGAATTTTTGTAAAGTATCTCCAAAAATTAAAATATCCATTTCAAATTTTCTGGGCCGGGAGTTCACTTAGATCGTTTGAGAAATATTTTTGTAATATTTTGCCGTAAAAATCGCCTAGGTAATTTAGGTGCTAGTGTTTACCACAGACAGACGGTCGCTTTGTCGTCGAATTGACGCTTTGTCGTCAAATTGACGCTTTGTCGTCAAGTTTTCCGTATCAAAGATCACAAAACATGGATTTGACAATATAATATGTCATGGAAAGTAATTTACTACATGTATGTATATTCACTCTTTTGTTAAGAGGGACCCACAAAACACGTTTTGTAGTGTGCGAGAAGTAAGAGGTGTAAAACTGTTGGAGCTGACAGTTCAAGTGAGTTATTATAGTGATATTATTCTGACTGATTTAATTTTGAGAATTCATCTGATTAAATTCAGTTTCAATCAACAAAATGTTTTTCTGTCACTCGAAGGTGATTGCAATTTTTGTGGATTCTGAAGGGCCTAGAAATATCTACGGCATTTACCCACGATGTGAGAACGGATGAACAAGATGGATGTCCGAGCGAACATAGACATTCTGTCAGATTTCTGAGTATTGTATTCTTGAGTCTTAAAACTTCGACAACCTCAGCACTGTTTTCAGTTATTGCTGTTCTATCTGCAGACCAAGATATTTCGTTTTTTTCTGTCGTCTTCTGAATCACAAATTCATTTAACTATAATTATTATAATAATAAACCTGGGGAGAGTAACGTGTGTAATTATGGGGATTAGCTTTTCGGCTAAATCCCTGGTAGTACAATGTTATTAAACTTGATTTATGAATAATGAGGTGATAGGATGATGATGAGGGGTGATGGGACAATCACAAATACAACTATGCCTAAGCAGGAGTCGAACCTGCAGCCTCAGGGCATGCGCCACGGGGCCGGCTTATTATAATTATGGTTCTGATTCTGATTATAATAATAACAATAACAAATTATTATTATTATTATTATTATTATTATTATTATTATTATTATTATTATTATTATGAGCATATACTATAATTTTAACTGTTATTTAAGACGATTTTAACTTGGACTTCTTTGGACTTTTAACTCGGACGAGCCCTTGCACGAAATTTCGCTGTATACGCGGGTTCCCCTCCTAGCCCCCCTACTGTTGTCGTCGCCTCCCCCCCCTCCCGCTGCAGTGACGCTCACTCTCCGGCGTCCGCCTCCTCCCCCTTCTCCTTCTCCTTCTCCTCCTCCTGCTCCTTTCGCCCTCGTGTCCTCCGCGTCACACACTGACCCGGAAATGCTGTGGGCGCGTCGGCCTACCGCTCGCCAGCTGCAGTGGAGTCTGTCCCGATTTGGAGATGAATTCGTGCCAGTACAGGCGCTCCCAAGTTGCCCCATACGCACGACATATTAACTCGATGACTGTGTAAACGCACCAGCAAATGGACGACATGTATAAGGAATGTGAGATCATTACTGAAGTTAGTAAGTTACCTTCTTGGAAACAATGGTTAAGATGAGGAAAATACCAAATTTGTATTGTACACAACTGAATGCATATTTTACGATTATGACGCAACACACGCAAATAATATTGTACAATATGTGAACAAATTGTAATTGCAAAGATATATCCTGTCATTCACGGTTGTTGTTTTTTGTGTGTTTTTAAACTTATAGTCCTCTATTTCTAATCTAGAAATGTATAATCTCTGCAAACCCTTTTGTAACATGCATTGCCACAATAGACCTACGCATGCCCAACGCATTACATTTACAAAGAGAAATAAAAACAACGAAGTTTCTCATTTCTGCAATGGGATACTAATGGCATTCGTTAGAGCATTGGTTCCCAGCCTTTGCGCCAAACACTGTGGTCATTCAGGCAGGCAGTAAACATAAACTCCCCTACCAGCAAACCGTAACGTTATATTCGCCCATTAAATTACGGCTACTCCACATCTTCAATTTTAATGAAGTTTTTATTTTATTTTATTTTTTTGTGGCAGGTGCACTGGCTAATGTTTCTTCCTGCTAGCACACTAAACGCGGAGCGGCACCGCCGTGTCCAATATCAGGAAGTGGTCCAGGGAGTTCAGCAGCACCTGCTTCCTTCAGGTCAAGCGTCCGTGTGGGCAGCCTCGGTCCATAAATGCCGCACCCCGACCTCCCCGCACGCCCATTGTGTCGTGATTGAGCGCGGAAGCGCTGGCGCTCGAGCGTAAGCGAAAATGAGAACATCGGCTCCGGCAACAAAGAGAAAAGACAGCGTAGACAGAAGAGTGAATAATAGGAAGAATGGAACGAAGGGAAGAAAAATATTATTAATAATGTAAATAATAATAATAATGTAAATAATAATAATAATAATAATAATAATAATAATAATAATAATAATAATAATAATAATAATGAAGTCGCCCATGAAATAGCAGCTCAGTGGAACATCAGTAAAGTGACAACTGTGCCTATATTAATATCAGCTACAGGAGTGATCCCGAAAATGATACTTCGGGCACTCTATTTTCTTCACTTGGATGCCAGGAATATATACAATATACATATGTCAGTCATCTTGAATATATTTTTGTGTAGTATTTGATATTTTTCATGCACCGCAATAATATGGAGAGACTGCCATATTCAAATACTGCCATACCAGCAATATTAAATTTTGCATTTTCATTTTTAAAAGTTTTCTGCTGATCGATTTCATAAAATTCACTTTAAAAGGTTCAATAAAACTTATAATTCTCATTTCCTCTTTAGCCAGGATGATACAATTTAAGAATAATCTTATGTTAAGATTGTTTTCAAGAATAATTAATTAAAATATCATTGGTCTTTGCCGATAAAAGATGTTCACATCTTAATATCTTACGGAGTGCTTCTAAAGCATCGACCTTTCATATGCAAGCCGTGAGAAAACAGCTGATGGTATGCGTAGTGAGGGAGGAGTTCCACGAGTTATGTGAAAAGAGACAACCATCTGTAGCCCAATCGGATGAGTATTTGAGATTGGAAAACGAAATTGATGCAAGACAAAAATTCAAATATATCACACCAACCACGTCCATCTGGATGGAATAAACAAACTGACGTGCAGCAACAACACAACCTTCTTGCATTATTTGTAACTTTTGCAATTCCATAAAGTTCAAAGGAAACGGGCCTTGGGCGACTTTATGCCAGCTATGTTCCATTTGAGGAAAAAAAACTAGAAAAAAATTAAGATGATATTTTTAAAAATATAAATTGTCTTTATTTAGGTAAAAGTTACGCGGAAACCACTTGTTTTTTCAAAACTTTCTGCGTGATCTAATTTAAAGATATAATTTGATAGAACAGATTTCATTTGAGAATATTCTCTCATCGACAATATACATTGGCAATATTGATTTTTTCAAATTTCGAAAATAAAGTGTTCGCAGAAAACGGGACCTACGCAATTTTTTCGGCGTATTTTCCCTATTCGACAAAAAACAACATAATTTTGGTATACTTCACCCCAATTTTCGCAAAAATACAAGTATTTTCGAAAAATTCTACATAACTTTATTTAAAAATATATCTTTTAAAAAGAAAATTTCAATAAAGAAAAAATATGGTTGTCAAAAAATGGGCGCTCACAATTTTCAAAAATTCGATGACTTCAATGAAAATCAGACCAGGCCCTTTTTATAAATGCCTTTTGATCTATTAGAGAAAATAGTTTAATAAAAGAAATTCGAGCGATTTTTGAGAAATTTTTGAGAAATTTTGAGTTTTTATATAAAGTACCCTCAAAAACTAAAATATCCGTTGCAAATTTGTTGAGCCTCGAATTCCGTTGAGCCTCGTACGTAGTATGCCAGAAATGTTTGTACATTTTTTGCCTACTTGGGAGTCCTAATATTTTTCGCCTAACGCTTATCCTTTCCGAAGTTGTAAGTGCTCCTTATTGCATATAACAACTGGAGAGATAGAGAAAGTATGAGTATATACCAACACAAGATTTCGAATATCATTAGCAGGTGTTAGAACTGCAGTAGTATCCTCAGACTCCAGAACTATTTGTGTCCATTGCCGGTGTTATATCCTTTAAAGGATTTGCCCCTTCCAGGATCGACCTTTGCCTAGTGACACGACATAACCAAAAGCAACGAATGAAATGTCGAAATGTGAAATAGCAAAAAATCTAAAAATATTTTTCGTCTCCAACTATGTTGCTGGGAGTTCACCTACCACTGAGCATCTGCAGTACGATCTTCACAAGTAAACCTTAAGAGTTCGAGCCATAGTGTGGCTAATATAAAATGAAGTAATAAGTACAAAACCTGTAATAAATAAAATAACATATACATTTGTTCAGAAAAAATATTTGAAATTTGTTTCCAAAGGAAAACATCTTCGTGAACTTGTAACTACTCAAATCTTCTATATTTATACAATCCTTACTTAATGAATTTGAATTACATCTAATTGAAGAACAGTTAAATAGAAAAGTTTAACGACAATTTTATTTATAAAACTGAAATAAATAATATTAATTTCGCAAATGTAGATCCACAGGTTCATCCACAGCTTGGTTTTAATAGTTTCTGAGAAAATGTGGCATTTATAATAAAACATTGTCTTTTGAGAAAAACGCTCCTAAAGATTTTACTAGGAATTACCCAACATATTTGTTGTATAATTTTACGTAAAAACAACTTGCTCCATATTGTGAATTATAAACTTTTTTGTAGATGACTAGAAGCTGTTTTATCTTATTTTCTGGCTTTTTGGTCCTTTTATAAGCTGATATCTCTGATTGGGTGTGTGTGTGTGACTGGATCAATTCTGGAGTTACGATTTCCATTACTAAACGTATTTTCCGCATTACGAGTACACAAATTGTTAACCTCATAGTCCTCACGATTGACTCTATTTCGTTTGTTAAGAATCTTTTTAAAACTCCTTTCGGTTTTGTCATTTCTGTCCACAGTTGACAGTTCTTTAACACACCAGGCTATCCCATCACTTACGCCAAGAGAGAGAAAATAACATTTAACTTTAAAAATACACAAGAACAACACGCCCGTCAAATTGCACAGATAAATAAAATAGTCGAATATGAAACTGCAAAAACCACAGCCTTCGGGTGTCAATAATTTCATAACTATGTTTATGTGGAACTGTAGAACTTGTGAAACGTCAGCCTATCTGTGCTGATGAACATTCAAAACGCATTAAAATGAACAAAAAGGAAGTCTTAAGAATCACAATCACTTAATAACTCAGCACATTTCTGTTTATACATTCACTGATTATATTGCTTAGTAATGTGTAATGCAGTTCAAATATTCTATCAACGTGATCCTATTGTAAATTCACTTTCGAACACGACGACGACTTTTGAGTTCATCTGTGTCTAGTGTGATAAGTTAATAGGCATACAATATTTGCATTGACTTGGGAGAGATCGTTTTCCCAACCCGAGTATTTCTAAATTAGAATTGACTTTCAAAACGCACCCAAATGAAAACAATCAGCAAAATTGCAAGATCTCAAGCTTCGTCTCACAAGGGAATTCCAGCACGGAAATATTAACCTCACGACCACCAGAGTAGCTGAACTAACAATGATGTTTCAATTACTATTTATTGCTCAATTTTCGGTATCCCATTACCTAAAATTGTGAAAACTAATCGCGGTTCTACGAATTCGTAGAGTACCGTTTAGATTTCAATAACTCACACTTGATTGTTGGAAACGGCGCTGTTTCGGACAGGCGCCGCAGGCCGCGAGGCGCCCGGCAGGTAGTACTGCACTTTCCACGGGGGCCGCCACCTACTTCGAGGGGGGGGTGAGGGGCGGCGATCACGC
>BOPP01000002.1:26542739-26571906 GCA_017312745.1 Gryllus bimaculatus
GGCAGAGCGACTCGACAACAGAAGCGCCAAGTAGTGGCCCGTGGGCGGTCGGCGCGGGACCGCCCTGGGAGCCGATCCACAAACACGGCGCCGACGCGCACGGAGACTTAAGCGAGGTCCCCGCGCCGTCCCGCGCCGCCCCCGACGCACGGTGGTTTGGAAGACGAAAAAATGGACAAAATGCATTGGTTTAAAAAAATCTTTAACTCGAGCGATACAACATAATAAAACTTCTAGTGTTGTAATGGCCCATACAATATATTTTTCTTATTGATGAATGAATGATGGCAAACGCGTTTGTTTAAGAAGTCGTACTTAAATGTTTATAATTTGAGAATGAAATTTCTCGATATTGTTAAAATGTTGCATGTCGCTCCCGTTGTATTACCCTATTTTAAATGCAAACTCATAATTTATAACTTTCATATTTGATGTAAATAATATTTTGAGTCGAATCCACAAGGATCAAAGTTATATCTACGTTTCTTGATTTGTAACATGAGTATAATGATATACTCGCACTAATATTACAAAATAGGTAAGGAAATATGTATGTGAGCGTTCATTTTCAACACTCGACAACAGTGTACCTTCCACCTAACTTTTATTGGAGTGAATACTTATTACGGACTCGTCAAGGTCACAGTTCAGTAGTCCCGTAAGTGTACATGTTTTGTCTCGGGAGGTGGCGGTGTTCCCTCGCCTCTAGGACGTAATGAAAGGATAGTGTCCTGCCCGTGGCATCCATCTGGAATTAATAAAAAAAGCACAGAATAGTTCGGCCATAGAAGCAGTCTACCTAATTATCCAGAAAATGGAATCGGCAACAATTATTTATTTACCTGTTGTATAAAAAACCCGCCATCCAGTGAACGAAGCTACGAAAGTTGGCAACTTCGATTTCTGAACGAGACCGGAAGAGGTGTCTCAGGGGATAAAGTGATGTCACTGTAGTGTCTCTGACCTGGAGGTCCTGGGGGTGAGTCCTGACGGTGGCAGGATTTTCGACACTAACTAGATAGATAGGTCGAGTTCTGTCGCTGTGTGGAGGATAATTCCAGCGGTTAGTTGCCGTGGTTTCTCCTATCAATACCAGGTGAATGCCGGAGCAGTACCCTAAGAAAGGGGGCACACACCACGCGCAAACTTTCTTTCCCATTCCTTGTCCTATCCTCACTCCTTACACACATGCATTACACTACCACGCATGCCTGTAGATCAGTCGGAAGCTTACGGCTTGTCCCGGCTGGGACGGTGCCTCACTAATGGGGGATACCAGGGTGGGGAAAACCTGTCTAGCCGACGGTAGGTCGGTGCCGGATCTCGCCATCCAGCGGGGAGAATATCACCACTATCTCCCGCGATGAAAACATTACAACTGCGGAACTAATAACGTTACCAGTTAACGCGCCCAGAGCCACTTAACAATCCAATCATATCAGTGGCCGGAAGTTACAAACGTCACATTACTAAACAACACATTTTTGCCCGCATTTTCCTCCCAATCTGGACCATCGCGCGCCGCCGCCACGCGCGACCTCGTCCCGTGCGTCGGCCGGCCGGCCGCCCGCGTGGCGTCGCGTCGCGTCGCGCGCTAGCCAGCGCCGCGCCAACGCCGATAACACCGCGAAAGGAGAGGACGCGCTCGGCCTGCTTATCGGCTTGCTCCGAGGCGACGCGCGCGGATAAGGGACACGATACGGGCCCCGCAGGATCGTTTGTTGTGTTCGACACGACGCCTTGTCGGCTCGTTCCTGCGCCCGAGCGGGGAAGGCGGGCGAAAGCAACAGAAGAGGCGAAATGAAGGACGACGAGGAGAAAGATATCGAAGAGAAATGGAGTCGACCGAAGTCACTGGTGTGGTAGAAGGTGCCAGATAAGAGATGAAGAATTGGTGTTGAAGGGTAGGAGTGAGTAAAGATGATCGTAATACAATGGTTTGAGTTTAAGAGAAAACAGCGCAAGAAAGGCGAAAAATAATATTCAAGAAAAGGTTCGAAGAAAGTCAGCGCAAGAACAGAGAAATTTAAGTGAAGGCATCGCTGAAGAAATGGGAAAGAATATTAGAGAAACGTATACCGTTAAATGAGAGTAGGCTGGCTCAAAGAGTACGACTGATATCGTGACAATTCACGTGGTGACGACGTGCAGGAGCAGTAGCAGTAGTCGGAGCAGGAGCGGACCCGGGAGTGAGATCGGGGCCAGAAGGGCGCAAGCGGGTTACGAGTGTCTAATGAGCATCGGGCAGTTGCGCGCGAAGGCAGTTAGGCGCGGCGCGATACAGATCTCGCCGCGCCACCTGGCAGCTACGGCAGCTACGGCGATGGGGAAGGTACGACGCAGACCTGTACTGGCGACGTCGATGCCGTCACCGATGTCCACGAAGACGACGACAAAAGTGACGTCGACAGCAAGTGACGATTATGATTGCGAATGGCGATACCGACGGCGAGTGAAGATGACAACGGCGGGTGTCGATAACGACAGAGATTGGCGATAACCACGACGACGAGTGCCGATAATAACGACGGTCGGTGGCGATAACGACGATGACGAGCGACCATGTTAAGTGAATATGAAGACGACAATTACGACAAGGGACGACGACGAAGGCAGGTGGCGATGAGGACGAAAGCCAGTGGTGGTCACGAAGGGTGACAACAACGAGAACTGGCCATGACAAAATCTAGTGGCGATGAGGAAAAGTGGCGCTGGCGCTGACAACGAAAGACGTTGATGACGACGAAATCGAGTGGCCACGACGACGACGACGACAACAAAGACTGGAAGTGATGACGAAGACGAAGACAAACGGCTATGACAAAGACGAATAACGGCGGCGAAGAGTAATAGCAATCATGACCACTAAGATAATTGACGAAGACTGAAACTAGTTTTGTCGGTTTATTGATTGATTATTTAGTGTTACCGGGCGCATCAGCTTTCAAGGTTATTACTTCCGAAAGTGCTGTGCATCTTATTTCCCAGAATTTGTGTTTCTCCTCCGCTGGACCGTGATATCCGGCACCAACCTACACGTTGTTTGCTGCCCGTTCCCCTCCATGTATCTTTTCCAGGGGAATTGCCCCAACCTGGACCACTTCTAAACTCCCGACGTGTGGTAGTGAAACGCAAGTGAGTGTAAATGTCGACGACAAAGCCGATTGGTTTTGACGATCAAGAGTAGCGATCACACCAGTGACAAGGACCACTAGTGACAAAGCCGTACGATTTTTATCTAAATGTTTTTTTGATTAAGAATTTTTTTTTTACTAACATAATTCAATTGGATTGATCATGACATCTGTGTTTCGTATCTTTCTCCTCGAAAACATATTTTGAAACTTCCTTTAACTGTTGGTCTACTTGTAATGTAAATACTCCATTCCCGAAAGCTGGTACAATTTATTCTACTCTGTCAACCGTCATTGGGTATTTCATTCTCCGGAATATCTTTCGCATACTGTACCCGAGAGTGAATAATCTAAAACATATCATATAACTCAATTCCCATTATACGCTTGCGATTTAGTGAATACTAAGTATTACCCTTTAAAATTATCATTTTTCCACTTTTATCTTGAAAAGCGCTATTATACACATCCGTAATGATGTCTCTTGTAAATACTGTCTCTTACAAGTGCTTAATCAACAAATCCAATTTACTTCAAGACCCAAAAAATACTTTTCCGGTCTGTCACAGGGCGATTATTTACTTCACTACTTTACTTCTAGATTTTAATTTACTTTTTATTTTTTGACGATTTTGTCCTCCAAAGATGTAATTTTTTCAACAATTGACTTGTAAAATTGGCCATCCTAAGACCGGCTACTTTATTCCTATTTTTTTTAAATTATTATGTTAAAGAAGAGAAATATTGGATAAGGATTTTTAAGGGTCGACTTCTGATTAAAATTAATGTTTTAATATTGCTAAAAATGGAAAAGATTACGATAGTCTAAATGATTTTTTTTCCGGAAATCGAGTCCTCAATTTTTTATATTTTAACTACGGTTGTATTTTGTTTGGTCATCAAAGTCTACAACGAGTCAAACCAGCTCGATGAATTTGTATGAAGGACTCTAGCAGTGGAAGTTTCTCACGGCAGGGAATGAAGGAACGTCCTATTCGTTTGTTTTCTTCTTCTTCTGCTTGAAACTACCAAATAGAATAATAGTCCTATGTTTGTGTGAAATTGTAGAATTTTTTAGTTGACAGCTATGATGAAATTTACATTGACTGCATTTTAAGTGAAGCGTGTCTTTTAGCTCCGTGAAAACAATCGAAATCGAACCGAGGAATTCTCATCTTTCCTCCTCCTAGGAAACGTTTATTAATGAGATTGTATGGCAGTAGAGGAGAATATTATCTCTTGCACTGCTATCTAAAGGCTTCGTTTTAAACCACATGAACGCGTCATGGACAGTGAATTAAGTCATACTCCGACACGCAAGTGTAAGACGTAAGCAGCCGGTGTAATCACACAATGCGGTTTAATTTAAGCCATGGGAAAACTGAACTGATAGACCTTACCCCTCTTATACCATCGCAAGCATGAAATCTAATTTCTAGCACAATTCACTAGATGTTAATGCATTTTCGTCCTCTTAAAGAAAACACGTACCAGTCGCCATTAGTCTAGGGTTTTTCGTTTAACTCCGTAGATTTTTTAAGGGTTGTAAAAAATAAAATGTGTTTTGGCGATTTAAAAATTATTATTATTATTATTATTATTATTATTATTATTATTATTATTATTATTATTATTATTGATAATTATAATTTTAATATTAGTATTCCACATAGCCTTGGTGATATCCTGAAGATAAAGATAGGTTGCAATTCCGAAATCGTTATTCTGCCGTTTCTGATGCATAGAAATTCCATACTAACTTTTCTAAAAATTCTCCAAAATATTTGAAAGGAAAATCACTTAATGAACAAGCAATAACGTTATCTTTAAGTTTTGAAAGATGGGGCAATGAAGGGGGATCCTAGTGTAAATATTTTGGCTTGTGATTACCCTCGACTCACATTTATTCTTCAATTTTAAGACCGTTTGACATATTTGGCTAGGATGTGTGGCATTTGCAATTCGCATATGCTATTCAATTATTCGGATCTCAGGTTAAACTTTATTACCTGTGATTAATGAAATCTTTTAATTTTTCAGTTTAGCATAGGAGTCAATTTTAAATCTGAGCTTCATTTTTGATTTTTTATATGACGTATTTTATTAGTAAATAAATAGAACATACTACAAGGGAAACTAAGTTTTAACTTCAATGATAAAATTCATTTTGTGTTGAACTATTCACCGAGTTACCAGATAGCTTGGAGAGACTCTTCACCCAAGGTCGTGTTCCCCAAATTATTAGGTTAATAAAGGAAAAATAACGGCCCCCTTTGGGCAAACCTATGCATAAATTCAGGAATATTTGATGTGTGTATTTAACTAATTTTCGCATATGCTGCAAATAGCTGTTAACATTTCTATCGTAAATAAATTAAACATATAGAAATATCGAAGAGGGTTGGAGAGAACAAAATCTTGAGAGATTCCAGCAATAACGTTTAATGATGAACAAAATTAATTGCTCGTTCTACCTTTGAATTCTCTTTCTACAGGAAAACTATCGCTTATGATTACAAGATATTGTGGTAAACCTGTTTTCAATAGTCCCACATGAATGTTTTGAATGAAATAATGAATCACACTGCGTATTTTCCCATTTACCTGATTTCGTAGGTGAAAAAGTGAGGCTATATTGTTTTCAAAGCCAATAACACATTTAACACGGCTATTAGTGGTCTTTCAGAACAAGATTTAAACTACAATCACGAATCAAGAAAATAATTTTAAAAGAAATTAATGGTTCATCAATGAAATTCACATCGCGTTTACAATATCAGATTATAAAATACTATGATCCAAGACAGAACGTATAACAATCACCACACGTAAATTATTTATTTATTTAACGTCAAAAAAGTGAAAACCAGTGTGACGTACTATGGGGTAGAGTGCAATGTAAAAATGCATTTATAGCTACTTTGTTTCTTCCAACATTTCGCATCCAATAAATCTATTTACAAATGCTCAACCAATGTCCATGTAAATACCTCGCAGATAAAACGTCCGAAAAATTTCAACGGTCCGAGGTATTTCCGCCACCGTCGCCGCCCGTCCGGAAGACTGAGCCGGCTTGTATCTCCATTCTCAACGCAGCGCAGGCAGCCACTATCACGATGCGACGCCTTCCGTGGCTCCGCCACCATATTTCGTCCCGTTGTCCGCGGCGCGCTCGCTCGGAAGCCGCCAGCCCACATGTCACGGCCGCCAATTCCACATCCACTCTCCCGCGCGCCAGCAACGTCGGCGCCGGTTGTCGCCGCCGCGCCCGCCGTCTCTCACCGCCGCCGTGTCCACCGTCGTCGTCACCAGCAATTCCCCCGTCACCGTGACCATCTTCATCGTTTTCGCTCCTGTTCTACAGCTGCCGCTGTCACCGTTGTTGCTGTCATGGTCATCACCATTAATACCAACGTTACCGCTCCCGTTGCCACCGCCGCAATTGCCACCAATATCACAGCCATTGCCACCACTGCTGCCACCACCCTGTGGCTGCCATCGTTGTCGTCATCGTGGTCTTCATTGCCGCTAATACCAACGTTACCGCCCCGTTACCCCACCGCCATTGCCATCACCGTTGGTACCGCCCTGCCACTGCCGTCGCTGACGCGCGCCCCGCGCACGGGAGCGCACGGGTGCGCCCGGCCGCGTGTCGTGGCGCTCGGCCGCGCGCCGTAAAGCGATAAAATGAACTGTCTCGGAGCGGCTTAAGCGACTTGCCGGCCGTGTTTCTATTCTAATGTATAATTTCTTATCTCGCTCGCTTATTTATTTTTAGTTAACAGCGCTCTCGTGGACGTGAGGCAATCGCCCGTCGGACCGCTGCCGCTGCCGCCCGTCCGGCTCGGCGGCTGCCGGTCAGCGCGGCAGGGGCTCCTTTGCACGCGCCTGCTCGTCAGTCTTCCAGCTCTCCATCATGCCCTTCGCCACAGGCCCCAACGCCTTCTCCGCCACCGTGGACTTTCCCTCGTCCGTGTCGCCACGTTGTCCATCGTGTTCTCCGCCACGGTATCAACCGTTCTGACAACCACGTGCTCCATTGCGTTCTTCCCAAAGTTCTCCGCCGTGTTACCCACCACGTTCTCCGACGTCTTGCCAACCACGTTCTCCATTGTGTTCTTCCCACGTTCTCCGACGTGTTGCCAGCCACGTTCTCCATCGTGTTGCCAACCACGATCTATATCATGTTCTTCTCCATGTTCCCCATCGTCTTCATTTCCACGGTCTCTGTCGTGTTCTTCTGACCGTTCTCCATCTCCGTCGTGTTCTCCGCAGCGTTTCTCTGGTATTTTTCGCCATGTTGTCCATCGTGTTTACATTTGTGCCTTTGGCCAAGTTTATAATTCAGAAGAAGTGATAATTGTATTCTAGTCAGCACCAAAACTTCAATAATAAAAAGAATTATTCAAACATAACACATCTTGTCGCCATAACAACATTCCATGAAGACCATCACTATGTCCCGTGGAAACTCAACCTTGGCATTCTTTCTATTTAATATTTGAACATATATTTCCATGATTATTCATCCAATAATAACAGTCACAGATGAGAAAACGATTTTGAGAAGAGAGGTTTTTCTTTGAAATTGCTGTAATTAGACAGGAAGAGAATGCTCAATAATGTAGATATACAAATTTTAACACAGTAGAAATACAATTACTTTTGAGGTGTGATATGGTGAACATTATGAATTGAAAGAAGCGTGCATTGTGTTTTCGAAATAAATTTTAAGATCAGAATTACTAAATTGGAGCTGTCATACACAAAGAAGCTATATATTTAATCAAGTGAAGATTTTCAAAGAAACAAATATTCAAATTTTGATGTAATTTGCTAAAAACCAGTATACTCACAAGATCATTTTTACTGAAATTGAATAAAATACACTATATACATTTAATTATTTACAAATAGCTCGATATTAGTCAAGTTGCAGAAAACCTCTACGTGGTTTATTTATTTGTCACTTCCGAATTTGCTTTCCCAACGAATTTAGGTGCCTTACAAAGAATATGATTTGCAGCCAACGTGTTCTATTAGACAACTCTTAATCTTTAGGTTAAGGTGTATTGTTAAAAGACAATTTAACAAGACACGCAAATCTGATCTCGCTTCTCTCTGAAAATTAGCACAATAATGGATTTTGAGGTCTGATTTTTATAATTGACTTAACACTACCTGCCCTATAAGCTCTTTTCCTTATTATTTTTTTGTGAAGACTTCAAATGATCAACACAGTCCCACAAGACTACAGACTTTGAAAAAAGATTAGGCACACACCGAATATAATATGCACTAGAAAGTCATAGGAACTTACAGGAATAACATGAGTTACAATGCAAAAACAGCTGCTTCTTAAGGCTTTTCTGTTGATATATTTCTGTTTGGAAGCATCATTTCCGCGGTAGTGTGGAATATATCAGTGAAAATGTCCTTGTACTGATGAAGAAATAGAACAGAATGATACATGCCCTTACATTCGTATTTTCAGAGAACAGTCAAGTACATCCTTCGGCACGATTTTTTTTAGAACCGGTAAGGTAAGTGCAATAGGTTTCATTCATGAAGCCATAGATGACTCAGTCATTCATATTTACAAGTCGAGCCTCCCGGTGGGTTCAAAACCCTGAATACCTTCGGTTTGCATCCGATAGTAGTACCGTCGACCTTATCTGAGAACTTTAATGCAAAAGGAAACAGGAAACCACATATCAATATACTGGCGATATCATTTATCTCGACCTGAAGCAACGAAAGAGCTAAGAATAACCCTAAGAGAAAGGTGCAATATCTCACCCATCCGAAGCGAGAGTCAGTGGCCGTCGGAGGTGTGTCGTCACCTGGTGGTCCTCGCCGCCCGCCCGCCGCCCGCCAGCGCGCCCGGCCGCCGGGCGGCGCGGACCGCCGGCGGCACGCGGCGGGCTCGCCCGGCTGCAGCGGCGCCTGCGGCAGTCCCCTCCCGAGGGCGCGGGCGCTTATCTGAGCCAAACAGGCCAAGGCACGCGCTGCACAAACAGGAGAGATGCGGTGGGCCTGGGCCGGCGCGGCGCGGGGCGGAGCGGGGGAGGCTGAGATGGGAGGAGATCGGAGGCGGAAAGGGCGTCGCGGCGCCCCGGGAGTCGCGGCGCCGCGGGCGTCGGTGGCGGGGGCTGAGGTCGTCGTGACGGAGGTTGCGTCGCTAGCAAGGCCGCGGGGTGACGGTACTCGGCGACGGAAGCTGTGGTGGTGGGGGTGGCCATGGCGATGACCATGGCAGTAGCGGTGACGACGGCGGCAGAACAGAGGCTGCACGAGGGGGGCCGAGTTTGCGGCGGCGTCAGTGGCGACGACGATGGCGGTGCCGACGGCCGTAACTACGAAAGCGGAAGCGGACGCCGCAGCAGCGGCGCGGAAATCGGTGGTAGCCGTGAAAAGAAGGGAGTAGGAGGAAGCCACGGAGGCGGAAGTGTGGAGCCAGAAGAAGCAGGAGTGACAGAGGAAGCACAGATTAGAGGAGAGGAACAAAAGTCACTTGTAAGGGGCCAATTCATGGATGGTTAAATGCCATAGAATAGCCAGTACGGTGAACGAACATTCTGAATGACGCAAATGAGTTGAAGGTGGTTTTTAATAACAAAAGAAAATATAAGAGAAATGCAAATCAGAGTCGGAAACAGAAACATAACCACGAGCAAACCGGAAGGAATAACTGAAAAGTTAAAAAATAAGTGTTAAAATATTAGATTGAATACATCAGTAAACAAGAAAGAGGAATGCAGGAGTGATTGAAAAAATGTAAACATTCATTGATTATTTCGTGTGTCTGGGTACGTCAATTGTGATGGTTATCAGACACAAAAGCACAGTGCTGAGAGCTGAGAGGTAGTGGTGTGATGAGATCCGGCACCGACCTACTCGTCGGCTGGGGGGTTTTCTTCATGCCGGTATCTCCCAGCAGCGGGCACCGCCCCAAGCGGAACAGCCTCTAAGTTCTCGTCTGGTCTCCCGATATGTGTGGCAGTATTGTGCATGTAAGTGTGTGTAAGTTAGGGGTTGAGACCAGGACAAGAAAGAGGAAGGGAACATCGCGCACGGTCCGTTGCTCCTTTATTAGGGTTGGCACTTCTCCGGCGTTCCACTGGTATGTACCGAAGAAAGCACGGAACCTACCGATCAGAGCAGCCGAACGCTAGTTATCTCCTCTAGACATGGGATGAATTCCTACTAGCTATCCGGGCAATGTCGAACATCTTGACACGGTCGCAACTCGGATCCTAGGACATCCCGGTCAGGAGCACTGCTCCCACATCAGATGATGGGCTGTACCATCTCATCCGGTGGATGGAAAGAAGAGGGTATCTTTTTTGATGGAAATTGAGAAACGATGTACTGATGAAATGTCACAAAATATTTTCAAAATGACTTTCAAAAAGTAATGTGTAAGAACACTTAGCAGGACGATTGAGAAATTGGCCATGTTTGGAAGACTCGCTTCAAATGGATGGAGCCCTTTTCGGAATCAGGGTGCCAAGAAAAATTAAGCGTACTGCAAGGGTAATGTAGATAGACGTAATGGCGTGACCAGGAAGCGGATTCAGAGAATTATCTTGCTAAACCACCAGAAAATATTTTTTTTTAGAAATTATTAGATTTTCTAACAATTACGTTTTATACTTTTAAGGTGAGGAGACACAATGATTGAGACCAAAGGCCAGAAAAAAATTGCCAAACCTTGTAAAACCTTTTATAATTCCAGTAGTACTATACCGACATTTCTGAACCATGTTGTTATCTAGAAATAAGTTCTTTCTTTCTGTAAGTAACAGTGTCCATGTGGTTTATGTAGATAGCCAATGAATATTTTCTCAGTGTCTGGGAAATAGTAAAATCACCAACACACTCACTACCACTAACCATGTCAACAAAACGCCAACAACACCAATGTCAACACCGACAACAGCAAAAAAGAGGACGACGACAACAACAACAACAACAAAACATCATTACCAACAACAACAAAGACAACACAATTAACAATAACGACATCTACAACAACGACAACGCTAGAAACACCAAAGGGGACAATGTCAACAAGAATGACGCCATCGCCAACAACAACTATGACGGCAAAAAAAACATCGCCAACAACCACAGCAATAACACCAACAAGTACTATCACAATAACGTCAATACATAACAACAATACAGTGAACTACAGTAATGCCGTCATCACCATTGCCAATATAAACAACTCCAACGACCTTCTGAGCATCGTACGCATTAAAGTAAACAGTGTGTAACGTAAATATTGCCCAAAATTCATATCTAGCCACCTGACAAAAATGGATGAATAAAGGAAAAGCTGAAGTACTTGTGGCGGAAACTTGATACAGCGACGGGGTGACGAACTCCGGGCGTCTCCAGGAGGGGCGGTAGTTGCGCATCCGAAGACCTCATCTGCCTGACTCTCCTTCGAGCGGCGCGGCAGTGTGTGGGTATCCTCCAGCCGGCCGCCCTGCCACCGCCGCCGCCGCCGCCGCCGCCGCCACCGCCTCCTCGTTTTTTCCTTCTATCTCGGCGCGGCGCGTACGAACGCGTGGGCCGCCTATATACAAGATCATTTATAAAAATTACTGTTGATTGGAAAGCGATTGCGGGGTTAACGAAAACCTAATCATAGCGAAGAAAAATTATTAGCATGTTCCATCGATGAAGAAGAAATGGTTTGTTAGAAACGGGGTGCTTCGGGTGTTCGCGTGGCAGCCGTGGAGGCGTCACTGGGCGGCAGCTGCAACGCCTCAGTGCAAGCAGCACTTATCTGACGCCTAAAAAGTCAAAAGCAATGCTTCATAGAAACTGTTGCAGGAATCGGCCCAACGTGATGTTGGAAAACGCAATGGGCAAACCCACTACAAACACTGTGAATCTTGTTGGAGTATAGTGTTGGAAAATAAAGCAAGGATGTTTTAGGAAAATCATATTAATTTTGGTGAGTAAAAAATTCAAATCACTTGTTAATTAAAGTGTCTAAATTGTAATAATAATTAATATAATATATATATATATATATATATATATATTATATATATTATATATATTATATATATAATATAATTTTGCGAAGAGCAAAAGTCAATAACTTGTATTCTTCTCAAATAGTAAATTATTTGCAATTTCCTGTCACAGCTAGACGGTTTAGAGGGATACTGGCGGAGTACGTAAGGTAGTTACAAAACCCTACTAAAAAACGCCTCTAATCAATGGTCACTGGACAATTAGATTGAAATTTTCTAGTCGCCTTGAATGAGAAGAAACAGTAAAAGAGATTATAGGAATAAACACGAATTATAGACTGTTTCTTCTCATTATTATTCTGGATAAGTACATAAATGCAAATTGAATAGATACATGACACCAACAAAAGTTTCAATAATATTCATGATATGTTATGATATTAAATTACTGGTTTTATAAAAAAAATTTAAAAAATCATTAGTGTTACTGAATAAATTTATTCTTCATGTGGCGAACTCCAATAAAATGGTAGTTTATAAAATGATAAATAATAATAGAAGCATCAGCTAGTCTTTGATTATTACTCGTTATTAAAAAGAAACATTTAGTAAGCATGTCCCCCTAGTTTTATGTGGTATTATAGCACGTAGCTAATTCAATAAGCTACAATAACGCCTGTCGCTATTTCACTTCCTCATACGGCCATTCGAACAGTACTAAATCACGAGTAACCAGCGTCTTGGCAAAACATTACTGCGCTGTTTTATTACTCTGTAAGTCTTCCATTTTTTCTTATCTAGCAATTAAATAACATAAATACGCATTTATAAAGTAACATGAATATTCGATATTTTGTACATGATGAACGAATATATCAAGCTAATATCCTGACATTCGATATTAAAAAGACCCCAAATCAAATGTCTTAGGGCCTACATAAAATCTTAGTTTTTTTAGTTTACATATATCAAAAAGGAGTCGCATATTTGAACATTCTGTACATGTCTCATCGCGTAGGTGGTGTCAGTCATTGCGGGAAGTGCTACAGAAAACACATGGGCTCTAACAGAAGACGAAGAATGTGTCCTTTTCGTACAAACCAACGAAAACGCCTCGAGTGAAAAAGTGCGTGGTTTTACTGGTCGTGATTTGTATGAAATAAGCCGCTATATTTGACATTCAGTCATCAGTATGCTGAGTGGTGTCGTACAACGCCTTGTAATGTTGATTTTAGCACACCCACTTCCAGATAAGTCGCGTAAATACGACGCCGTACATCCTACAAACATGTCACGAACTCGGATCGTAGCACTGATTGCTCAATGTATGCCCAGAAGTAAATTAAATGACCATACGTTATTAAATGGGTAAACTTACTCATTATTACTCGTGTATGCGTTAAAGAAAACAATTCAAGTTTCAGGAATATTGAGAACGCAGCTCAGTGAAATATTGGAAGTTGGTTTGCTACTGCGGGTTGTTTCGAAAATTCTGCCAAACCTGAAATAAATAAATTCTGAACTAACGATAAAAACTCCAACTCACAGAATATTACGCAAAATAAAAAATAACACGATACGAGTAATGCATAGCCTGACATGCATAGCCTCAACATATCATTTTCATGATACTGTAAGTTTTTTGTTTTATTGCAAATACATATCTTGGCTGCATACCAAGACAATATTAAAAACAATTCAGGATTCATCTTTCAAAGTGAGGTAAGTATTCCTTACTTGATTACTAATACTGCGAACTACTTGCATAAAGGAAATACATAAATTAAAATATTTCCCCATAACTACGTGTCAATGATGTGACCAAGGGGCATTAGAAAGATAAAAAAAGGGAGGAAATCTAACTTCGCTAACTTTACTGCCCCCAAACAAAACGTGACTGTTTGAGCATTTTATCTACAGATGGCCGTGTAACTGGGAAGAGATCCATTGAAAGGGTATTATAATTAAAAAAAGAAAATAAATTTCAATTATGTGTTAATTTGAAATAAGTTTTACGAGTGAGAGCTAACTCTAAATATTTTAGGCTTCTTTTGAATACATGGGTCTTTTGAATATTAGGTTTCCTTTGTGTAAATTGAGCTCAGAAGTTAAAGATATTTAACCGCGACACTTCCGGATGCATTTCCCACATAGTTTGATGCCTTCTTTATTCACTAGAAAATAAAGATGTTTCTACAAAAATTAGTCTACGCTATTTATAACCATATAACTTTATTGTTAATATTCTTACATTTCTTCTTAGGTCTGAAGTTAGGTAAACAATCTGATTTGAATCATATCTTTTCCTTTAATGGTTTATGAACATTTTAGATTTAATTTTAATCGTTTAATCAAATTAATTTATATAATTCACTGTTTTGAATAGTAATTTAATGGTTGTATTAAAACTATTTACGATTCGGAGAAAGTCAAAGAATCCTACATCAATGGCGCTAATCTGAACACATAAGATTAGGTATATAAACATGGTATGTTCTCGCTTAGAAATAAGTTAATGAAGGCAGGTTAATAAATTCACGCTCGAACATTGAGCTGAATAATCATGTTAAATTTTCTTAAAATAATGTTGAGGACAGTAATGGTACAAAACATATTTTCACGTTAAAAAATATATATTCCCTTCCAACTGAGAAATAATTTTAATAATTTTCCCACGTAGGCTAGATTCATTTTCAATTCAGTATCCGTGCAATGGAATTCTGGAACAGTTCCATAATTTCTTTGTGCTGATACAAATTATTTATTTTAAATAAAACTTTTCTTGTGCATTTCACGTCTCATTTTCCGAATTCTGTGTGCACATGTGATATTATTTGGATAATGGAGACAGGGTAGACAGATATGAAGTCATTGAAATATTTTCGCTGCCGCTCAGAGGGCATGGTTATCCAAAAAATACTACTCTCTTCCAAATTTTCCAAATACACAACGAGAAATTTTCCATGAAAATTCAGAATCACAAGAATAAATATTTTTGCTATTCAATAGCATTAGCTTACCTTTTCACTACAGTTGCTGTCTTGTCTTGTACACACACGCTATCTTCCCTTTTCCAGTAATAAATCCTCTATCTGGACCACACGAAGACACTTCACTGCAAAGAAGAGAAACGAAATTAATATTTTAGTGCAGTCGGAAGGAGGAGAAGCACAACATCGTACGTGAGTGTGTTCGTGTTTGACGAGCCAATGTATGTCACGCGCCTCCCACCATCAGTTATGCCAGTATGATTTTAGCAAATTCAGATGTGATAAGCATAGCGTAACTTCCTAAGTAAATATTTCTTAGGAGGAAATCCGCTTTCTGTTGCTTTCTTGCGGAACATTTTAACCACATACTAAGGACAACGAATATTTCTGCAATGCACTTTCTAGCTTCAGTAACGGTTATGTCAAATTATAAGACCACAATTTTTGTCCCTATTAATACACCTCATCCATCACTTGATTAATTCATTTAAAGGTGATATATCAAACCAAATTTGACAATCCAAAGTTCAGTTCCACACACCCAGAGACACCGCCCAGCATCCAGAAGTTTTTCGGAGAAAGTCAACTTGCCGGCGTTCCCATCCGTGTTTACGTGATAACATTCAAAATATTCTAGCGAAAAAAGTGCGAGAAATTCGAATCTACAAATTCGAAATCGCAAAATTTTACAAAACTACTCATACACTGTGTGATCAAAAGTATCCGGACATGTGGCTGAAAATGACTTACTAGTCCGTTCGTGGCGCCCTCCATAGGTAATGCTGAAATTAATTAGGGTGTCTTGATTAGATGCTGAGATTAATTAGGGTGTCATACTTTCAATAAGGTGCTGGAAGGTTTCTTGGAGAGTGGCAGCCCATTCTTCTCGGGGTGCTGCACTAAGGAGAGGTACCAATGTAGGTCGGTGTGGTCTGGCACGAAGTCGGCGTTCCGAAACATCCCAAAGGTGTTCGATTGGATTCAAGTCAGGTCTCTGTGCAGGCCAGTCCATTACAGGGATGCTATTGTCGAGTAACCACTCCGCCACAGGCCGTGCAGTATGAACAGGTGCTCGATCGTGATGATAGATGCAATCGCCATCCCCGAATTGCTCTTCAACAATGGGAAGCAAGAAGGAGTTTAAAATATCAATGTAGGCCTGTGCCGTGATAGTAGCACACGAAACAACATGGAGTGCAAGCCCCGTCCATGAAAAACACGACCACACCATTACACCATTTTGGACGTGTCCAGATACTTTAGATCACATGGTGTATTTCAAAAGACATTGTATATGGGTTAATCAAATAATATATTTCATTATTAAAAATCTCTATCATCAACATTGTACTTTTGCAATGTCAAATATTTTGCAAATTAGGGAAATACCAGCCGAAAATGGGACAAAACCATTATACTGTTGTTTGTTATTTTGGATCCGTTTTGAGAAAAGGGATTTTTAATTTTTGCATTAATTTCAAGCAGTATTATGCGAAAACTATCTATTAATTTTTTAAAAAATACACGGCTTTTTTAAGGATGTAATTTTTAGAACACATTTAGAACAAAAGACAAATATCCCTATCTTCAATTATGTGCTTTTTCAATGTTTATTTTTTTGCAATTTTCCAAAACAGATTTCACCGAAAGTGGAAGCAGTTTTTATACCGTCAGCATTAGTTTTTATACTGTCCTTTAAACACACGAAAAGAAAATTTAAAGAACAAATTTGGAGTCATTTTTGAGAAAATTTGTTTTAAAATTTTAAAAATTGCGTTTAGCTAAATTACGCGAAAAATAATTAAATGTTCGAAAAATTGTTCGTGGTCGTTTTAGGATCTGTCTTTGAATGGACGTTATTAAGAAAAATCTTTATTTCTAATATCGTAATTGAAGAAAGATGCAAAACATTTTTTAACTTTTGCAATTTTCGAAGAATCAGAATATTCAAAGAAAATGACCATTTTTCAGCGTCCTTCAAGCTATCCGAAGACAAAGTTTAATCCAAAATTTGGGAGCCAATTTTGGAAAACGTTTGGAAATATTAATGCTCCACATAAAGCACCTCCAAAATTCAAAATATTTTTGTGCAACTCTTAGGGCCTTGTTGTGAACGATCAGAGAATATCAGTTTTGGAGAAAATCGTCTGAACAAATTACGCGATAGCGTAGGCCACAGGCAGACAGTTTGCTCTCAATCGATTTTTCGTTATCGAGGACCCACAAAAAATGAATTCATTGACTTTTTTCGTTACCAGGGCCCAGAATTAAGAGGTTTTCTCCCAAAAAATCGTCGTTTTTTCCGCAGAATTGCAATACTTTCTCTATACCACGTATGCAGTATGCGAGAAAATTAAAATGAGAACAAAGCATCGCTATTAGCTTTTAAAACGTTTATTTCAACGAAATATATCTACACTTTTAAGGCAAGTACGTGATGAACTCACTGTTTTGTAATATTAAAATGGCTTGGATTTATGTTTTACGGGAAAACGAAGGCCCATGCGTGTGCTATGATTATCGACAACGCCGGCTTATCAAAAGAACAATGTATAGAAGCAGTAAGTATGAATAGTATTCCACAGCCAATTAGAAAACATTCAGTATATATTCAAGTCCTCAGAGAAGTAAAGGAAATTTTGACCATTTCATTCAATTGGTTTGTTTAGAATTCTTAACATTACGATTTCATTACATTCTTAATTACTTCATTCCCATTTCAGTACAGTTCATGCTAAAATGAGTTTTTACTGAAAAATCATTTCATCCACCTTTGCAATTCAAATGGAACTACTCCCCACGTGTCCTATTCATGATGTTACTTTCGTTCTCATTTTGTCCTGCATCCTTCGAAAATCAAGAACAGTTTTAATACATACGACTAGTATTAATTTATAGCAGTATAGGAGTAATGACAATGGTTGCATTCTATTTTTTTATTTGTCTCATTCTCGTATATTTTAATCCCTTCTCATGTCTAAGGGACCTGCCCTTGTCCAACCCTAAGCCATCTTATGTAGCGAGAATAAATGACAGTTTATAAAGAAACTTTAAAAATACCTTATGTGAGTACAGCACCTCTAAACGCGAAAACAATTACAAAATTATGCCGAGCAATAACATATTTAATACACAATGTCAATTACACAATATTTCTTCTGATCCTTCCGTTATAGTCTAATAATGAAGTAGTAACGAATCCTGGGCATCGACACATTTTATATTCACGATTCTAGATTATGTAAATAAGTGAGATGGTCCAAGCTTCTCCCATTGAACAGGTGCGGGGATATATAGGTCGGAAATGGGTTTGTAAATTAGAACAGCTGGACGTTGTTTATGTATTGATTAAAGAAAAGATGTGATGTAACGCTTTTATTGCGGCCGACGGGTGTTGGGTCGTTGGTCCACGAGAGGGGGAATGGGTGAACGCCGTAAAGCTACAGTTTTTATGCCACATCCCGATGAATTCACGGGGTTGTGGCCGTGTCGCTTTGAAGCTGTTCCTGGCCACTCTGCCTGCCGTCGCGCCAAGTTCTAAACAGTTACTCTATCTGGATAAACGTATAAATGTTATCACGCAATTTTAGAGAAAGGCATTGTTTCTCATTAAATTTGCCTTTTTAATGTACAAAATAAAGAATAAAATTAGGTGAAACATCTCTTCATTATAGGGTGGCATTTCTGTGAAACATACTATATTTCCCCATTTAAATATTTTATTTTTGTTTCTAAATGATTCAATGTAAAGAAGTTTCGAAAGTCATCATTTTTTCTTGTTTTGTTCACATTTTTTCGAGCAAAGCAAACAATCATTTCTGAGAAATATAAAAGTATTCTTGATTTTTGCATTCCTCTGGCTCTACCTAGCAACGGTTGTCTATGTAACAACTGAACTCAAACTCCATGGATAAAATTTTAAATTCTGATCATTCAATTCCTACCGAAATTGAGTTATTTTCCCTCTCCCTCTCGCACAGACGCCATGAAATGTCGAAGCTTAAATAAAAGAAGTGGTCAACAAACATATACCTAATTATTTTTATCTTAAATATTTTGTTTTGCGATATGGTTACATTGCAGAAATTATTTTCAATCCTAAACGATGTATACGCATAGGAATACACAAGCAATACAAGTTACAATCGAAGTATTAATAGAATCTTTTAGTAAACTTTTCCTTTTTATCTAGACAGAGTAAAATAGAGATAAGAGAAAATGGAGATTACAGTAGATGTGCATGTTTCGCAAAATATATTTCACCTGAAGATTATGGACGATAGGACATGGAGCTGACATTTTTTCTCAAAACGGAAGACAAATACCTTTGTGAAATATAATATCTACGGCCAAGTTCCAAAAGGCAACCACTCAATATTCTAAATTTTGAGGTATTGCCGTTTCAAAGTTTGATGTTGCCCTGAAAATGTCAGTTTACATCTCTTGAATTAGAGATTTATGGCACAACAGAACAAAATTAACAATACATTTCTAATTCAAAATATTTAACTGACATTTTCAAACCTATATTAGTGTTAAAGTTGCCTTTAGAAAACGGACCATCGATATTTTGATCCACAGGTACTAAACACTAATTTTTCTCCTTCTAGAAAAAAGGTTGAGGCCCAACGTGATGCACGGGGACGTGGGCTGTCGCGGAGGACGTCGGCGATTGCAACGCGACTGGCGGTGTCGACGCACTTCGGTGAGGACCGTTCACGCCCACGCAACCCAACGAGACGGGCCTCGACGCTTCGGTGTCGTCGGAGCAGACGTCCATCGAAGCTACTCTTTCCTTGTCTGTCGCCACGAGCAGTTTTTCAGTCGCGTTCAGCGCATCGGCAGTGTTCTTCAGTACCGGCGCAAAAAACCGGGGTCGATTCTGGAGGTTAAACTTAAGATTAACATTCTACAGATTCACAACGTGAATTAATGTCAGGGGTAATAAGAAGAAAAAAAGTATATCATATTCTGAAGATGTCACAAGAAAATAATGGATATCGAAATTCGACTCGAAATAAAACATTTCTCAATATCAGAGAATTTTTTCTCGACCAATAATACGTAACATGTATGGAAATCTGTTTACTTACATGTCATGTAAGAATAAGATATGATGGGGACATTCCAGCGAAAGTACCATTAGAATTTATTATATCCGTTGAGAAAATGTGCCAGAAGAAGCATACAAAAATCGAGCATGACATTCGTTAAATATGAACATCTTAAGCCACTGTTAGCAACATACATGGACATATCGTACAACAGAACCGGTTGATATATCACGTTTGCAATGAATGACCATGACACAATGTCAGAACAGTGTGGGAGGTTCAGGTGACGATGAGTGGGTCGTCAGTAAGATCTCACACGACACGTATGCCTTCCTCCTTCAAAGTAATCATTATTATTCATCAAATATGATTATTTATTGACTGTATTCACCCCCTTTTCGCAATCATCTTCACTCTACATTTGTCTCGCTTTTTATAGCTTCTTCGTAAGAAAAATAATCGATTTCAGAGCTTCTTGATAAAATTTCAGATGATTTGCGTTGCTTCAGAATTCTTTCAAAATGGAGTAGAGGTTGTTAAAAGACCTATACTGAAAACAATATCCTGACATTTTCAATTTTTCGTTTAACAATAAACGTAAGTTCGTGTCATTGACGAGCTAAAAAATATTTCGCCTCAGATCTATCCCCATCAGAAGTTTTGGTCAGGAATTTTTTTTTTAATATTTCAAGATTAAGTAAACATATTTTAATGCTTTGGAAGGTATTCCGGAATGCATCGATAAATTATAAACTTATTTTTAACATAATTTTCTTTATCATTATCCTCATCAACATCATCATATTTTAAGAATATTTGTTATTCATAAGCGTCCAAACCCTATACTTCTCTAGATTTTTTCATTATTTATTCTGAACAGTTGATTACTACAATATTGTGTTTACAATATCACAAAATATACTTGATAATAATTAAAATGTCTGTTGAAAACGATAACCACACACTGAATAAATTGTGATTTAGAATGTTACGTGTAAACATAATAAAATTATTATTGTAGAAGAATCGTATATTTAGCTACCAATTTACATATCTCTATTACTGTTTTACTTATTTACGCATTATTAATCGCCACATTCTTCTTTCTATATACATCCAAAATTTATCCGATAATTAATCCGACTTTTATGATTTTTATTGTGACATTGTCGTGCTTTTATATAAATCGATAATACATTACATAATATTTTAGAAATATTCATCCTATAAGATATTGTTTCTAGTTTTAATCATCTTATTTTCAAAATTTCCATCTTCATGATTGGTTATATGCGATATACAGTGCATCTACTCGTATATTGCCACAGAGCATATCTGATTCTAAGTTTTCATCCAAGCTGTTTCCGACAGCTTCCGCGCGTCGGGCACACACCGGCCTTGCCCATCCGCAGCGTGGGGGTCAGCGTGGGGACTGGGAATGCGAGCGGGGGCGGCGGGGAGAAGCTTGGCGTGGCGGGGCGCAAGCGGAAGCAGTGCTGCCGCGTGCCGCGGAGCCGCAATGAGTGCCCTGCCACGGCGCATCCGGCCTGTCAGTCGCGCGGCGCGTGCCCGTACGCTCGCTTGCTTGCTTGCTTGCTTGCCCGTGCGTTTGTCTACCCGCACGCGGTCCCATCGCCGCGCCGCGCCGCGCCGCGCCGCGCCGGCTGCCCCATGCAACGGGGGAGGCAGACGGCGGGCTCCGGGATATACGCAACTAGATCAAATAACCAGGTGTTGCTTGGTCAGTATCATCACCACCATTACCATGATGATGATGATGATGATGATGATGATGATCATCATCATCATCATCATCATCATCATCATCATAAGTGGTCGTCCATATATTACATAACGCTAAAGTGGCAGAGGGTTTGTAGTCCCGTTACGCCACGTTACACCTCATTAGGTGTGTTAGTTCTACAACTAGAATCTTACAGATAGAGATTTTCTCTGAAAGAAATCTGTTCTTCAAAGGCAGTTCTTAAAATAACAGAATGTAATATCTTTCGAAAATATTAATAGTTTTCGCGAAATTGTGACGTGAAATATAAACAATCCTATGGTCAAAAACGCTTCCATGTTGCTACTGATTTTTATTTCTTATTTTTGAAATACAACTAAGTGCGTTTATAAAAATGGTGCTGTTCTATGTTCGAAAATTGCAAAACGCAACATTGCTAAACTACAATACACACGATAGAGGGTTTTCTCCACTTAATGTAATATGTTCTAAGAAATTAGATCATTAAATAGTCATGTAGTATTTGTTTTGAAAATGACTAGGTTTCGCGTAACTTTCTTTCAAATAAAGATATGTGTAAATTATAAATTGATTCTCATTGATTGGTAAATTAATAAATCTTTTGTAAATTATAAATTGATTCTCGTGGTCGCTTATGACCCAGTTGTTGAAAAGCGACCTTAAATAAATAAAATAAAATAAGATATTTTTATAAAAGTTAGCAAAAATGGTTCCATATTTATCTTTATTTTTTATTTCTTATTGACCAAAGGGCACTTAAAAATGTCGCAGGTCTCATCTTCGTCGAACTCTCTCAATTTTCGAACATCGCAAAAGTTATAAATAATGTGCGAAAGTATGTGCTGTTGTAGCATCATTAGTTAAAAAGGGGTTACGTTTTCCATTGACTGCCTTATATATTGTGTGGGATTAAAATCACAGCCACGGTTGGAATTCAGTAGTTATTTCGGCCTTTACCTATTAGTTTCAGTATTATTTGAAGACATTACAGTAAATAAAATACAAATTGAAGTGAACCACGCCTACTTTTTTCCACTCCCACAAGTGTTTTCTAGACTACATTCTACAATGATGAAATTTGGAGCCCTTAATTTATTAAAAAAAATATTAACTAGCATCTTAACGCCCTTTTCTGTTGCAAGAAATCTTCATAAAAGGGCATTTTACGGCACGTTTTAGATTTTACGGCATGAATCATTGAATCATAACACACACAGCCAATCGCCACGAGAGAATCGAGGGGAGGTGGTGAACGGAACAGCCGAACACAGTGTTCTCTCACAGATGTCAAATACCCGAGACCTCACAAGAAAGTTGTTTCCCAAAATTAATTTTGATTATCTTAAAAATGTACAATGCTGTTATACAAAAACATAGCATGTGCAACTCATTTATAATGTTCCTTTATTACATTCGTACAAATTTAAAAACTCGCTCATAACGCTCGTTTTCAACACATTGAGTTACTCATGGAATATATCTTAATATTATAAACTAATTCCGTTAACTACTGATGTGTAACTAATTAAATAAAGGCTGCCGGTTCCGCTTGGATAAAACCACTTTAATAACCAGCCCCTACGTATTGACACATAGCTTGCATATTGTGAGTTTATGAGGCAAAAAGCTGTTGCTGGTGAAAGGGAAATCAGAAGTAGGTTCCATTTAGATTCAATTATAAGAAATGTACTTCGGCACAACAGCTCTTCACGTGTTAAGGCCTACCAGCAGCATCCCGGCCTTGCGGCCATGGGTTAAGGGGTACGTTTGGTTAGCACATTGCCATCCCTACGCTGTATTTCTGGTGTTATCAACCTGAGAAGCGAGCTTTCTCATCGACACACAGCAACAGATACTGGGACATTGCAAGGAAAGCGCACAATTAATTTTTGCCCCGACCGGGAATCGAACCCGAGTTTGCACCGTCGAAAGCCCTGGAAAGCGAGCACGCTTACCAACGAGCCACCGAGGGCACTAATTATAAAAAATACGTACCTGTAAATGGTTCTATTATACTCCATGGAATATTCTCTCAACTATATGAACTATTCGCTCCTGTCACATTATTTGTCCCCAGTAACTGCAGAGGCTATTCTTTCTGAGAAGTTCATTACATCACAGAAACAATTGCTCCCAGACCCATTGAGACATCTAAAACACGTAGTAAATGCACTTTTGACACAATGCTCATAGGATGCGTTCTTCAAGATGAGAAACTGCAAATTTCTGCCTTTGAGAATATACGACGCTTAAGGTAAGACTTGTAAGTTGCATTGCGTGTTACTCAAAGTCACTGACATTCATAAAATGTCAGTTTTTACTTTCTCCCCGTACTACATACTTACGTCGTAAAGTGAAAGTATTGTAATATTGCAATAGATTGTGGCGAGTTTCGTCAGAAATACTCGTTGGCCCTGACATTGTAAAAAAGGATAACTCTTGTTCTTATACGTTTTAAATTATTTTCTATAACACGTTGGTTAGTCAGAATTCACATTTCATGGGTCCTTGATACCAAAAAATAGGTGTACCGGAAAACGTATGCCCGTGCGTGCTTGCGCCGTCCGTCCGTCCGTCCGTCCGACCATGCTAGCGCCTATACAGTCCATATGATTTTCTTCAAAACTAACATTCCGCGATCGATCTCGTCGAACACCGGTCCCTTCGATTTAGAATCAAATATTTCATTTTGAGAGGCTACTTTAAATGACGCCTTCATAACATTTTCAAAAAAAAAATTCAAAATAGGCTCCAACATTCTGGATTATTTTTTCCTTTCTGATAGATCAAAGTACGTTTCAAAAATATTGCAGTTCCCATTTTCGTTGAGCTCTCTGAATTTTCAAAAACTGCAAAAGTTGACATTTTTTCGGTGTTTTTCTACAACTTCAATATTAAAGATTGAGATTTTCCTTAAAGAAATCTCTTCTTAAAATAAAGATCTTTAAAAAGATTATGTAGTAAAATATTTTGTAAAGATTAGTAGTTTTCCCGAAATTTTGCAGGAAATGCAGTCAATTTTTAGACAGTTGTATTGTACAAATCGGCTTCAACTTTTTTCTTTAATTTCCCCCTCTCGATTAGAACAAACGACGCTTAAAAAATCCACAAATCTCATTTTTGTTAAACTCTTAAATTTTGAAAATTGCAAGTCTTACAAACAATGGGAGAAAGTGTGTGCTGGTTTGCACCTTATTTTCTTTAAGAGTGAACTTTTCATCACCTACAACAATATTTTTAAGTAGCAGTGATTTTAGCACAAATATTTCGTAGTTTTCTGAATCGTTACATTCGATTTGAAATGTCGATGTTATATTGTTTTCGACACATCAGAAAGTTCTCTCACAATACACAGATTACTCATTTTTGAAAAATGAACGTGATATTATTTAAAGATCTAATTTTGAATAATGTATTTCATTATCATATAAATGTCTATCTTCAATAATGTTGTGAGAGAAAATCTAAAAATTTTAATCTTATTTAATTTCTGTGATTTCAGAAATGTTTGTGGACACCGAACGTGAGTCATTTTCATAACCGTACTTTCTTCTATGGAAAATATTAAAAAATTGAAGCTATTTTTTGGGGCTATTACGAAAGTATGGTAAAAGCTTCATGTGAAAAAGAACCCAAAAAATAAAAGATTCGCTTCAAATACGAGGTGAAACATGCCATAAAGAGGCATCAGATAGAAGAAATATTCACATTGGTGAAAATTCTGTGTATGGTTAGGTCCTACTGTTATTTACTCGCTCAGAAACGGGCAATAGCACATTGAAAGAGACTTTTCCGGTTACAAGTATCACTAAAACGTCGAGGTTTATTATAATACGAATAAGAGAAAGTATATACGAGCAAAAAAATCCAGGAATTCGGTACCAGGTACCCAGAAATCATGATTTTCTGTCAAAATAACCATTTTCTCCCAGTATTACACAACTTTTCAATACGAATAATTCTTGAAGCAATAGAAAACAAAAGTAATATTATATTAATGTAGATTGAAAAAGTTTGATTGACAGTGGCATGTACTTCGATTGATTAAATGACTATTTAGTAGTAGTAGTCAACATTAATAATGATTACTGTTTTGAGTGTCGTCCTCTACAACGGTAATTAGTCCGTAAGTTAAGTGCATGTTATATCCACGTAAGAGGCTACGAAATGTGAGATCCGCACCGACCTTCACGTCGACGTTAGGGATTCCCCTTCAGATAACGTCCCCTACGAGACACAGTCCCAGCCGCACCAGCTCTCAGCTCCCTTCTGATTTTCATACATGTGCGGTTGTGTTGTGCATGTAAGTATGTGTGTGTATGTGAGGGGCGTGGAGGGAATAAGGATGACGAAAGATCGCGCGCGGTCAGTAGCCCGTTTGTTAAGAAACTGGTGTGGTTTTTAGTTTGTTATTAATAGAAGAAACCGCGAAAGCGGCTGGTCAAAGCATCCGGCCTCTACAATTATCCTCTAGACAAAGGATAAATTCGATCCATCTATGCAGCTACTTCAAAATCCGCCGCCGTCGGGACTCGGATCCTAAGACCTGTTGGTCAGCGACGCTGCAGAGACAATGGTGGTGTTGCCTGTGAGCCACCTCAGCAGGGCATTACTTCCGAGTTTTATTTAGTGTGAATAAATATGATTATTTAATTCAATGACTACTTCACTTTCTCTTATCGTCTTCGGAGATTGCCAGAAAGCACATATTCCTTGGGTCCTTAAGATCAATATGAGACTTTTCCGAATCCGTCTGTCCGTCTCTTCGCCCCCTTCTTTGTCCGTCTCGGTTCCGAGAATTTGTTGGTAATATTTCTGAATTTGTTGTGTACGTTTCCTAAGTCCCTATAGATTTTTCGAAATTTTATTGCAATTGGCTTCAAATTTGTTCTTTAATATTTTGTTTGAATAAATCAAAATAAGCACACAAAAATTCGCTGATACGATTTAGAAAATATGGGCTGATGTAGCACTTTTAGTTAAATTTTTTCATCATCATTTAGTTACATTTTTATCAGGCTCAGCTATTTAAATAAATAAAATTAATTCTATGATACATAACTAATCAAATATCGAAAATTGATACATATACGTATGATATCTATACTAAAAATTTCCAATTTGCAGAAATAGACCAAAAGCACCCTACTCCCATGTAAGAGGTGTCCAGGGCTTCGTTAGATGTCCACGAACTCGGGAAAAATAAGAGCATCTATATTACTAATTTCCAATGCGCCCGGAATATAACGAAAATTATGCATCATCTGGTCATGTGAAAGGGTCTACAATTTTGTTAGATACCCACGAAGAATCGAGAAACAATGAAACAGCTTCCATTTGACAGAAAAAAGCCTGTATATGATTTTGTTATTCCGCTTTTTCTCATTACACGCGTACCGACTGAATTTTTATATTCACTGCGTTACTGCATACGACACAGCTGACGTCATGGCAGCAAGGCTCCGCGGAATATGACGCCCGCCATTAAATATTTATTCTCGTGTGGCGTTATGGAGGAGCAATTTCTTTCCCAAAAAATCGTAGTACTCTACCTATTATAGATTTTGACACTGCGGTATTCGTGAATACTGTTTTTGTTAAAATACTGAATGTTTTATAGATGAGTTATTTAGTTTTATAAGAGAGTATTTTGTGGTTTTGTTCAGCAGCATTGTTGCTGACTAAGATCACTAGTTTTTATGTATTGATAATATAAATACTTGTTTGTGTCCAAGCATTGTCGCAAACAAGTATTTTATGGCCATTCGCAAGTATTTTATTGTTACAGCAAATAGTTTTCTTCTTTATATGATTTTCAAAATTCAATCTTAACATTGAGATGTCGCATTAATATTTCGTTACTGTAATACCAGAACCCGTCATTTTGATGACACATTTATTTAAAAGTGTGGCATTGTTATGTATCCAAATTTCCCCTAAATTGCTTATATTTTATTTCATTAGAACTGCTCATTTACATTCCTGAACGTCACATAATATTGAATACCAAAATATCATGTTATCCCACCACAAACCAGTAAAACACTCCATTCCCGTTAATGCTCATTTTAAGCTAGAGATATGTAGAAAAAAGTACAAGTTTAGGATAACATATTATGTACTGAAAAGAATTCCCATTGGAAAATGGGCTTTAAATTTTATTTTATTATAAGTTAAATGGGACAAGTCATTTAATCACTGCCCAAACTCCCCAACTCCTGTAATAATAAATTTCACTATATTATCTCAAACGTGTTTCGTTCACGGCACTCTAATGGCACATTAAGCGTATATATTTAATACAGTATGTTGAGTGTGTTACTGTCAGAATATCTGACAATTTGTGATATGAAGGCCATAATCTTCGCACTACAGCAGTTCTTGTGCTTGCAGGTTAAATGACGCTCGTCAAGAGCGTAATTTATAACGTGAGCGCTAAATGTTTCCTCCGTGATTGTCAACGAACATGTCTTTGTACCTTTTACACTGATTTTCCATTTACCTATTTAGATTAACGACAGTCAGATTTTAGAGAAAGGTTCACATGCAATTAGATACTGATTTCGTTAAAGCTAATTAAAATAAATCGTTTGTTTCGAATTCTATCGTTTGCATTTTTATTACATTTTATTTTACACTGACAGACAGTACAACCTTCAGCCGTGAGGCTCTTCATTTAATTAACCGAGCAAATTTGTATCGGCGAAATGTGAATGCGGTAACTTCTTGCCACCTCCCTAATAGTGATTTCATTAGGTTGTACCTTCAACCAAGGTTATTGCGAGCAAAACTCGTTAGAGAGCGATGACAATCATTAGAAAGGAATACGATGGGAGAGATAGGTGAATGGAAGTAAGGTTCTTACCTTATCTAATGTCGGAGAGATAATGAAGGAAAATGTGAAATTTGATATATTATAGAGATATAATGGTATTAAATAATTATATGAGTCGTCATTGCCAGCAATATTATTTATTACAATAGCAGCTTTCAATGGCTTAGCCATCATCATCAATTTTCTGCTGTATGGAAGCTACATAAACAGTATTGCAGGCAATGACGACTCATAATTATTTCATTGTAAATGCCAACGAAAACTCACCACAATACTAATATAAAGGTATTCCAATTTTCCTTATTTTGAATTTTAATCCATCATACAGGGACACAATCGCGGTTACTCCGGCAAAGTAAAAGTGCTTGGAGACTCTATGTTACGGCGAAGTGA
>BOPP01000002.1:26603419-26614902 GCA_017312745.1 Gryllus bimaculatus
TGCGTCGGGGTCTCGCCCCGGGACGACGTCCACCACGAGGAAGAAGCGGACGAGACTGACGGCGCGTGGGAGGAGGCGATGCAGGCGGAAGCAGCAGCTCCAGAGGTTGCAGGAAGGTGTTACCGCCAGAGATCCCCAAGTCTGTTGATGGGAGACGTATATACGAAGCGTCTCCCATGACCAAAAAATGCAAACTTACTTCTCTCGTTTACGATAAGTCAAATCACCTAGTCTACACAGAAACGATTCCATCGACGTCTATCACTTAAGGCTGGATATTTTATCACTACAAATTGCGAGATCTGTTTGTTGGTATATGTAACCATGGTGGCGTAATGTTTGCAATAAATTATTAAGTAATGACAATTTTTCTGTTCGGTTCTTTTACACACAGACTTGGAAGCATAAACACTGATTAGCTGGACAAATTGTAAATACTTTTGTTTAGAGAATGGAACTTACAATTAAGGCGGTTAAGAATTTGTAAACAAGATTTCTTTGCAGAAATCGTATGGATCCAGAAACATTCACACAAATGAAAAACGTTTGAATTCGATCACAAATGTAATGATGATAAAATGAAATAGTGTGGAATATCGACAACGAATAAGAAATTGAATATTTTATTAAAAATATAAGTGGGACAAAGGATGTGGAACTATACGTGAGAATACCTCACATGGGAACATCTTATGCTCTTAATCATTTCGCCTCTTTACACACTCCAATTCCTGAAGTTGCCGGCATTTCAATGCCGTGATTCCAGTGAGAAAAAGTAGTGTATATACTCCTTGTGCTAACTAATTAGTACAAGTGTAAGTGGCGTAGTTTGTCGACACTGGTCTCAGTGATATGTTACTTTACTCCATTTCGTCTCCCACATTTAGAAAAATATTTTCTTTGTTATGAAAGAAATCATCTGTATGCCTATGGTGAGGCAGAATGAGTAGGTGCTACGAGAATAAATGGCATCATCGGTGATTGTGACTTTTCGACGACGCAAGGCTTCCACTAAAGAGTCATTTACATAAGAGGTTTCGGGTACCTGGCCGACAATCTGCAAGAGAGCGACTGGGGCCGCGTAAATCCTTGTGGAAGTACGAGGGACTGTTCGTAGTTCAGGGGCTAATTCGCCTCTTTTTTCCGGATGCACGTCAAGCTTTAATACTGGATGGTAAACAGTAGACTATAAGATAGTTGACTCACACAGTTAACTAAACATGAAAACCAGCTGATCACAGTCACGTTTATGCTACGGGTATAGTGATGTGCGTGATTGTAAATATAGGCTTCTTACCGCAATGTTATCTCCAGCTTCAGCTGTACAGAAGTCGCGCCACTTAAATTGTCTTGCTTTGTATCTGACTTTATTCGTTCAATACGAAACATCAAACTGTCCGACGAATCTAAAAACATTTAGCCTTCGTGCGCCATTTTGTCTTATTTCATGAACAGCGCCTGGTCGCTGTGGACACCTTACGTAACATCGCTAACTTGCGCAAGTCCAGCGCTTTGAAGACAATGAAGAGGACAGCAAATGTCTAGCAGACTGCCAGCCAGCTAGCTTGTCATCGCGTAAACTGGGCCGGAGGGGCGGGTGGTCGCGGCGCAGACGACCCCGGAAGCGGCCGGGTGGGAGGGGATAAGTTACGGGGGCGGAGACGGAAGAGGGAGCGGGGAGACACGTGGGAGGCGGCGGCGGCGGCGGGAGAAGCAACAGGAGGCCTGCGCTCGAACGCCTACAATCCGCACTCTGTGCGCCGTGCCGCAACCGCACAGTGCCACACATCCTCAGTATGCAGGAACAAATCGTATTTTCTACGTAGAATATGCCGGTTTCCTGTATTAATAACCAGCCTCGTCAGTTACTCTGAATAAATGTCGGAATGTTTCCAATTGTTACGGTAATCTATAAAGTGTATGCCACTAGTCCATTATGATTAAATGTTGAAAGGTTTCCAATTATTATTGGAATCAATAAATGTAAAGAATATACATTTAAACATGCAGCAATATTCAAATTTTACATTTCGTGGACAAAACACGTCCACATCTTCAGGTACTATAGAACTGTAAAATAAACACAAATATTCATTTTAAAAATAGAACAATAACTTTGAAAAAGAAATATTTAAAAGAGATATCAATTTTAAAATAAGTAAAAATGATTCTAAAAGATTTTAAAAGTGGGTATTCTTGAGTGTGAACAAGAAGCACAGACGTAAGAACACACCGTTTTCAATTAAATATAGCATTTTCAGTGGAAAAAGAATGCGTATATCTATAAAATGTTTATTATTGAAATGTGTGGTGTTATTTAAAAGTATAATATTTAAATTTAATTTCCAGTTGTGAATACATTCCAAGATGTGAACAGTGCATTTTACTATTATTGTATATCCTGCACGTGTAACACTTGAACAGCATAGTGGCAAAGTTCGTTGGTTCCAAGTACAATAATTTTATGAGATATTACATATTTTTTATCGAAAAGTGATTGTATTGTTTATCTGAAGTACGACGTTCAGTATTGAGATAGCATCGACAAAATAAATATTCAATACTGTGAAAAATGAATATAAAATATAGTTTTCGTGTACGTAGAGATTTTGTTTACCAACGTGTATAATTATTCTTTAACTTTTTTATCTTTTGAGTTTGGATGCTACATATTTTATTCCGATTAAATACTATTATCTTCTTTCAAGCTGCAAGTTAAAAAGGAGAGTAAAAAAGTTGCCTTTGCGGACATTAGCGTTACGCAGGAACGCAATCCATTTTAAAACTATTTTTATTCTGTCAATTTTTCTTTAAGTGGTATGCTGTTTACATAATTGTTCTTACTACTAATATAAAAAATGGTTTGCTTTCATTTTTTTAAAATTTTTTATATACCGTCAAGAAACTGTTAAAGTCGTAACTTATGGTTTAAAAATCGTACGATTTGGGGTTGGTGCCCTGCGGTTGGTACTCTATTATGAGGCGTATATTGCTGACTAATTACAGGACCAGTATTCGAGGGCGTAATATGTGACATTTGGCATCCCACGCCTTTGCTCGTCATGTGGATCGGTCAATGATTAAGCCGCTGGTTTTACAATACACCGTTGTTTCAATAAGTCTTCGTGAACCCAGAAGCATTACCATATTTAGTTAAAATAAGTGCAGACATGTCTCGAAATGCCCAGTTACTCCATCTGATTACTTATGAGTGGCAAATATCACCAGTATTAAAATGGAAATTAGAATCAACTTGTAGAGATGCTCAGATTTAAACCGATTCTTATTGAAATTATTGATAGCACTATTTAGACTTTTATCATAGTGCGAGTAATTATAACAATCACAACTTCTATCTTGCACGATTTAAAAGTTCCACTACTGAGACATTCATAAAGAAATAAATAGGTACGTGATATTTTATCGGTTAATTTCTATTTCTTTGGATAATTTATTTCACTAGAAAATATATCATTATCTAGTTCCAGAATAGTTCCAGAATTTCACTCTTTCTATTGTTCACCTGCACCACCCTGTTACAAACGCCCAATTTTCGCTCGCATAAACGAAGAGATTTCCGCACTGTGCGGTGCCGCCCCCGCCTCCGCGGCTGCTGCTGTTGCTTGCGCCGCCGCCGCCGGCGGCGGCGGCCACTCGGCGAGGGCCTGATAAATCACTTCGCAGCGTCGGCGGTGGCGGTGGCTGACGCCAGAGCTCTCTGCGCTGCCGGCGCCGCCGCGCCGCGACCGGTCGCCTGTCCGGTCGCCTGTCGCCTGGCCGCTGTCGCCGCAGGCGCTCTCCGTCGCCTGGAGCTCTCCACTTTAAAGACGAGGTCTCGAGGGAATCTGACACTAATCGTCGGCTCCGGAGGTGCTTATGCTGTTGTGGACGAAACCATGCAGGGGGGGGGAGGCGTCGAACTGCGCATCTGCTCTAAAATATTTATTGACACCACTATCCTCTCCAAACCCAACGACTACCCCCAGGCAACATCCCCTCCGTCCTTCGAAGTGATGTCACCATGCGTTCGGCAACGAGGACAGTTTATGTTCTTTGAGAACGATTGCGTCAAATGCATAGGGCGCCAATCGCGTGACATCTGCTGACCAATTCGTATCCGCAAGAAGCCAAGTTCAAATGACCTCCCACGCCCGGAGAACCCAGAAAAGGGAAAGCTTCCCTTATGCACCGAGCGACAAGAAAGCACATAGGATGTGCTGAGCCGACTTGATGTAGACTTTCTGGGTTCTTTCACTAATGGCTAGTTTCATGCGCTCGTCACCGAGTTTTCGCGCTACGAACCCTCGTATGGTGGAGGGAAACCGGAAATTAACTTTTGGTATCCTGATTCATCCCACGAATTCAAAAGCGATGTCGTAAAACATCAGGCATAGTGAAGCTTCAGGTGACAAAATTGCGTAATACAGTTAGCCAAAAATAAGAAATGCTAAAATGCGATACTATTACCCATCGTTAAAAGCGTAACAGACCTGGAGCAGTCCCAGAAATATATTGTCAAATAGATTAACTGCCGCAGGCATAGACAACCCCTTAAGAAATATGTCTTTCATTTCTCAGAATGACTCCTTTATTTGCTACTTAAATCAAACGCTTTATCAGATTATTTGAATGTAAGGCGAAATTACTTTAGAGACCAACTGTATTTTCAATGTGTTATCAATGCAGAGGTTCGAAAAGTTTCGAGAAGTACTAAAGAGTAAAAAGGGGTTGATGTAATTTAATGCTACAGTGAAATTTTTTTGAAGATGAAGCTCTTTCTTTATTACCTACATGTTTAATTACGCACAAATTCACCTTCTTTCCTAAATGAAATATGTCCAAGTTTCGTTTTCTCTCTAAGTTCCAAATGCCTTTCCTCTCCAATTGATTTCGGGCCTTTAAGTATCCTACCAACTCTATTGAAAATCAGAAATGGAAAAAAGGTTAGTGCCTAGGTGGTACACCCATTATTATAAACTATAGCACGTTTTTTCAGGGTTCCATTCTCGGACCGTTCTTTTTCTTAATATTCGGTAAAGACTTGCCTAGTTCTCCCAATTTCCGTAAACATCATACGAGTATGTATGCTAATGATTTACACATTTAAAAAAGCACAAGACGCTCTGCTTTGAAAAAATTAACCGTACTACCAATAAGAACTGGGAAATTTCCGTCAACTGGGCAAAATTAAATTATCTTTCCTTGAACCTCGCAAAATCGTGGACAATGGCAATTAGTTTTAAAAAATCTATCACAGCATGATAAACATCATGGAGAAAATGTCACCCTAAATAAAACTATCGTACTCTACTGTTCTGATTTCCAAACGCGAGGAATAATTTGTAATCCTAATGACTACCTCCTCCAGTGGTGTTTTCATTTAAACATGTCGTGAAGTTAGTCTTCTTACAAATTAACTCTCTTGGGCAAATTATTACAGGCCTATTTTCAAAAATTCCTTGTAATAGCAGCTCTCATCTTTCCGCACCCACATCATTGCGCCGTTGTCGACACCGATCAGCATTTTTCCAATGTTGCAAAGAGCTCAAACGTGAGCATTTGTTTTATTTATTCCTAATCAAGACTTGCGGCAAAGCGACAAGAGATGTTGCATTGTCGCCCTTTTCTATTCGGGATGCCAAAACAAAACATCTTCCTCATATAAAAAACCCTTTCAGAACTCCCAACTTTATAACTATCATTACTTTTAAGAGGTGGAATCATCATGTTTGATATTTTTTAAGCACGTTTTACAAAACAAACTTTCTCTGCATTTTGTGTAATGCTAGTTTCTTCAATATAAATTATAAAATGTACCTGGTCTTCTATTAAGTCTGTAATATTTGTATTTTTTATAATTATTTTGTTCCCAATATTACTACAATGCTTATAATATTTTATTAATTTCTGTTAATTATTATTTTGAATATGGAGTAAGGAAATAAATGAGGGAAGGTAAGTCATATTGAACGCAAAAAAAGATCTTTAAATAGTCTAAATATCTGTTTTGAATAAAGCTGAAACAAGAAACGCGATTAACTACATTACACATGAACTTAAGGAAGTAATTAAAGATAACAAAAATAAATGATTGGTCTACTTTGGTTAAGGCGACAAAGACTGATCTGTGTGACCGGTTTGCATACCAATTTGTTACTTGATATAAACGCTGGTGACTCTCACGACTGTAGGTTGATTAAAAGACAATAAACATTTTCTTATAATTACATTAAACATTGTAAATTCACTTGTTTGTCTTTTTTTATTTTCTCGCTCCCGCATAAGAAGTAGAGAAAGTGATGTAACGCTGCGCACAAAAGCGGCGAATGATCGGCAGAACAACTATTACAGAGCCCTGGTAACGAGAATGTTCATAAATTCATAAAATCAATTGCTAAATTTAACCCTTTCATGACCAGTGGGACATATGTATCCCTCCTGATATATACCTCGAAAAGTTCGCTGGTATTCATATTCTTACGTATACATTTACGTACTCTATTTGTGCATTCTGCACTCTCGTGGAGAGTGTGCGTACTACCTTCTAATGCTCTGATACAGGTGATTTCATGAATTGTGTGTTTTATTGTCACTGTTACAGCAAGGTGCGCGGTTTCTCATTGTGGACACTTAGTTTTCTCTGTGCGTTTTATTTTGTTGTAAGGTTTTTTCTTGTTTGTTTTCAATTATGTAGTTAATTTTATTGCTGCAATTTTTTTAATGCACGGTTCTTCTTCTTTGGTCCTATCTTCCATATACGGAAGTTAGGTGACCCATAACGGGTTTTCTTGTGAGAAATTATTCAGGGTGGTTTCCCGTTACCTTCCCTTATATGATGATGATAATGATGATAGGGGGTGAATGGACGAACACAATACAACCATGCCCGAGGCGGGACTCGAACCCGCGATCTTTCGGTACGAGATCGATACGGCACTACTGCCTTAGCTATCTCGGCCACCGGATAGGGTCAATGCACGGTTACATGTGATTTTTTATTTTTTTTTGTCTCGTCGCCATTTTAAAATGTTAATCCAATTGGACAGTTTTCTTTTTTATTGTGCGTTCAATAATTTTAATTTTATTGCATCCTAAATTTATTTCTGGAATGTTTCTATATTTACGACGAACGCATTTTTTCAGATACAAGGTAGCAGTAGGGGTGTAACAAAATGAGAAAGGAGAGACACATTGTGCCATGAATGCAAAAAACGCATTTCATTGATATCTGCTATTCCAAATTTTATTTAAAATAAATGTAATTATCACCTTTTTATTATTATATTGTTTCATAATTAAATGTATAGAAAATATAATTTTCAGTTCAGTATTATTTTCCATCGTTCCCGGCAAGACCAATGGGACAGATATGTGGCACTAACAGTTTCTAAAAAACTCAACATTAACAATTTTCAGTAACCAATAATGAAATAGTAACTAAAAAGTAACTTAAATACAAAGTTGTGTTTCAAAATTTCGAAAAAAAATTAAACCGGGTACGAAAGGGTTAAACGTGGTGTAGCAAGAATCCAAATTTTGTGCGTTCTTGATACCAAAAAATCGATTGACGGCGAGATATCCGTCCCACCGTCCGACCGTCCGACCGTCCCACCGTTTGACCGACAGTGAACATAGCGGCTATACCGTTCAGTCGATTTTCTCCAAAATTTATACTCCCAAATCGATCTGGATGATGTCGCGGCCCCTTGAATATGAAACCGGTATTTTGTTTTCGGTGGTATTTCACATGAAGCCCTTGGGACATTTTCCAAATTTTCATACAAAATGGCGTCAACATTTTTGATTAAATATTTTTGTTGGATCGTGTGAAAAACGTTTAAGAGATTATGCAATTTCTGCGCGCATCGGAAATTAGTATTGTAGATCCTTGACAGCACTGTTAAAGTATAAGTCAACAGACAGTGGATAGAATTCCATTCAAGAGAGCAAGAGAGCATGATCAGTTATGTTTTCGTAGTGGTCCAACAATTTTTGTGCTGTATATCTTAAACATGTGCGTTGTGGGGTACATTAATTAAAACTTTTATATTGTACGTAATAAATACACTTGATTATCTTCCAAATTAAAATAGCAAGATTAATGTTGTACTTTATGCACTTGTGCAGCGTTATCTGTTTATACGTTTATACGAGATACCAAAATTGGACCAAGGAGCGTTGGATTAATTGGACCGGTCCAATTGGACGTAAGAAAACGATTGACATATTATCTACACTTTATAAACCTCTTAGGCATCAGCTACTTGAAGAACCATAAAACCATAAAGATAAGTTTCAATAACAAACAATCCATTCTAAGAGCAACTACAACAATCGCAAAGCAAGAAATATTTTTGAGTAATACACAAATTCAAAATTAATTTCACATTCACAAGATCGAAAAAATTAGAGCGATATGTTGAATATTGTTGTCTTTCTATGATATGTATGATAAGTATATGGGAATAAAACGAAATGTTATATGAATATTATTCTTACTATTCTCCATGTTGTTTTTTTCTTCACTGCACATAACGCATAAATTATAAAAAATAATCATACTAATATAACGAAATAATTATTATAATTATTTGGTTACAATATAAATAATATGTAATAATAAATTCTTTCTTTATCGGGAAACATAGTATTTCCATTAATTTGTAAATTTTAAAATCTATTAGGCTGATTCAGTTTAAAGTATTGGAATTCATTTTTAAAGATATAATGTTGAACATTGAAATGTGGTAAAAAAGTCATTTTTAAAACTTAGCGAACAGTCGGGTGAGATGATATAATAATTACTATGCAATTCCATTTTAAACAATTTGGATCAGACTGAATGTTTTGTTTTTTCCACGGACATGGTAGGTATTTAGTAATAGCTTTTTGGTGAAATTCCCCTGGCTCAAGGCTTATGATAAGCAACTGATTGAGGGGAGGAAATGGATGCAATAATTATTGATTTTGCTAAAGGGTTTGATGTATTTCCGCATGACTTAGTTATATTGAAACTCATCGATGCTAAACGTAAATGGCAGGACTGATTGGCGTGGATAATTGAGTTCTTCGCGATAGAAAGGAAAACGATTGAATTTGGCAGAATGGGAAAATGGTTTCGATACTTCTAGGCTCCCTCAAGGCAATGTCGTAAGCACTCTGTTTTTTATCTTCGTAAATGATTAATCGCGAAACACTACATTAAAATTTTCGACTATTCGCCTATGACTGTATATTATACAGGGAAATTGAAGAACGGCAACGATATGACCCAAGGTTGAAAAATACTTTGACATCCTACTGGGCACCTTTATCACGCAACTTTATCTCATCAGTGAACGAGTATGAGTATTTAGTGTCTCCGAACCCAACAACTACTATAATCATTGGTTCTGAAAGTGTTGCTATATCCAGTCCATGCTATATCAAGTCCATGCTATATTCAGGGAGGTGGCGGATACCCTTCTGGAACGTGTGACCGTCTTACACGCCGGCTTGCATATCCCCTTTCCTCGAAATCTCTCCCCAACTGGAGCCGCCCCAGGCGGGACAAGCTGCAAGCTCCCGTCTGGTCTCAATATGTGCGGTGGTGTAGTGCATGTGAGGGTAAATGTGTGAGTAAAGAGAGATTTTAATCCGTTTGTCGAGCTACGGTTCTGTCTTTCACCTTGCATTGGAGAAGAAAATACGAAAGACGATCAATGAGATCGGCCGGTCGCTAGAAATATCCTCCACATAGTTGATGAATTCGACACAGCTAAATATCTAGTCCGGCACCTTCGGGACTTAAATACTGTTATTTCCAAGTCAGCGAAGTTGTAGACGCAACGGATGATGCCACAAAGACATTGTAACCCGTTATCTCATCGAAAGATCTGCACTTTTCTGAGCTAGGACGCGGGACCAACACAGTCGGTAAGTCATTCGCATCCCCGAAAAGTCGCCCAGTAATTACTAAGCGTGAGTAGAAGTTCAAGAATATATACATTATTCCCTGCACAGGCAGTGAACATTTACAATAATAAACTAGGTGGGAAGTGCAACAACACATTTTCTTTCTCAGTATTAGTCCATTCGCTGGGTAAAACAGACGATACACAATCCTGTCGTGGACACACTCTCTCTGCCGCCCCTCTCTTTCAGCTCGGTCTCCGCCTCCGCATCCACCTTCGCTTCCACGTCTTCCTCCGCTACCTACTGCCGTCCTGCATCGCCGCGAATCGGGACGCACGAGGAGGCGGCGGCGGAGGCGGTGGAGGCGGTGGAGGAGGCGGCGGCGGTGGAGGCGGAGGAGGAGGCGGCGGTGGCGCAGGGCGCGCGAGACGCGGCTCTCGAGTAAATCAAGAAATGTGTACTTAATATTTCATCTTCCATTAAACTCTGTTAATAAATACGTGCCATATAACACTTTGATACCTCGCTTTTTAATTATGATTAATCCGGCAATATTTCACTTCTAAGGAGGGCGACCAAAAAAGTTAACTCGCTCAGGGCGGCGGAACGTCTGGTTAGAAGCGAAGCGAACGCAGAGAGGTGGGTAGGGCGCGAGGCGGACAACGAGGGGAACGGTCAGTGGTATCGGAATGGGTGCGACAGAGCTCTTGCCAGGAGAGGAGCAAACCGTAGGTAGGGCGAACAGGTGAGCGCCAAACTCAAGAAGGCGGCGATCCGGTGAACGAGGACAGTTGCAAGGACAAAACGGAGAGTGCGAGAGAGAGAGAGAGCGGGAAGATCAGTATGAGTTTTGAGGACAAAATGTTGAGAAGCAACGCAGCAAAAACAAAAATGTAATAAAGAAGAAATCATGGGATAAAAGATTTGAACAAAAGTGGACAGTGCGATGAGAACGAGAGGGGGTAAGTGCATTGTAGGGTAGTGTTCGAAACCAAGTCGAATTGTGGTATGAAATAGACAGGCAAGAAGGGTGAGGGAGAAAGGGTGTGAAAATTGTTGTGGGAAATTGGGACATAAATTAGTGAGGCGCGGCTACAGGAAAATTGACGAGGGACTGGGTGATGTACTCGAAGCTAGTGACGGGGAGTGAGCAAGGATATGGTCAATGTTGCGAGCGAGGAAATAGACTAAATGGGAGGGCAAGCGCAAACTAGGACGTGCCTAGTTGGAGGGCGTGAATACACAAGAGGGAATCACAAAAGGAAGCAACTAGAACAATTGGCGATGGGTGCTGATAGACCATTACCACGAACAGTACCTCCAAGTAGTCGTGGTTCAGTGGCTGGACTGCGTACGAATGGTAGTGAGAATCAACGAACCACAAAATAGCAAAATCGGAAACTAAGAGAACTAATGAGGAGGACGCCTCACGCCCGAGACGGAAGAGCAATGAGCGTGCGAGCGCGCGGGAGGAGAAAGAGGAGGAAGAGAAAGAGTAGGAGGAGGAGGAGGAGCCTTCGCCGCCTCCGCCGCCCGCGCTCGTGCGCAGGGTAATTAGGAAGCGAGCGGGCGAAGGAATGCGGTTCCCG
>BOPP01000002.1:26615653-26632963 GCA_017312745.1 Gryllus bimaculatus
TTCCGCCCGCCGCTCCGGCCCCCGCTCCGGCCCGCCTCCGCCCCCGCTCCGGCCCCTGGCTCCGCGAGCTCGCGTGGCGCGCCGCGGCAGCGGCCGTCGTACCGGCGCCGCTCCTCGCTCCGCGCCGCGGCCGCGCGCAGCCGGGGCGCTCGCGGAGCGGCGCGCGCGCGCGCCCGGTCGCTGGGCCGCGGAGCCCGGGTCCCGCTCCGGCTCCCCCCGCTTCCCGCCGCCCGCCTGCGTGGCGAGCGGCGGCCGGAAGCGGCGGCCGGCCGCCCCCCCGTTAGCGGCCGGCCGTGAGCGGCGGCCCCCGCGCGGCCGGAGCGGGCGGAGGGGCCGAGCTGGCCGGAGCGGGTCGGAGCGGGTCAGCGGGTCGGAGCGGGTCGGAGCGGGGCCCGGAGCCGTGGGGGCGCAGCGGGGGCGCGGGCGCGGGCGGTAGCGGACGGGCGGAGCGGGGGCGCAGCGGCGGGCGGAGCGGGGCGAGCGGGGGGCAGAGCGGGGGGCGGAGCGGGGCGGAGAGGGGCGCGAGCAGGGGCGGAGCGGGGCGGACCGGGGGCGGAGTTGGAAAGGAGTGGCGACGAAGCGGGATGAGCGCGTGGCGAGGGCGCGTACGAGGCGGGCCGAGGAAGTAACGGGAGCGTGGAGCGCGAGGCAGAGCGCGGGGGTGCGCAGGTGGAGCGGGGGCGGAGAAAGGCGCAGCGCCGCGCCGTTTATGTTTCCCTGTTACGATTAAAAGTTCCCGGTTGCGTCCGCCAGAAGCGAGCTCACGGCGCTCTTTCACAGCTTCCCGGTGGCAAAACAAAGGGGGGGGGGATTCCTATTACGAGTGCGAAAATACCCCGAGGAGCTCCGGTGGTAATCGGAAACTCAAACCCGAAATATAATACTAATGAATAATATTTCTTCTTTGGTTTGGTTGCCTACGTTTCGGGCCTTTGTTGGGCCTTCCACTCTGGCTTCCAATAATACCCAATTCCATTGTAAAATTTATGATACACTCCTTTACACTTGCACATTCACTGAACACCCCATTCTATCTTCACATCTTAACATCATTTACAGGTGGATCATCTAAGTCGGAAAAAGCGTATCTTCAAAAATGTTTCAGATATCGGGATGCAATTTGCGCTAAGTTGTTGATGGTAGGGAAAATAAAATATTTCTTTTTCTGGTTAATAACATTTCCAATTTTTAAGATCTTGAAAAAAAATCATTTTTTAAATCGATGTATGTATTTTTCGATCACCATCCTCAAATTCTAGAAGTGAGGAAAACAATGTTATAATCATTGTTTACATTCTAAAAGAAACTGTACACAAAACGCGTTCTGCAATATTCTGGAAGTCCAGGTTTCCGCGTCCCCGCAAAGGTTTTCCGGAAGACGAAAAGAGTGTCTTCGGCTGGTATCCCGCCCTCAGTATAGGAATCGAAACAAACTTCGTGTTTTCTATTTGAAAAATGTTAGTCCCCACACAATCTACATCGTGTCGCAAACCGCATCCCAAAAGATTAGAAACGCAGATGAAGGCCCAATAAACAGTCAAATAATAGGTATCTAAATGTAGTTCTTCTTATTCAACTACTTATCTAACCTCAAGCCATACCAGAATACGCAATACACAACGAGAAAATCGATAGGTGAATGTTCATGAAAAATCACTTGAAATTTTATTTTTTTAATGATAATCAGGAAAATGTCACATGTTTAATAATTTTGGTCTAACGAGACTCATTTGTTTTTCCTAACGAATCCTACGTGTTGTAATGACAGAATAAATCGTTCTAATACTGAGACACTCATGATATATAATTATATATGCGCCGTATTTGGAAGATATCATTCCTCCCTTCTTTGTCTAAAGACAGAAACTATATCATGATGATAAAAACAATAAGCGATGTTCATAAACATACAACTCTAAAATACGTATATGTGGAATAAACTATACACCATGATTGAATAATATTTTCTTCCTGTTTTATTTATACAATGTGGATGGTATCTAAAGCGTAACATTTTGAAAAGAAAAAGAATGATATTGAAATGTTTCAAGATTTAAGGAATGTAACAGAAACCTTCAATAAGGAAAAAAAGAAAGATTTTATTAAAATAAATTAGACATCTCTGAAAAAGTTTAATGATATATTTCAAAGAGTGGGCCAGAGTCCCTAAAACACAGTTGAGAAATAAAATGTGGTCGTATATACATCGTGGAAGGTGTATGTGCCTACTTCTTAGAAGGACACCATTTATTATACATGTGCCAGGAGAAAGACAGGAGAAGGCTGGTATCACGTTAACAAATTAGACGATGAAATTAAAGGGAAATTACCAAGAAGAATATCACACATATTTTAATCGATTCCTCAGAAAAGAAAGAAAGCAAAAATATGTTCCTAAATTGATTCTCTCTGTTTAATGTTTGATGAGTTCTCATTAATAGTTTCTTACTCAGTCACGTTGGACTTCAAGAAAATTAAAAGGTTCGAAAGATCAATGTTTCAAGCTATAACTTCAACTTGTCATGTTAATCATTCAATAGCGTATTTTAAAAGGAATATTTTGTAGTTATGATACGAATGTGAATTATTAATACGGAGTTAGAGTATTTTTTCCTCTTTGCTAGGCATATTTGGAAAATCTCAGAAAAGCGATTGGTAGCCCTGTGTACACTCGCATATGGTTACGGCCGGTCGCCTCTAATGAGCCCCAATTATTTTATAAGCTCTAAATATTTGTTATAGTACAATATGTTACAAAGAGAAATTTGATTGTTTTTATTTATAAACAATAAAGCGAAGGACAAAAATATTTAATCATATTGATAGAAGGATAGGATACACAGTTTTGCAAATACGTCTCTGGAAATTGGTGGCAGAACACTATAATTTACATACTACATTAAAGTTACAGTTATTAATACAATATAAATTCTACAATACAACTTATACATTAATACCATATAACTTTTAATTTGAGTTAATAATAATAATAATAATAATAATAATAATAATAAGAAGAAGAAGAAGAAGAAGAAGAAGAAGAAGAAAAAGAAGAAGAAAAAGAAGATGAAGAAGAAAAAGAATAAAGTCGGTCCTGTTGCGTAGATGGTTGCGGCAGCAGTGGTCTGGGCCGAGGAGGCTGCAGGTTCGACTCCCGCATAGACATGGTCGTATTTGTGGTTGTCCCTTCACCCCTAATCATCTTATCTCATAATTCACACTTAATAATAATAATAATAATAATAATAAATAATTTATTTTTGAACGTTTAACAACTAGAAAAACCGGTACAGCGGCAGTCGTGGGCAAATTATTCCAGTCCGTTATAGTACTGTTTGCACAGGAAATTGTTTCAACATCTGTCCTCTGTGATAAAATGAATTATTTGCTTCCGATCCCCCCTATTACACGTATGTGGGTCTTTTGAGTCAGCTGTAGCCCGAGAAAAAAGAACAGTTGCAGAATACAACTTCTCTTGTTACTGTATCATGAATCTGGTATACTGCAACTGTTCTTTTTTTTCGTGTGTGCAGGCGGCAGACATAGCGTATGCTTTGTATAGGTTGGTAAAGTCATTTTCAACTCCTGATTTCTAATGACTCTCATTCTACATTTTTTCCTATTGACCCGGAAGTTTACGTCTGTATTTAGTTACCCTCTGTATTTTCCCGTTGTAAATTTCTGTAAGGGTCCCAACAAACCGCACCGTATTTCATTCATGAACGAACAAGTGGTAAGTAGGCTCATACTCTCGCTTTCACAGAAACTACAAGACGCTTCCGGCTTTCCCTATAACACAATTGATTATGTTTCCAATCCATTTTGCTGCCAAACATTATATTCAGATACTTTCATGATACGACTCTTTTCGGGGCTTAAAAGGTGATGCATTTCTCTGAAATTACGGCCTAATCTGGACCGTGATGGTTTTGCTTTTTCAACTACATACCGGCATGCTATTTGTTTCCGGCATAGTCTATCTAGTTGATATTGCAAAATATCATGTTTTTCTGAGTTGCTCTACAGCTGTCGCCGTTTCTCCGCTCTCAGTCTCCATGCATCTCTATTGGACCATAGATCATCTGGCATTTCTCTTGCCGTCATAGCCTCTTGCACTGCCTGCTGCCATGCAAGTCTGTGTTCCTCTCTTCTGTCTTTCAGTCGGCACCCATTTCGGGACTCGTTTTGGCCATCTTTCGTCTGTCATTCGCATAACATGACCGTACCAGACGATTTGTTTTTTCTCTATTTCATCAACGATAGATTTCTTTACATCCATTTTCTTTCTTATGTCGTCGTTCCTGATTCTGTCACGTCTGCTACAACAGCAGCTTCTACGCCAGTAGTCCATTTCAAGGGCCAGCAGCTTCCCTTTTGTTCTTTTATCGATCTCCCAAACTTCTGAACCGTATGTTGTAACACTCTTAACTAGCGTGGAGTAAAGACGTCTTTTAGTAGTGTTAGTAATGGTTTTGTTCCATAAGACAGAGTTTATACTTCGTGTCACGTTTCTCCCCAAGCTTATTCGTCTCTCAATTTCGTCATGGCTATTTCCCTTATTGTTAAAAAGTACACCAAGGTATTTATATTTGTTTACCCCTTTCATTTTTCCTCCGTTTTTCACAAGAAGATCTATTTCATTTTTACCAACTGCCAGGTATTCAGATTTGTCCATATTAATATTAAGTCCTGCTTTTAAAAAGTGTTCATTGACTTTACTGATCATGAAATACAAATCGTCTGCATCTTCTGCAATTACTACCTGGTCATCGGCAAAATATAACGTAAACAATTTATCCTCTCCGATCGTCATTCCCATTACTCTGCATTGTTTCTCCCACTGCTGTAAAATTTGATGCAGACATATTTTAAACAGTGTTGGGGAAAGACAGCAACCCTGACGAAGACCTTTGCTGACTGAGAATGGATCCGAGAGCCTGCTGTAGATCTTAATCTGAGAGGTGTTATTCTTATATAGATTCTGTGTAGCTCCAATTAAGTTTTCACTGATTTGGAGTCCATCCATTTCTTCCCATACTCTAGCAACCAGTGCATTGTCATACGCCTTCTGAAGATCAATGAAACCCAGATGAACTTCCCTACCTCTCCTGCATGTTTACTGCATGATTTTCTTATGGAGGAATAACTTCATATACCTTTATACTCGAGTTAATGAGGTCGTCTGGAAATAACCGTAATTTTGAAAATAAATTATTTCATGTCATCCACAAAAGCGATGAACAGGAGAGGTCCATTGACACTTCCTTACGGTACCCCTGGCCTTTGCTGGTTAATATTGCTGTCCAACTCTGTCTTCCTGATTACAATCTCAAAGTATTTCATCAATCCATCCCATCAATCAAGGGTCAATATCCACATGCAGTAATTTCCGAACCAGTTTATCGTGTGGAACGACACCAAATGCCTTTGCAATGTCTATCATTACTGCATCCACCTTCCCACCTTCATCAACTTAGCCTGCAGTCCTGAAACAATGGAATTACTTGACGCTTGCAAGAAAAAAACTTTTCTGAAATCATGCTGCCTTTGAAATAACCATTCTTTTTGTTCCCATATCTGGTAATCAAATGTTCCATAAGTTTACATGTAACTGACGCAACACTTGCTCATAATTCGTTAAAACAAAACAGGATGTTAGAAAATATTTTTAAGCCCATATTGAAAGTATAAATGATATGCTTCTTTCTCACATAACCTTAGACCCAGGAAACATTACTTCAAAGGAGTTTCTTCAATAGGTATTTAAATCAGACATGTCAACCTGCGAATCGAGAGTGGTATATGGTCCCCACAAAACATCGATCTTCAATAGTATTAGTTCTTTAAAAGGCCCAACTATAACTGTAAATTTGTATGAAGAAATAAAAATAATTTTTGCGCTATTCTTTGATCTGACTGTAGGTATTTGTTAGCTATTGTTGTCTCCTCCAAATTCATGGAAAAATGTACTTGTGAAATTAATAGAATATTCTATTTCTGCTAACAACCCAATTTTAATGTAATACTTTTGCCAGTAAGAAAACGGATGTAGGAAAATTTGTTTAAATGAAAAATATAATGCAAATTGTCAACAAATTTGTGAAATTTTTTCGCGACATCTCCTGTTCGCGGATTTTTTTATATAATTGATGTAGAGTATGTACAGTCGTTGAATTAAGTAAATAATTAAGGAACGACCAAAATGCAAAAACTTACAATTAACAAAAAGAAAAGATATCCTTAAAGTATTGAAAGGGAAAATACGTGACTTTATTGCTCATTTAGATGACCTTTATCTCCTCACTTGCATTGTTTAAAAAAAGACAATTCACTTTAAATAGTACTAACTACAATGTTTTAGGCATTGTCAATATCATGCTGATGGGAGTCATCTATTTTCGACACATTCACATTCGATTTCATCAGATACAAGCACTAAAAAATTATATCACCCAACAATGTGGATTTATATAAGCAGGTACAACACGACCATTTCCATACAGATACAAGAGAAAGTAATTAAAAGATATTTTATCTCCCGTTATCCTTAACAGTACGCTTACAGATTCGATTCACGTGAGTAAAGTATTATGGTCTTAATGAATCAAGAATATACGTATGCAGCAAGAATATATCAGTCATATGTATAAAAAATATTTTTGTCTATCTCATTCAGCAATACACGTGGGTGTTATTTATTTTACACTCGCAAGTGTCCACCCACTGTATATGATGCTTAGGGTAATCACCTTTATTATAGCCTGATTATTGACACTGAAATAGTCATCATCGACGCGCGACTCATCGAAACACTAAATGAGAAGATATAATACTGCGGTGAAAATAGTGAGATCAATATAGTTTTTTAACAATTTAAGATAACTACAAAATATACCCTACATATACGTCGGTAAATATATCGGTTTAAAACTGTAGTAAGCATCTAGACAATGTCGCCGTTCATCAACTCATTAATCTTGCAACACAACGACTTGAACGCTGAAACTGACATTTAGTGTAAAAATGGGCATACACTTGGTTTTGAGTCTGTGGAAACTGTGCAATGGGAGTTCACACAATAGGATAAAACGCTCTTGACAATAAAATGTTCATCATTGTCACGAAAATAAACCGATACCTCGGTTCTAATGAGAACAACAGATACACTTCGTCGAAATGGAGCACAAAAATTCTTTGGACAGACAAATATTTTTTTTCAAATTTATTGCGTCAACCTTAGGCGCAACGCGTCTCCAAACCCCTTGGAGTGTCGTTGAGCACTTCACGCTTTTGGAGTTTTCCTCCATTAATTGCCGCATGGGAATAATCCTCCATTAATTACATAGTCCATCACGTCTCGTCTCAGTTCGTTGTCAAGAGGGCCGCCAGATAGCATCTCCGCTTACGCGCCTCTCTCTTACGCGCTCCTGCGTCACTTCCCAACGGCCACAATTGGGAAGGAATAAAGATAGGGTAAGGTTTAGAACGCTTTACAGGAATTGGACTAGCCCCTGTGAAGCTTGCAAACTCGTTTTGTTGTAACAAATTTCACATGAACTGCTACGGGGATTGTAATAATAATAATAATAATAATAATAATAATAATAATAATAATAATAATAATAATAATAATGTCTTTATTAATGGCGAGGCTCAGGCCATAGGGCCTGCTCTTCCGCCTAACTACTGAATTAACATACATTTAGAGTAGTAACATTTTAAGAGGGGAGGACAAGCTGTACATTTACGTCTGGGAGAACAAGTCTAGGGACCATCCCGTCATATGCCTTAAGCGATTGAGTAAACCCAGAAAAACCTCAATCAGGATGGCGGCTTAGGGCCGAACATTAACATTGTACGAGAATCGATCCCAAAACCTCAATGTTACAGAACTACCAATTTTTAATATTTTGTAGAATTTTTCTTTGTAAGGAGTATAGAACGGATCCTGGCACAGATTTCACTTTGTTGCATATTTGGAAAGATATGCTGCTATATTTTACTTCTATCGCTCTCTAGCAATACCGTTTGTTCGCTTTTTTTCTGTTTCGAATGTCTTTTTCCAGGAGACTCCTGAAATGTTGAATCGGGTTTAGATCCGGTGATGGGGATATGCAGTTTGTTGTTATATGTTGTTCGGGATCCAAAGTTTTATATCCGGTATTGTAATGGGACGGTCGCACATAGCAGATGACGACACGAACAAAATATTTTATTTAATTAAGAATCGCGCCGCCGTTAAGAGCAGCCGGAAATGCCGTTTCCTGCTATACCAGGGAGGGCCGCTAAGCGCCGAGAGAAAGGAGGACAGCACCTCCTTTGTGCAGCGCAACCCACGCAAGATGCACCCCATGCGACGCACGGGGAAATACGCCACCCGCACCCCCAAAACGAATAACGGAATTACCCGCGCCTAGTTCTTAGAATTTGCGTGACGGAGGTACCTTCGGGGGAGTTGCAGGGAGCGTAGCTTCGCCGCTGGCGCCGTGATTGGCGGAGGATTCACGGGTGGCGCGACAACCAATTGAAATATACGATGCGGGGAAGGAATCACGTGACACGCGAGCTTCCCTGAGGGACCGCCGAAGAGAGAATCGTTGACTTGTTTCGGAGGCGGCAGGGGGATCACTTCTGTTGGAGGTAGCGAGGAGATCACTTGTTTGTGAGGCAGTCGCGAGAACACTTGTTTTTGAGGCAGTAGCGAGGCCACTTATTTCCGTGCCTGGTCGCCCCGAATGCTACGCCACCTCGCAGACATCGCAGCCCGACTCGTGTGACGGAAGCCGAACGATAGGACGGGACACCACGAGTGAGTGCCTGACCAAAAGGGCCATGTGAAAACGAGCCGGGGCGTGAAAGACAATATCGCGAAGCGACCCGTCATCGCCCGGGCGCGTTCCCGCCGCCGCCCGCGCTGAACAACGCTGAGGCGCCGTCCGGTCGACGCACGCCGCTGGCCTAACTCGGGACTGAGGGCCGCCGCCGCGACCGCCGAGGGGCCGCCACAAAGGGATCTGGGGCAAGCACCGACCGTGGCTGCCCGCCACCAGACCTGCCGGGCGTTGGGATGACCGAACGCCGCACCTGTAAGCTGGGTCACGACCGCCCGGGAGGGCGAATAAGATAGAAAAGGCCGGCATGGCCAGAGTTTAAGTTAAGATTAGGTATAAGTTAATTGTAAGTTTGTTTATGTCACTGGGCTTCACCCGCACCGAATTCAAGAGTGATTAAAGTATTATTAAGAAAATGCCTAAGCCTTTCTCTCTACTAGTTAGGCAATCACGCATGCCTCCCTCTAGGGAGTCTGCCGACAAAGCAGCCGCCAAAGCTGAATCGCCGAAGGAAATCAGGTAATCGGGTGAGTCGGTGGTCACAGTATATTTACGATCATTATCCGGGTGAAAAATGTAGGCGTTTCTCAAATTTACTTTAAAACCTCTAGATAGCAAATTTGATTTCAGGATGTCAATATACAAGAATTGATTAATTATTATTTAAGAATTGTAATTTATAATTGCTTCACACCACTGGCACTCATAGATTCCCACGAGAACCGCACCACTGCCATGTTGGACATTGTGAATTACGTTTCGTATCTCCAGCTCAGTGTCAGCACTTTTTTCGTCCATGCAAAGCGCGACCATCTAATCCAAAAATGGTGATTTTCCTCTCGCCTGAAAATACGACATTCCTCCAAAAAGGCATACGCGATATTTACAGGATTTTATGGAAATGCTAGGCGTTTCTGCCTGTTCAGTTTACTCACTCGAAGCTTCCTTTGGGCAATGCGTTCAGGGTAAGCATTGCGTAATACATTGCTCACAATGTCCGGCGAAACTTTTTCCCCGCTATCCAGGTCTGCCGCCAAGGCCGAAATACTTGTCCGTGGATTTATCTTCATTGCAAGAACAATGATCCACTCAATTTGCACACTTAAACGTGAAGACGACCGCAGCTCAGTTTGTTTTATTGCATTTTCTTCTTAACGAGCAGGGACGGCATACGCCGTTGATTGCTAGATTCCATTTCATCCAGATATATCTCCCGTGTTGATGCACACACATTCGGTAAACGGATTGCATTAATTGCCTTTGCATTCTTCAAAAGTAAATTTTCTCGTCGAAATGATTTCAAAACAGGAATCCGGTCTCTGAAGAGCTCAGACGGCAACTGAGCAACAGAGAAGGGATTCGGGCAATGGTAGAGATATTTAAGAACGGTACATGCTGCTTATGTCCCCATTTTCTATAACATCATGCATGTTATTTAACATTTACTTCTAAGTATACAAATATTTTTTGCATCCCAAGTCCAAACAGTGTTTCTAGATTTCCATTCTGCCTAATTATTGGTTTAGCTCTGTGATAATATGAGAAGCTCCTTTTTGTCTTCATTATTGCTGTTAACACACACTGCGTGGATTCTACAGACCCAAACAGACAGAATACCTTAGTGTCCACTCACATTTTTCTCCGACTGTACACAGTAGAATCTTACTAATCCGAACTTCGCAAATCCGAAATTTCAGATACTCAGAACAAAATTCGGGATGGATGAGAAATAAGGAAAGTAAATGAAATGCTTATTTATACTGTAAAGAAAGTATTTTATAATTATATGTAAAATTGAACAACTAATTATTGAAACAAGTTGTCGAAATGAAACGTTTATTACACTGGTAACTACGGTGTATATCACATGTTTACGTAGCAGTAATTTTCACTTAGTCCGAGGAACTTACAAAATCAGTAATCCTCTTTTGCCCCTAAGGGCAGACTGAATCTGCTTGATGTTGCAATGTGATGTTCGATCGCTATGTTCCGTTGCCATTTCCTCATATCGCACGCTACGTTGCATTGTGTCTGGTAATCCTATATATATTTGTTTATGTACGGTACATTTTTTCGGATAATCCAAACATATCCGAATCCAAACAGACCACACTCCCAATTAGTTCGGAAAACCGGAGTTGTACTATGTTTCGAATGCCATGTCTGTGCGTTTGCACTCCAGAAGCCCCAGAGCGAGGAGGCAAAGTTCTTTCCGCCCTCGCCGCAGCCTCCGCCGGCTGGGCGAGACATTGACCGTGAGCTGCACACGCGCGCTGATAAGCGCCGACGACTTCCGCCGCGCGCGACGACAGCCACGGCGCCGAGCCACAGGTGCCGCCCTCCGCCCCGCCACGTGAGGCGCGACGGACGCGGAGGCGATAGTGTAGAAGGTGGCGGAGGCCAAGGCAGCGGGTGATACGAAGGCTGTGGAACAGCAGGAGAGAGGGGGCAATATACGGGTGGCGAAGGGACGAAAGGGCGGCGAAGACAGGGACAGGCGAAATTGTATAAAGTAAGGTGGAGGTGGTGGAGGAAAAGGCGGTGGCGGAAACGGCGGTGGCCTTGGCAGTAATGGTAGAGACGATGGCGGAGGCGACAGTGGGTGTAGGAATGGCGACGAGATAGTGGCCGACAACGGGGCAGATTCATTCAAATCATTCATTCATTCAAATCATTCATCCATTCAAATCATTCATCCATTCAAATCATTCATCCATTCAAATCATTCATCCATTCAAATCATTCATCATTCAAATCATTCATCATTCAAATCATTCATCATTCAAATCATTCATCATTCAAATCATTCATATCATTCATTCAAATCATTCATTCATTCATTCAAATCATTCATTCATTCAAATCATTCATTCATTCAAATCATTCATTCATTCATTCAAATCATTCATTCATTCATTCATTCAAATCATTCATATCATTCACTCATTCGTTAATTCATTCATTCATTCGACATTGCGGGTGAGTGAACTGAAAAAGTAATTAGTACCGTAAGTGTAGTGCAGGTTTTTTGCGGGAAATGGCAGTGATATTCCCTCATATGTCGAGATTCAGCGTCGACATACATAGGCTAGCAGGGTTATCACCAAACACGTACCTCCCACCAGCGGGTATTGCCCCAGCAGGGTCCGGCTTTAAAGCCTGTTTTACATGATCATTTTTCCCCGGTACAGAAAAGATACAGGCCAGACTGGATGTAATTTGTACGAAAAAATTAAGTATGCTTAATTTTTCGGTACAGTTCTCATCCAGTTTGACTACTGCGCTCCTGGCGGCACTTTACGGGAGTTTCTCTAGTTTGTTATGCGTGTGGAGCGATATGATCATTTTGTAGTTGCCTGAAAGCGTTCTGATGTGTTGAATTGTAATGTGAAGTGGTTATGTAAAGAGAAATAAATTATGCACTGTATTCTAATATTGTCGCATCCGAGCTCAGTCCTAATCTAAACTAACTTAATTTGTTACCACAGATGCGATGTTCAAATGTTTGAACTTCAGCGCTATATGCGGCGTCCGGAGGAAGTATTTTCTTCATGATTACGTACAAAGACAGAAATGACCGTGGAACACACTCATCCAGTTTCGGCACCGAAACATACTGCGTAGAAACGAACGTCCTTTTCCATCCATTTACTGTACCGAAAAATGATGAAAAAATAATGCAAAAATGACCGTATAAAACAGGCTTAAGCTCCGAGTGGTGTCCTGCCACGTAGTGTAGTGCGTGCGCGCGTGTGTGTGTGCGTGTGTATGTATAAGGGGTGAGAATAAGACAAAGAAGAGGAAGACGAGATCGCGCGCAACCCATTACCCGTTTGTTAGGGTACTGCTCAAGTATTCACCTGGTGTTAATCGGAGAAACCAAGGAAAACTACCGATCAGAACAGCCGGCCGCTTTCTTCGATCTACCTAGTATCAAAGATTCAGCCACGTCTAGCAATCCAGCCAGACAGGGGCCCTGCAGTGACATGAACTGATGCCCTGACGCACCTAAACCGGTAACAGGGCCGAGATGACCATGTGGGCAGGGACAGTAGTACAAGGACGGGAAGAGGGGTTCTGTGCGAGGTCGGTTGAGGGGAAAGGGCAAAGGGACGGGCAGGGACGCGAGGCGGTGCCGTGGCCGTGGCCGCGAGGCCGGGGTCGACGCTCGGCGCCGGTACGCTCGCTACGGGACGATAACTGCCGATAAGATACTGCCGCTGGAACAGAGCGGCGCCAGGCAGCGCCGGCGCCAATGCCGTCACCGACCTCGCGGCCACCGCCGCCGGCGGCGACGACGAACGCGCGATTCCAAGAGACGAGATGGGAGAGTTACGCAAGATGAGAGAGGTTCTTTGCGGTCGGGGGTCAACACGGCTCGTTTTCTTTTCAATTAGTCGATTCCACACAAACGCGAATACTGAAGGTTTCCTTGAGAAACGGCTGGATTCACACAATCTAAGACTCTAAGGTAAAGTTTAAAGGAAGCTGCTCATTTATAAACAAAATTAGAAGCAAAATTTATGTTTTTTCTATTTATAATGTTATATGATATAATTAAAAAATAATACTCTGTAAAATTACTTTTAAAAATTAATATATTTTCAACAACAATTTGTTAATTATGGAGAATGAAAGATTGGGAAACATTGGATAAATCTTACTCTCTACAATAATGAATCGATTTTTCTCGTTCTGTATAACCTTTGATATTGAAAAGCTATGTTCCCACTGTGGTTTTGCTATTGAATCTTAGACACTAACGAATCTTCATGGCTCAAAATTGCATACAGGAAATCGAGACTCACGGCAAAACAACGGTAGTAACAACTCCCGCAACAGTAACAAATCCATACAATTTAGCTGGACAATGATCTTTACGAAGGTAGGTACTTTACTTTTCATGGTACATAGGCAAAGGGTCATTTCACGTCAAATCGCACAAATGTAAGGAAAAGTTGACCTTGATATCCCAAATTTTAAAAAGATTTCTGTGAAGAGTATAAGCAAAAATATGACACCCGCGTTTTTCATTTTTTTTTCAAATATTAATTTTCGAGATTATATTAATTTTCAAAATTTTCAAAAAAAATCTCGCATTGCTCAGTTAATCATATTTACCTTGTGTTGAAATTGTGACAGAATTGTAATGTTTTTATATTAAAGAACTAAAGATGTTCTTTCATTTGATGTATATATTGAACGCAGTAATTTTTTAAAATCATTTTTGACCTTTTTTTAAAAATTTCTCCCAAAAATTGACAGTTTAAAACTCAAGAAAAAAAATACCACTGAAACCTCTGAAAAGTTCAACATAAGTTTGGTACGTTACAAAGCGTGATAATGAGATGATTCTGAGCAATTAAATACAATAGAAATATCTACTTGCTGTTTTGCTTCACCCCCTCAAGCACGTGCCAATCAGCAGTAGACGATTACGATCAATATTTTTTCACAGACCAATAAATAGAAGTATCCTTTCATATTTTTTCTACGTGCCATATACATATATATGACCTTCATAGCCGGTTAAATTCAAATTTAAAAGTGTCAAAAGTATTCAATTTAGTATTAAACGGACTTAATATGTATATGCATAAGAGTATGTGATACAGTTAATTAAACTGTTATATCTTTTACTTCACTTTACATAGAATGTCGTTAATTCACCTTTTAATAGAGAAATGAAACGATGTATTTTATTTGTGCCTTCTACTCTTTTTTATTATATCATTGTGGCAATAGTCCTCTTTGTAAGTATTGTTCAGCGTTGCTAAAAATATAAAGGTAATGTTTTGTACAATAACATCATCCCACTTAAATTACTTCATGGTAAATTAATAGGTTCCTGTCACGATTGAACACTAGCTTTTATCGAGAATATTATAGTTGCCTCTCCCCCTCCCTAAGTTGCATAGTCCCTTTCCATGAGACGTTGCGAAGCGAAGAAATGCCATTTAGCACTCACATTGAAGGCATCTTCGTGGAAGCATAAACTCGCCTTGTTTAGTAATACTAGCCCTGACCCCATCCGAAAAATATGTGTGTTAACACTGTCGTAATCTTACTGGAGAGGTGTTTTGAGTTTACATTGAAATGGGTGAATTGAATTCGTGTCTTGTTTCAGCCATCCAGAAAAAAAATTATTTTCAAATTCTTTGCTTCGTCTGACGTATAAAAAAAGGATGCAGAGTAGCTACGACACTAATTTACAGCAGTCTATGAAAAATATCTTCAAATACGAAATAATTTTCTTAAATAAATCACACTGGACAATAAAAAATCGTAGCGTCATATTTTATTTTTGTCTCGTGAAGAGAGCAGAAGACAGGAAACGATGGGAAAAGACATCAAAAGACACAGCAGTTGAACTTACTCTAACATTTTCTTTAATACTCGTATCAGGTAACCAGGTACGTTTATTCATCATTGTTGCTGCACCAGATTTGCGACATTAACGAGTATGGTCGATTCTCACTTTCCTGAAAAAGCTTCACTTTACTCGTCACAAGAAGGAATTTAGAAAATCAGATTTTCCAATATAGTATAAAGTTTTCTTTAACGGCATCCAATTTTCAACTTTTCAAGTATGTTAGTGTAACAACCTAAACGTACACTTCTTCAGCAATTGTAAATTTGCATATTAAGATAGTGCAATAATATTGATATTATTGTAAGATTATCTGTGGTTAATCAACACAGAACAACGCACATGTTTCGCGGATTCCTCTGTTAATACAACTGACTCAGTATATCTAAGAAAAAGGGCTGCTATGTTTCAGGCAGACACTAGCATTGTAAGTTGTTTATAATATACTTAACAGTCGCAGTTCGTCAGAAGTCTTCGATTTGAGAGCGTATATGTGTTTCTGCGATTCATAACATGACAAAGGTCTCACGGTTGCTCGATGTTGGACGTCAGGATGCATCGTGTCATTGACGCCCCCGAGTCAGGCGGGCAGCGGGCTACGGTGAACGATTTTTTTTTTCGTTCCACTTTGAAATTTGGCAACTCTATACAACATTAGTGTAAAAATGCACGACTATTTTTTACAATTTATTTCAGTGTCCACCTTTCCATAATATGAAAGTACATCTTTTTAAATTCACTTTAAGTGTAATTTTATTTTTCTGAAAGAGACGACATTTTCGCATAAAAGTAAACATTAGCGCTCACATGATTTTCGGGAAAAAAATTGGTAATAGTTTTCGAAGGGGTAGGATTAGAAAAAATGGAAAAATAATTGTCACCTCTTTTCAATCCTAGACCTCACAAAAGGTTTCCAGTACCTAAAAAGAAATGATGTTTTCTGAGTGTGCGATTTGGTATGGAATGACTCAATAATGGTTACGGAGAAAATAACGTACGTACACATGATTTTCAACTCAACATTCCTCTCATTACGAATTTAGCGACGAAGACAAATCACAGCGATCTCAACAGTAAGTACTCCATTGTTTTAGAACCCTGTTATTTAATTCACATAAACGTCTTAATTGTACACCCTGAGACACCATGAGTTTTCTAGGCTAATGGAAATATTTTTGGAAACTTTGGAAAGAGTGTTAGGGGTCATCGCATCGGCTTAAGTTGATGAAAGTCATTTCTCTACAAAAACAACAAAGAAACAAAAAGTCCATTTCATTACATAATCGCGAGACAAAATGTAAATCGAGTCAAATGTAACAGTAAAAATTTCGATTGTTTGGGTGAAATTCACAATCAACATATGCGTCTGGTTGAAGAGGGAATGACAGTGAGGATTCCAATAAATTAGTTAAACCTAAAACTCGGTTACGTCTTAGTTTTTTACCATCATTTCGGTAAAATAAATTCATTTCCCTTTTCTGGTTTAAAAATACAAAAATTTTAGCGCAGTATTTAGTTTGAAATAATTACGATCAATTTAACATAATTAATTACCTTAAAATTATTACACAATCTACTATTACAACATTATTACAATGTCTTCGATCGACCTGATACCTTTTCATAATCTCCGTAATTAGACACTGGGAGACACGGATCGTAAAACGTAGAGCAATACATTGACGTTCAGAGACCACGCAATAAGAAACATACCTCTCACTCACACATGCGCGATTGAAAGAAAGAGGACTTGACGATAAAGAAAGCCGAAATTTTGTGTGGAAGACTGAGACAACTTCGACCGAAGAACAAACACATGGATATAACCATTATTAATTTTCAATTTGTTTAACAACTCAATCTAATACTAATTACGGAGGTGCAACAAAATTGCCTACGTATTGAATGGTACACGTCTATCAAAACGCGAAAAGCAGCCGCTGGTGGTCCGAAGTCATGTCAAAGCAAATAGCGTAACCCGGACGTGTTCAACCACACGCTTCGTCAGACCTGTCAGCATCCCCGAACGAACCCCGTAACCGAGAGTAGGCAAATACCATCCAACTCGCGGTGGCCCTGGCGATCGACGCGACAGATTTATACAGCGGC
>BOPP01000002.1:26649308-26683394 GCA_017312745.1 Gryllus bimaculatus
GGCGCTCGTAATCAGCAACGCGATGGGGAGACGAATGGTTCGTCAAATCGCATAGAGTAGTCGACCTTGCGTTGCTGTGTGTACGGTAGATCGAACGGCAGAAATTGTTCGCAAGTTTCGAAAAAGCTCAAGGAAATGTGTGCAGGTTATACTTCTCCATATGTCACAAGAACGTTTATTGGTTTTTACAAAATTAAATTAAATTGCTCTTCGTTTTTTTAGAGGATTGTTAGGTTAACCTAAGTTTTCGGTCTCGCAATATCGTATTTTTGATTGATAAGTGTTCAATGATTACAACTTATTTTTATCATTATACAACATAATTTAAGTTTGACGTGAGTTATTTATTTAGATAAACGTAATATTCAACGAGTGGCATTCCGTATACTGCAGAAACTTAATTTATTCTGGATTGCAACGTTTTATTAATTACGTGATTTTAAACGACAGCGTTTTTAAATTATTTCAGCGGGAGCGTATTTGTCCGATTGAGATATATCTCACGCCCAGTATTCATAAGTAACATCTTTAACATTTCATTACTTATACGTCGGCAGACATTGCTTGTTCTCTCACTAGCTTCTATAATATGACATTATACTTCGAATAACTACATTGAGAATTATTCTGAATTCACAATTCCACATTTAAAGTATATTTACTCATAATTATAATTAACATCTAACATATTACCTACGATTTCAAGCACTCGGTTGTATCACATCACGATATTACTACAGGTTAGTAATGAGGGGAACGATGTTGGTAACGTAGGAAAGGATAGATATAAACTGTAAATGCCTATAGGAGAAAACCCTATCTTCTATCAGACATGTATTTCTTTTCCAACATTAAAAGAGCTATAACTGTAAAACAGAACCAACTGTGAATCTCTCGATACATGTTGTAAGAATCGATTAGATCGAAGTAATGAAACAAGTATTGATCACCTTCGGGAAAGATATAAAAATTTGTTTGTTAAGAAATACAGTTTACACTTGTTTCGTGACATTTTAATTCCCAACAGCGTATTACACTCTGGTCGTAAAGAAAAGCAGTTGCCCACCCGAAAAATTTGTTCCCAAGAAACGAGCCATGTGAGGTCCTTACGAGAGTGAACTGAGACGTCGTTCGTCCGTCTGTCAAGTTTTCACCGTGATGCGAAGCGGGTGCATGTCTTACAATGGCTGTATGTGCGTTAGACGTGCAAGACATGAAAAATACCGATTTCGTAACTAACTACTTAATTAATACATACCGCCATTATTTACACTACCGGGGACGGCGTTTTTGTACGCTCGAAAGTACATAATGATTAAATACCGTGACACCCGCCGAGAGGAGGACGAGGGAGAAGCAGAGGAAAACAAGAAGCACTATTCTTCTCCCTCCGACTGTTTCTCCGTCTTCTTTCACACCGTCTCTTCGGGCCCGCGTGTCGCCTCGCGTCAAAGGACATTCGACCAGTGTTGCCAACACGTAGCGGGAATGCTTTCCATTTTGGTTTGCATCAAATGCTGTACGTATGGCACATGCGAACTGAACGAATGGCACATGCGAACTGAGCGCGAAACGCGAGCATATTATTCTCCTTTAAACAATGAGACAAGAATGATGCGATGACGAAATACAAAAATGTTCAGAAAAATGTGGGTAAAATATAATAGAGGCAATGACCGGGGAAACTGGTATTAAATTAGGACGAAAATTGCTAAAGGAAAATATCACCACCAGTCCAATTGCGCTGAATAAAATATATTTAACACACCTTTTCAGTGAACTCATTGCTGATTACTCGAATCCTCTGGTAGTATATCATTAAACTTATCCCAAAAATACCATGAAATGAAATCTAGTAGTTCTATAAGAACATTTACAAGATTTTCTACTTCTAAATATTTTTAATACAAAGGAAATTAATGATAAAAAATAAAATAACAAAAATCGCAATTATGGTATCCGCAAACCAATCAATCAAAATGCAAACTATCAATTTTAATTATACCAAAGATCTGAGGTAATAAGCAATTGAATGCACTCGTATACAACTAAGTTGAGTATTAATTGTTTCTTTTGAAGGAAAGCTGTTCATTGTCAGTAATTCAACCGATTTCACTGAGGTGCTTCAGTTTGCGACTGTAGATAATGAAGATTTTGTCCAGAACATTTCCTCTCAAAAAACTGAAAAATTCTTGTAATTCCACAAATATCCTTCTTCTCAACTGAAGTACTAGTGAACCAGGTAAAACATTTCATAGAATGAAAAGTTTTATTTTGACTTTGTGACTTCTTGCTCATTTTTCCCGTTGTTGCTCGATCATCTCTTCATCAAATTCCAAAAGCTGTAAGCCTAATACTGTGATTCTACTTCCTACTTCGCAGTGTGTCACATTCAACCCAGTGACCTTCGAGGGAAAATGCTATTGGCAGCACTGTATCGTTGCACTAAGGGACAGAATACCGAACAGATGGCCAAAATACTGTTGCTCAATATGTACAAAAGTTGTATAAGATATATTTTACTTACGAAGTTCGACATTCAGAAAAAACGAAATGGCGGAGTCAGTCTGGTGTGATTAAATATTTAAAATATCTCAGTTTAAAAAAATAGTTGTCGAAATGCGTTTTTGACGATTCTGAATCTGATTTGGAAGACAAATTAAGGATGCAATGTATGACATAACTTATTGTTATCAAAATGTAGATAATTAATTATACTTCATATTTATATTAAAATATTATAATTAATCATCCACGTTAAACATTCTGTTAAGACATGTTCTCGAATTGGCATGGATGTGAAATGAAATGTATTGCACGATAAATTATATTTTAAAAACATTCAAAACAAACTGTGGGATCATCTTCAGTATGGTAGGTCCTCTCAAATTTTCGTCGTCGGTTAGTTTCGACGATATCGCACATTTCCTTTGATAATGCACGAGTGAAATTCTTCCGTTCGTTCTTCTAATGATTGTCCAATTCTCCCTGTGTGTCTATAACTGTCCAACTTGACTATAAATACAAGTACATCCAACTAATTGATTACAAATTCCGAAATGCCCACTTGATTGTACGACTCTTCCATACGTCAATACGGTTTTCTGTTAAGAATCCAGAAGATGTTAACCACAAAGTTATTGCGTATTTACGTTACGTCGAAGGTTTTCTGCTTGAAACGTTCGTTTTCTGAAATTCCAGGAACACAAAAAAATGAACATCTTAATTCATCAACTAATTAATGTATTGAAATATTAATAGATAATTATATATTGTTAATTAATATTGAAATGTTAATTAATCAATTTTCGCCGCGTTTGACCAGTCTTTCGGGGTTTCTGTCCCATAGTACGCCGCAGCGTCACGTGGGGGGGGGGGGCGCGCCGTCGGAGCACTCGCGCGTCCGTCGTTACGGACGGACGCCTCCGTGGCCATGCAAATGAGCCGCTAGATTCAAAATTCCGCCAAATAAACGCCGCTGAATGATGATGATTGGTGGAAAAATACGCATCTCAACCGGTTTGTTTCTCTCCTCTTGTTTGTTTGTGCTGGCTCACTCAGCTCGGTGCCGCGGAGCCTCATCTGAGCGTGGCATTGTTAGATGTAGGTACGGTTGTTCCCGCGAGTCTACGGAACAAGGCCGAATTAGCCCACAAGAATCATTTACAAATTCTTTAACCGCTTCTCAGATGGTAGCCGCAGGGGAAGTTTCTTTCCACTTACTTTTTTGTTTTCGTTATTTAGAAATTAATATGACAAGTAACATGAAGGTTCTTGGTGTGTAAAAAGAACAAAAAATTCCTTCAAATATTTCCTTAATAATTGAAGATACAAAAACAAACACTTCATCAAAGTATACTTGTGTGTAATGCTCGATAAATACTGAGGGCCGGCTCTCTGCAGACATTTGCAACACTTTTGTCCCTGAACTATTTAGGGACCGGTCATTTCGGTGCCAAAAAGAGAGAAATATTATTTTTTTGTGCTTAAAATTAGATAAATACGTTTGAAGATTACAAAAATATTTTTTTTTTATATTTCCCATATTAAAACAACAAAATGAACTTTTAGACAATGTCCAGCTCTATTGTCGAAACGACAGAGCGTATAGAAGCTAAAATAAAAAGTATCTGCTTAAATTATCATATTTTTTTACATATAAAATTGTTTTCCCTACATGCAGAAGTACTAGATGTGAAGGGCTCGGACCAGTACAACGATTAGCCACAGCAAAGCAACTATACATGTTTTGTTCAAATTTATGGAGTCCATGGGGCATCAACAAGGTGATACAAATTTCGATCAAAATCAAGATAACATTAACGAATTGTAGGAGACATGCTATGATTGATGCGCCCTGTCTTGTTATTACCACAAAGCCTTTGTATACAAAATATTTTACCAACTTACCAACCACAATTACGTACCAATTTACCAACTACGCGTTATATTCACTTACAAGCTGGGTCACTTTCGAGCGCTGCTTGACAACGTTATCCTTTCATCTGCTTTGCAATATTGTATTTTCCTGTCTGTGGTGAACACATTGTTAAATTCGGTAGTGTACTGATGCAGTTGAGGTTTGTCACTAGGATTTACTTTTGCCGTATTACCTAGATCAGGAGTTCCCAGTCTACACGCCACCGAGTACCACTTAAAATAATAAATGTTGGCGTACCCCCTTCCTGAATTTCCAGTAATACAGAAATTTTCTTTTTTCATAAAATACAAGTTTCTTGGGAAAAATTTGTTATTCGTTGTAACTCTCTTAACAAAAATTAATTTTCTTTGGAAACCGTCATTAAATTAATAATATTAAATCCGAACCCTGAGATAGTTGTATTTCTTAGTCTTTAATTTTACTATTTTTTTAAAATGAAAAAAATTAAAACACTTTATAATACTTACTGCACAATAGTACTGAGCACATTTTAAAGTGTTTTATGTGTTCTATTACGTGTATAAAAAATCAAATTAAAAGAATGAGAAATATATCTGCCTCAAAAAATGGAATTTAATATTAATTTATAAGATATAATAGGCAATAACATAAAAAAGTAAAAATCTTATTGAGTATTATTTACGAACTAACGATTTTTGGAATCGCTAAGAGGGTTTCAGTTAGGAAGGCTCCGATTTGAGAACATTCCTCAACAAAAAAAATTGAGGAATTAGACAGAGCAGATATTTTTTGGAGGCTTTGTTGGAATTCCTCGACCTAGTCTGTAAATGTGAAGATTATCATACGGCCCTTGAAATCGAATTTCGTATGCAAAAAACAGAAATATTATAATGAAAACCGCAATAGCCATACATCATTTTTCCCAGTTGCAAAACTAACGTACATATACAATTTTTTATAATTTAATTTACAAATACTGGGGAAGACAAAATAAAAATTTAATGAATTTATTCAATTTTTTTCAATGGTTGGCAACTATTCATTTCGTTTCTCACAATATAGTTTCAATGTCGTTCTTTTTCTTTTCTCCGCAATGTGTCCCCCAAACTCGGCCCAGCAAGAAAATTTGTGGCATGTAGGGACTAAAAGACTGTTCGTACACGTACTTTGTCATACAAACAACGTTTATGTTTATTTATTGTTACCTATTAGAAAGTTTTTATTTATTTTGTCCGTCTTTATCGACCATAAACTTTCCTTGTAACTCTCGCTATATTTTCCGTTCTGTCACCAGAGTTCCCATTGAGAACAGCTTGTCTACCCAGATGTCAAGCTCTAAATCTGGACAAGGGGCAGGTGGGTTTTAAGAATCCAGCATAATATGTAAACCCGGGAGGATGGGTGAGCTTGTAAAACAGCAGCTGTAAAAGATCACATTACTGAATTTGCTCCTCTAACAACGCAGATGGACAGAAGGATCTTGACGGTAAAATTGTATAATATATAAAGATTTCCTTGTATCATTTCAAGTAAATACGCTATTACATTCTTATCGTGTTTTTGAATTTTTTCTTAATTTGAATTGTACACATCCATAACAATATTTGGCTGTACAGAAACATCTTTCTAGTATTTTTGCAAGTTTTTAGAGAAGAAAACAAATTGTTTCATCTCTTAAAAACTTGCAAAAATATTTGAAACGCTTACATATGACTAGAAGAATAAAAAATCAATAATGATTTTCTAAACAAAAAAGTGTTAGTTTTTTTCGTGGGTTATTTGCTCATACTATTTGACATGAAAATCAATATCATATCATTTTGACATCCTCTTTCGAATTATTTCTTAATAGAATTAATTGAGAGTCAAATATTGCCAAAAACACTACAAGCATCACACTACAAGTTGTTTATTTCGTAGTTGTCTTAATGTGTTGGTCAAGGACATGGGAAAATCATCTGCATTTTTTAGAAGAAAGTTGTATTAAAATTTTTCACTAAATACGTAGTTTGAATACACGATATTTACTCACTTATAGAATATTAATAATTCATTATAATAATTCATATATTAGCAAAATTTGCTTTTTAAACTCCAAGAGAAGCAGCACACTATGAATGAATGTCTGTAATTACTATAAACTAAATCAAAGTCTAGAATAGTTCGTTGTTCTTGATTTACTAATGGAAGACCCAAATTACAATTTATGAGTTATTACCAACAACAAGAAATCTATTAGCTGCAGTACAAGTATCATAAAAATATTTTTTACAAAATCACCTCAAGAACTGCTGGAGAAAGATCTGAAACAGCCTTTACATAAACAAACATTGCACACAATATCCTGACCTCCCAAACGTATGTTACTAGTGTGTAATACAGTAAACCGTTTGATCGACAAGGGTATTCTGATTCGAACAATGGAGAAAAATTACTGTGCATTAGACTGAGTATCTGGCGTGAAAAGTATTGGCTATGCGGTCAGTGACAGGGAAGTATGTGCTAAAGTCAGAATCTGAAGCAGAGAATGTCTGAACAAATAACAGTCCGTAAATTTTAATACGAAATATTCAGCTGATGGCAGCACGTCATGGACGTGTAACCATGAGAAATTAATTAATTTTTACAAAAATAGCCTGCCGCTTGAAACTGGAGAAGATATCAAAAATAAATTAGATTAACGTCAACTTAAACGATTCCTTTTCGATTGGATTAACTCCGATTTTACGCGCATATATTAAAAATGTCGAGTGGACAGTCAGGATGCTCTGTCAGTCACGGCCAGCCCAGCGACCCACAGATCCGGTTGCTTGTTCCTGCAGGCAGAGGCAGAGAAGTTAACGAGTCAAAATGTCGATTCGCAGGACAGAGAGACAGCATCTGGGTCAGGAAAGAATAGACAGGCGTTCCAAGAAATCACATCTGTAGGCTGGATTAACAAGAATGCACTTTGAAATATCCGCCAGATCTAATACCTTTCTATTGAGTCTACTGAAGGGAGTTATCTGTATTTTCATTGATCATATATAGATACCTTGTTTTGTGGGTTAATTATTCTTCAAATTTGCGAAAATGGATCATAGATTTCGCTTTAATTTTTCTCAAAACAGGTAATAAAAAATAGATGTATGTTTTTTCAATTATAAAGAGGATAATGTACAAAATATAAATAAAAGCCACTACCGTTTATTATACTTCAGTAGTTTCGTAGAACTCGTAATGCAAAATTAATTCGTAACAAAAATTATTACAATAATTTCTGAAACAAAAGTAGTTAAAGAATTTTACCATTCTTAAACTAACACTATCCTCCATACCCTCCAGTTGTGAATCCAGACAATTCCTATTCTGGACAGACTTTCTTCTTAAAATCGTACTATTTTACGATAATCACGGAAGTATTTCCATTATATAAGTTCATTAGAAAAATATATTAAAGGTAGATGGAAATATATTTCATCGATGAATAGCCGGTAATTAATGTGAAATTTGGTCCAAGAAATTCGAGAATAAATTATAGTACTTCACGTGGAATTTTTGTACAACACCCCCTTTTTAATTCTACAGTGAGGTCACCCTTTAGGCAAAGTACCACAGATCGTAATTGACATAGTACACAACCTCGTAACTCTACGAATCACATGTGACAAAATGCGTCAAAGATTCCAAATATTTCTTCTCTCAGTCACACACTCAGCTGCTTGGCAGAATATAACTGGTATTATACTTAAACAGGACGTGATCCCAGAAAATATATTAATGAAGACCAATTGCCAAGAAATGCAAATATTTTATCACAGCCGGATCCGAGTCCGGGACGTTCTGTTATCTAGGCAAATGCTGTTTTTACTTTCTTGCATACTACCTAAGTTCTAAAGCGAAAATATTGTAACACTGCAGTGAAAAATTGCGTTTTTTACGGTCAAAACTAATTATTGTGAGCCCATGGTGGAAAAACATCGATAATTCTTCCTCCTACATGTAACAAATATCTTCATTTAATTTTCTTAAAAAGTAGCTTCAAATGTTTTCTTTAATTTTATCTCAGATGTAGCAAATATACGCTTAATAATGGCAGTGGTTTCGAACTCTGTTGAATTCTCTAAATGTTTCGAAAATTGCAAAAGATTAACTTTTTGTTCTCTTCCTACAACTAAAATTTTGTACCTTTGCGCAACATACTAAAATTAAGGCGTATATATAGTGATATTTAGACAAAGGTAGTGTATTCTGCCACTAAGTTTTCAAACTTAATTGCAGAATTAGTAATAAATCTAACTCCAATGTAATAAAAAGCAACAGAAAAATTGTTTTCCCTCAAGAGCCGACCATGAATTCACAGGCATTTCAAGGATGTAATACTGTGGCGCATTCTATGTATCGTTGGAGTACTGAATCACACGAAAACTGATCTATCAACTATTGTAATACGCAATGTCGGTCTATAGGGACGCACATCCATTCGGAAAGCTCTTACTTCGTAACGTTAAACGTCGACAAGGGAATGACGTCACATCGGTGCGCCACCACTTGCAACTGGAAGCCTGAGAAAGCGCTCGACGGGCGCACTTCGATTTTTAAATACATCAATATTGTCGCAATATTTCGATTATTTAATTACATTAATTGGAAAATATCTACTCTTAACATTTGATGAGTCTTTTATCATTATCTGAGGGTAGTGCAACCGTTCAATCTGCGCACGAGCCCCCACAGAAAATTTTAGATTTTGAAAATGTTGAGGTGAAGAGGAGGTAAGGATATACGGAAAGGGTAAGTAAGGATAAATGAAAAAATGCACATGGAACCGTTATTTAGTTTTTAGAAAATTTTCAACAAGCCTAATCAGAAAACTTTCAATAAATAATAATAGAGATTTTAGACACTGGAGATAATAGAGACAACAGAGATTTTGAACTTGTCGAAACACCATTTTCGAAAAAGTATCAGTTGGAACTTAGTCACGCTGAGCTGAAGCAAGCCAAATGTATTTCCTTTGAATCGTTGTGCATATCAATTTTAAACATAACAAATATTTCAACAACGATGTAGGTTTCTATAGTCTTAATAAAAAAGTAAAGGCAGTTTGGAACATTAATAAATAATTTTTTTTCAAAGAAAAAACAAAAGAAAGAAAGAACGAAAGAAAAAAGAAAGGAAAAAAAGAAAAGGAAAGAAAAAAGAAAGAAGAAAGAAAGAAAGAAGAAAGAAAGAAAGAAAAAAGAAAGAAAAATTAAAGAAGGAAAGAAAAAAGAAAGAAAAATTAAAGAAGGAAAGAAAAAAGCAAGCAAGAAAGAAAAAAGCAAGCAAGAAAGAAAGAAAAAAGCAAGCAAGAAAGAAAGAAAAAAGCAAGCAAGAAACAAAGAAAAAAGCAAGCAAGAAACAAAAAAGCAAGCAAGAAAAAAAAAGAAAGAAAGAAAAAAAAGAAAGAAAGAAAGAAAGAAAAAAAGAAAGAAAGAAAGAAAGAAAGAAAAGAAAAGAAAAGAGAAAGAAAGAAAACTTGTTCGCCTCTGCGTGCGTTTCGGCCCTGTTCACACCCGTGTGTGGCGTGTGGCGCACGAGAGCCCTCGACGGGCACTGCCCACGCACAGTGGCACGCCGGTTGCCGGTCGCCGGTGCCTTGGCAGGCGCCACGCCGCGCCGCCGCGTCACTCCCCGTCAGCCGCCCCCGGGCCCTCCGCCCGGCGGCACCTCGACAGGTGCGCGCGTGGGCGCGGGGGCGCCAACGCACGGTGGTCTTCAGACGTAAACAGCGGGCAAAATTGTGGTTTGAAAATAATTATTCGATTTAGATGTTTTAAGACATACGGGAAGATAAATGTACGGTTCTTGTTCCGTTCAATATTTTTCTATTGACTATTGTAGAAATCACGACCACTGATGAATAATAAAATTGGTTCACAGGCTTGGTCAGTATTACAGTCACAACTACCAATCCCGTGAACCAATTTTATTATTCTCTGTTGCCCATTATTGTGTAGTAGGCTTGCGAACCGGCGGAATTTTTAAGAAGCCAGACGATCATAAATTCTTCCGATTTGTGGATCGACAGTTCATAGTCATTTGTAATGTAATAAAATTGCAGTCTTCTTTTCTTTCTTCTCAGTTTCTAAGACGATTTGTTTAAAAATACTTCATACTTTATTTCGGTTTAAATTAGTACTATAAGCTACATTATATTAACGCCGCTTGCCTTATACGAAAAACGTATATATTTTTATATCATTAATTTGCAGAAGTATTACAATATATTCGTTAAAGTTTTTTCGATTATGTAACTTTAAATTAACGTTTAATGCAACATCATACGCGATCAGTAGCCCATTACGTAGTTTCTGCGTCGATCGGAAAAATCCCAAGGAAGAGCCGATTAGACGTATGCGGCCTAGTAGTTATTCCTCATGCATGTCTCGTCGTCTTCGACACAGCTACTTAGCTTATAACTACATTTCTGTTACCATCGGGTACAGAAATAATGACCATCCACGAAGCTACAGATTCGAATTTCATTTTTCAGCACTTATGTTTGGACACTAGTACTTGCCTCCACTATCTATTTACTAGAAAGTATTACCTTGAGGAACGCGTGCGACAAAGTCGATTTTGCCGTAAGCGCACCGCAAAGAAGTCACGGCTGTATACACTCAGTGTTCTACAAAGCAACCAAAACACTGGCGCAACACGAATCAAAATTGCTGCCGCCTTGCAAATTGAGAATGATCCCAAGATGACATACTTAAACGTTTCTAAGAATTGGTGCTATAAAGAAAGAATGTACACAACTCGTACGAAAGTCATTGCCGTACTCATTTCAAAATGCCCAACGCAGCCTATCGACGATTCGTTCGTCAACATTTCATTCGTCCACTCAAAACACACTCTCTGTTCTAATGACCGAATAACTAGTTTCGCTCGCTTTTCCGGCCAATGCGGAGCACAGTGCGCCGCGGGAGAAAGGCTCACCTCCGCGCCGCGGGACGTCAGCGACTTTCCTTGGCACCGTCACGGGCACGTCACCACCGGGAGACCTCAGCCCCTGCCTGAGTTGAGCGCGTTGCCTTTTGGGGAGACACCGGCCAGCAAGAAGTGGCGGCGCAAATTTCGTCCATTCATCATTGCCGATTGCGTTACCATTAGCATTAACATAGCTGACCCCAGTAAATACATTTACTCGCTGGTTTGAATCCTGAGTCTGACAAATATTCGTTAAATAATGCAATGAAAAACATTAACTACATATTAACAGAGGCGCACATAACTGGCTCGTGGAACTCTGGTCCCTCCCCACAAATGGCAATTATACATTCTAAAAAAATTAGCTTTTACTAATCGTCTATATACCGAGCAATGTAGTTCAGTGCGCAGAGCACTGACTTCGCAATACGGACGTCTAGGTTCGATCCGCGGGCCGTCCATCTTGACCGGGGTTTTCGTGGTTTCCCTCGGTCAGACGGCGAATACCACCCAACCCAACCACCCAACTGGCACCTCCCACCATCATACTAGTCCTTTCACCTCTCATCATCACCCTCACACTTCATTCAGCATTCCTTGTAAAAGGCAGGAGGCCCTTGCCCTTAATGGGATTTTACGTTAATAATAATAATAATAATAATAATTAAATTATTATTATTGTCTATATTAACGATAGTAATTCATTCAATATAGCAATGGCTCATTTCATATATAAAGTTTTATTTCCAGCATAAATGAAAAATTCTTCGAAAGTAAACATCAAGTCGGCTCGACATATACAACTATAGCGCTCCCCTCGAGAAATCCTGGGTGCGCCTCAGGCTACAAAACCACAAAAAATCTTACATTTTAACAAGTTGTAAGCGATTTAAATAAAAAGCAGCGATGTAAGTAAAAACAGCCTTATGATTTAAAAATAAATTAAAATGAAGACTATAATTAATAACAAAGAAAATATAATGAAATCTATAATATGAAGCGAATTTAAACTGTCGTAAATGCAACCAGCGCGAAATATTATGGGCGGTAAGAAGAGAAATACACGAATTTCATTGAAAAAAAAACAGAATATGCTGTATAAGCCAATCAAATTCAGAACTAAATGTGCACTGATAAGCGCGAAAGAGGGAGGGATTTGACCCGAGATCACGGCAGGACCGAATCTTAGATTGTAAACAATAAGAAAATAAAAAAAGATAGGCAGAGAAAGGAAAAAAACAAAAGGAAGATAGAAAAAGGAAATGACAGGAAAGAAAAAATGAAAATAAATTAAAGGAAAAAGATAAAGGAAAAGGAAAAAAAGAAGGAAAAAGGAAAAAGCGAAGGAAAAAGGAAAAAGAGAAGGAAAAAGCGAAGGAAAAAGGAAAAAGGAAAAGAAAAGAAAGAAAAAATAGAAGAAAGGGACGAAAAAAGAAATAAAAACTAAATATAAAGGAAACAAAGTTTTAAAAAATTAAAGAAAAATAAGAAAAAAGTCCAACGAAAAATAAGAAAGAAAACAACGAAGCGATACACGGTACACAAACCTTTCCTCGTCTTTGGGTTGAACTCATTGGGCACACTTAAATGGATGTTTCTTAAGTGGCTGTTTATTATACACAAGCAACCCTTACTCTCGAACGAGTGTGCAATGAGTGACAACCCATTCGTACAAGGAAGATCCGCGGTGTCCGCTTTTATTAGATGAACATGATTTCGCAAAATAATTTGAAATCTATATACAACCACTCATTCAAACCGTGAAATGGTGAAATGTAAATCAGAATCCATTGGAAAGTGCAGTTACGAACGATCTCGAAAGCGCTTAAGTGAAGTTGGACGCTCTTGGTACGAAAAGTTTTGAATATTTATACTTGGTGATCACTCAGCAATAACATAGCTGGTACAAATGACACATTGCTAATTTTCCGATCACCTAAGGACACATTCATTATGCTTTCATGAGAAATGTCTAAGAGGAACTGTCCTCCGCAAGTGATCACTGTTTTAAACAGTTGTATAAGGACTGCGTCATACATTATGAGTGGATTACAAATTCGTCCCTTTGTCTTGTGAAATTCTCCAATGTTCGACCACCTTTAAAACCTTTTGCCCTTAAGTTATTAAAAAACATTTTTTTCAAAATTAACTAATCCAACAAAAAATTGTAAAGAATAATATTTAGATATCGTCACACAATGATTTAGTTCTCTTTACTACAAATTTACTATAAATTTATATCACATGTATTGTGTTTGATAAAAAACAAACGAAGTTTATAACGTTTTCTCATTTTTAGTCCTGTAACGGTTTAATTAAAATGCTCAATTGAAGAGCGGACCATGTTTATATATGAAAATTTTTGGGAAACAAAATGAAGTCGCTTTTGAAAAGCTTTAAATGTTTTCGAAAATGTGCCATTGTAAGCTAATTTACAATCGAACACTTTTGTGATTTTGAGTATCTTCATAGATGATATAAGACCATTTTTGTTCACATATGCATTAATTTATAAAATATACATGGAACCACTCATTATCGATATGCGAAGTGTTGAAAAGAATCTTATGTGACATTTTTGAATATAAAATATAGTCAAATGGCGCTCGTTTCATTTGATTTATTTTTGTGCTCGATCTTAAAAAAATAGAGAAATATTTACAGCCATTTTGAGAATATATTTTTACACATTTTTATGGAAAATTCTCAAAACTAACCAGATATATGCAGAAACTACAAATATATTGAAAAGAGTACAGGAAATAATTTCAAATTCGAAGATTGTTCAGTGAATTACATTCCAAAAACGTTAAGCTTAATTATTTTTTGGAAATCCAGAGGTTCTGAAAATTAGTCGCACACCATTTTTATTAATTAGTGTACTTTGAACTATTCGAGCAGAAAATAAAGAGAAAAAAAAGTTAAGAAAATTTGGAAAATCTCGTAGAGGCTTCATGATAAGTAGCCCCAAAACGTACCGCAAATTTTACCACATACAGGAGCTAGAAAATTCCACAATTTTAGTATATGACGCCGACATGTGTTTATCTGTTGAAAAATTTGCAGTGTTTAATAACTGTATCTTTCTATGTCCCAGATACGAGAAATCAAAAAAAATTAAAAACTAAATCGGAAGAGACAAAAGAAGAATAAAGAAAAATGAACGGAAGGCCGAAAAGAAGAAAGGAAGAGGATTGATGGGATCAATACTAACTGATGAAAGCATTATCCAAAAAGGGACCATACCGCACACTCCGCCGATTCCGACCCCAATCCACAAACGACATACGTGCAACCCACACCCACGTCTCGGGTCACAGGCCGCAGACCTCGTATTCGTTTTCACTTCGATTCATAACTCCTCAGTCCACAACCAATATTTCGGATTACAGGCGGAGAATTTAGTGATTCTTGGCGGCCCATCCCATAGGCCACGGGCGGGCGCGAAGGCCACGGGCGCCTCGTCGGCCTCTCGTCCGGGGCCTGGGCCGGCGGGTGCGTGGGCGATGCCGCTGGAACCCACGGCACCCGAAACCCACGGGCCGCGCTGCCCGCTCGCGCGCGCCGCCGCCGCCGCAGCGCGGAGACTTGATCGACGAGTCAGACAGCGCATTCATTACTCACACGATCGGTTCCCACCTGTAATTTATTAACGTTTCATTTGAGGCCCCCTGAAATAGCCGCTGAGAGAAACGACGTCACCGGCGCGGCGCTGCGCGGCACTCACCTCCGCCACCGCCACCGCGCCGCCGCCGCCGCTGCCCCGCCGCGGCTCCCGGCACGGCTCGCCAACTCAAACATGAGACGATGGCGGATTTCGACACTCGTTTCGGAGTTGGGTCGAATTCAAGCACTATCTTGGGGACATTTCTAGTGAGCGGTTGCTCTGATCAGTAGGTTTCCATGGTTTCTCTGATCAATATACTAGGCGCAGGCGCCGGAGCAGTACCCTACAAAACGGGCTACGAACTGCCACCTTTGTTCTCTCCGCTGCACTACCACACATGTCGGGAGACCAGTCACGAGATTAGAGCTTGTCGCGGCTGGTGCGAAGCCCCATGGGGGAGGGTACCTGAAGAGGGAGATCCACAAGTCGACATGTATCACATTCTACGATATCACATTCTTCGATATCACATTCATCGATATCACATTCTTCGATATCACATTCTTCGATATCACATTCTTTGATATCACATTCTTCGATATCACATTCTTCGATATCACATTCTTCGATATCACATTCTTCGATATCACATTCTACGATATCACATTCTACGATATCACATTCTACGATATCACATTCTATAGACGGAGGAACACCGTCATCTATCTGGATATAATACGCAATACAAATGACCTAAGTAGTTGTCGCACCCGAAAACAATAAATAATCATTCAAATACTCGACTCACTCGATTGTAAATGTCAATTGAATGCCTCATCCGATGTTTGCAAGCATTTTCTTTATTCCCCCCCTCGTTTCACGTGAGATCACTGGGGGCATCAAGTAATTATGTTTCGAATTGCAACAGCATGGACTGATGGTATTAGAATCCAAAATCGAATACATGTCATATATCAATCTAGCTATCCCTTTCTAGGAACCTTCTGAAGGACAAATACTGTGAAAAAACGAAACAAAAAAGGCTGGCGTGAAAATGAGTTTCCAGCGTGTCAGATGGTACAAATTTAGTAGAAACTGCAGGTGATGACAAGTATTTGCCTCTTTACAAAGTCGTTGCACATAAAACTTTGCACACTTGTACTACAATCATAAATTTACGTTAGATTGATCGTGAATGTGCTCACATCATTCCCAATATGGAAGTAAAATTACTTTCATTTTAATTGCATGTCCAGAACACAGTCCTTCAGTGGGGGCTTTCAACTAAAATTTGTTTTCTACTTAAACGGTAGTCGATTTTTTTTGTTGACGAATACAGGAATTATATTATTTTATATCGTATATATCTACATTGTTCGTCAGCCAGCTTTATTTCTCCACAGATCATAAAGTATTAATAAAACGACTCATGAGACATGTCACAATGCCTCCGAAAGTTTCCTCCTTGTCGCGTTGAGGAAGGGCAAGGGAAGACCTAATAATTACTTCACTCAATCGTTTGGCAAAGAAGTGAGTCAATCAGTATATTTAATCACCCGTAAAATTAATATATATCTCCGTCTGGGAGCATCACGTCTTCACAAACAAGGACGAATATGATTTTGGAATTTTGGATGAATGGAGTTTGTTGTGACTATTCGCATTTCGTCTCAACCCGATGGACGGATATGCCATTCTGAGTGTTTAGATTAGTATAAAAGTTTAGTCGAATGATCAAAGCCATAGAAAATTTCAAATGGCTGAAGTAGATCTCAGGTAGGTGACGGTTGCCGAGTAATGATCTCCATATATGAGCAGTTCAGCAAAAGATTGTTGATAGACTGAAGACTCAGAATCTGGCCAATTGACTATCTCTCGATGGTGGAACGTTTAAAACGAAGAAACAAACATTTGGGAACATCATAATAATTAATAGTGTAATGATTCGCGATATGTAGCGATTATTTAAAGCCTGGATTGAGTATGAAATATCAACATCTATTATATTGTAGGAATAACATTATTCATTAATGGATAAAAATCCAATTTCTGTGGGGCGTATCGATTCAAGGCAGGTAATACATTCGCATCAACGTCAAGTTTTCAGTTGAAGAGTACGCACTTATCGTATGTTGTATGTATTTTATGTATTTTTCTAGTGTACATCCATTCCCAACTCCCAACCCAAAGTATAGAGTCTAGAATTCTAGAAATTTAACCACGTGCACGGGAATGTAAGTTTTATATATATTTTTGAATCACGAAGAACATAAACTCTTACTTTACGATGAAGCGACTCCTTGGATGGCATCAGTATGATAGATTTTTCACCCCTGACTAATGAGTTTAGAATTCCGATCGATTCCATTTGTAATGTGTGGTGAACAAAGCTGGTTTACGATAGGTTTCCTTGGGAGTTAGTTTTTTTAAACTTCTTGTTAAATACGATGTTCTAAATAGAAAGAATTTAAATATCTCTACGAGTTTCTAAGAAATGTACGCAGAAACTTTGGACACGAAGCGGTATGTCTTCTCCCAGTTTTGGCGGCGACTGTGTTATTGTGGTGATAATGTATAGACACGCCCAACATACCGATTAGTGTTGTAATTTCTTATTTACAAACTACCTCATGAATAAACAAAAGGTGTCGTACGTCGTGGCATGAGAGGGCTCGTGCGCTGGCTTCCATCTCCTAAGTCCGTTTATTCAATCCCGGCTGGGGAAGGGGGGCAGTGGATTTTCGAATGGCGAAAATTTTTCAATGTGACATGTCACTCTTGAGCCGTATAAAAGGATTCTGCCAGTTGCCAGGCAAATTTATCAAACTTATATTCCGTTCGGTAATAGTCTGTCCTTCACGAGATCTCACTTTCTACAGACCAAGACTGTGGACTTTAACGCAGACCGACATTGGCGGAGGAAGTGAGTAACACCCGGATGCTGCAAGAACTACCAGCGACGAGGCGCGCATACTCAAAACATCGCTTAGATCCGAGCCGGGTAAGCCTCAAAAGAAAGCCTGGATCGCAAATATGGTCGCGAAATGGTCAAAAATTGCCAGTCCTCCCCACCTTCCCAACTATCCCGAATGCATAAATAAAAATAAACGAGATGCACGTTTCAGTTCTTTTAAGGTTAAGTATGAAGTCGATTATATTTTTGAAGACGTTAGCGCAAAAACGATGTGGGTGGCGAGATATTTTCCGCTATATTAATGAATAAAAAGTTACGTTTAGTCTGAGCTTTACTTACAACCAACAATGTAAAGGATGTGAGTTTACATTGCTGCAAATTATGTAGAAGTGAAGCATATTCCACTTCTACCGTATTGCATAATATACAGAGAGATTTCCAATTTTTAAAGAATATTTGATGAACTTGCGTACGGTAGCAGATCAAAGATCTTATATTAATTTCTTCTTAATGAAGGAAAAAATTTTCTTGATAGGAAGTGATTTTATAAGTTGAATTTTCCTATCATCTCAAAATTGCAACCGGGAGAGCTGACTCAGGGCATCAACTAATGTCACTGCAGTGCCTTTCACCGAGAGGCGCTGAGATTCGAGTCCCGACGGTGGTAAGATTTTCGACACTGTCCAGATAGCGATAGGTCGAGATCTGTGGCTGCCTGGAGGAGAATTCCACCGGCCGTCTGCTCTGATTGGTTGTTTTATGTGGTTTCTAAAATGAAACCAAGGCAAAAACACACACTACACTTATGGGACTAATGCACTTATCAGTTGACGTGCCCGGCATCACTGGTAATCAATCAATCAATCAAAACTGCCGTTCAATTACACAGCGCCAAGAGATTTGATAGTTTATGAGATTAGATCATGAAGCAAATGCAGATAAAAATAAAACTGTGATGTACTGTCGTTTAAAAATGCACAAAGAAAATTTTAAAATGGAAGCCCCAAATTTGATTGTGAGGAAAAGAACCTGGCCTGCGCATGCGTATCACGAGTAACATATTCGAGTTGCCGGACTATACCGTCGCCGCCGCCGGCATTCCAACCATGGCTGGAAGGCGCCGCCGGCATTATGTTCCTCATAAAGGGCCGGGCCCCCGCCCTTATGCCCTGGCACGCACGGGTACTTAAGTCAACGCAGAAGGAAAACATCCCCGCCCGATGTACGGGATACCCGAACCGCCTCCGCCACCGTCGCCTCCGCTGCCGCCGCAGCCGCCGCCGCCGATTCAGACGGGGCGGGGGCGGACCGTGGACATGCGTAAATACCCGAAGAATGTGTCATCGAATGAAAGCACGACATGATTCGGGCTTTCTCGAACGGCCCCCAAGGGGTTTAAGTGTTAATGGTTGGGTTGGCGCGGGGCGGGGCGGGAAGGGCGGGACGCGGCGCATCTTTGTGAAGGCGGCCGCCGCAGATCTTCGGCGGAGGGCGTCTCCAGGTGTGAAGCGGTGGGAGGGGAGTGGCGAGGAGAGAGGGCGGAGCAGGTTACGAATGAGGCTCGATCCAGTCGGCGCGCGCGCAAATCTCTCCAGTGTGGAAGCTCTCATCTAAATAGGCGTGATCGTAAGTTACCACCGCAATAAATAAGTCGCGCTACCGCAAGGGTAAGCGCAGACACGAGGAAAAGACTTCGCCGCTACTTTAAATGTTGGAGCCTAAATAATACCGCAGATTAGCATCAACGAGCTCCCGATCGTTCTGTTTCTGAAGGGTGAATGTCAAAAAACAAATATCAGTTTATAAACTTGTATTACGCAAATATCAAATAAAACAGTCACGGCAAAATCCCCCCTTAGCATATTTTGTCAAAGCTCAATTACGCAGGATGACTGATACACGTTTTAGTCGTATTAAAAAGTGTATCCTAGAAAAGATGATTGAGAAAAATATTTTGTTGAGGCTGAGTGAGCCAAAAGTCAAAAATATACGGGAAAGAAATATTATGCAGATGCCTCCAAACTGGCGGGTCGGTGTACGAATTTCCAGGGAGCTTCCATTTTCATATCTTACGAAGAGAACCAATAAATACAATCTGAAGGGCCGTACAATCTGCCTTGGTTTGTAGGTTCGAGGATTTGCATCCCGCCCCGGGCATGGGTGTTTGCGTATGTTTTTAGTACGAGTTCCCCACCGTTACGCCAAAGTTAAAAGTTACAGTCATCGATATATGACCAAACAATTGAAAAGCGACCTGAGTCACTGTGACGCAGCTGACGTAAAGTGATAGTAAGGCTGCTAGGAAGAGGATCTATGCTCTTAAGTTTGACTATTCATATGTTGATTTGATTTATCAACGAGTTTATTGGTATGTAAAAGTCTACTGCACGTATACCTACTATACTACTAAGTTGTTGCCATATTTCGTAAAGATCGTTTTTCTTAATTTGTTAAAATATTTAATTTGTTGTAGTGTCATACGTCAGTATTTTATTCGTAGTTCTTGAGTCGGTTCATGCTACTGTTTGGATTTTTTTCGACATCCTTTTTTTCACATGCAGGTCACTAGTCTATTCTATAAACATATTTCCAATACCCACGAAAACTGTAAAAAACGGCACCAGCCTTTTGAGAGATGCACATGGTATTGTTCTATACTCAGAAACTCGGAAAAAATCCAGAACCAATGAAACAGTTTCTATTTTGACTGAAAAATGCATATATTTGAATGTGTCATTTTGCCTACTCTCATATTGCATGTAGAGACTGAATTCTCTAACTCAGTTCATTGCTGCTTACGACTCGCTGACGTGATGCGACGACATGTCTTCATGTAAGAGGCTAGCGGCCATTAAATATTTTCTATTCACGTATTACGTAATAGAACAGCAACACTTATTATATTCTGGGTATATAAAGAACTGCTCTACTGTATATACAGATGTACGTATGCCTACTACACTGAGTTGTTCCAATATTCATGAAGACTGTGTTAAAATATTTAATTTACAGCAACATTTTTGCTACTATAGGCCACTGTTATCATTGAATTCGTGAAGTTCTACAATATAAATTAATATTTTTAATATTTTGTTAACTTTAATAAACAAATAAAAAATTGCCTTGGCCTTGACTAAATTCTCGGAGAGGTTCACATTTATTTTGGTGATCCCTCTTCCCAGGATTTACTTTTCAGAGACGCCTGTAAACACAACTCCCGTGTAATATACACAATTGTATCAATAATTAATTTTGTAGCATATTAGCCAGGCTGCCTCGTGACATCTATTTGGGGACGCATGATAAGGGATTAGTAACAGGAAAACGCCTCGCCACAGGAGGGAGAGAAGGGTTTTTACTTAAAGCAAGCACACGGAAAAGGGAGGCACGAGGCTTTTGGGTCTCCGGTCTTAAGGATCCGAGACCCAACCCTCATGGCCAATAATAGGGCCCAGCAGGGGCGGCGTGACGTAGGTCACGTGAGCCTCGAGTATATTAGGATGTGCACAGAGCCAGTGGGTGGGTTCAGCAGACAGTGGGAGAGCTTCGAGCGAATGCACAAATTTGGCGCCACGACGGTGCAGCGGCGCGCAGGGCTCGCGAGGCAAGTCACCTGTTGATGAGCCTGTGGAGGACTTTGTGTCCTTGGGTGACTGCGGTCAAGTGGGAGCTATGCTGTGTGCGTGCTCCGAGGTGAGGAGTGGTTGAGTGCCACGACTCGCGGCCGATTCTCAATCGGGTAAGATCGCTTCTGCGATCGAGGCAAACCATGAGTTGGTACGCCGGTACGGACTTTGTGTCCCAGTGTGACATCCGGTCACGGAAGCTTGGCTTTGTGCGCGTTTCAGATGTAGGAGTGGCGAGTGTCACAATTGAAACCGATCATCAATCGGATTGGGATCGTTCCCGCGATCAGGGGATAGCAGGTCTATCAGAGCTAGGGTGTAAAGTGTAAATTCATTGCAAATATTTGTTGTGTTTTTTTTTGTAAATAAATATTTGTTACATGAAAGATATGTGTGTGTTCGCTGTGAGTATCCATGACGTCACAATATATTCACTAGTGCTCCTGTATAATCGTCATACACCAATGCAAAGATACTACGTCCGCGCACCCTTTCATCGTTATTCAAACGCCACACGCGAGCAGAAGATTTTCTGAATTATTCTCGAGACAACTACCAAACAAGCCGCCTAGTATTGGAACGCTCTCCAATGTAATCTTCGTAATCACTATTCTAAACTTTTAATTGGTCCAGTTCCAGAGGGTGGGGAAAAGGGTGCACGGACAGCCCCCTCCCCGTGGGAACGGCGCCGAGTATCCACGATGGGGTGGGCCGGGGGGAGGGGCGCCGACGCAACCGCGGGCTTCGTGATGCGGGAGCCAACGCGCGCGCGTTTATTTATGAATCCGGGGCGGGGCGGAGCCCAGGGCGGAGAGGTCAAGGGGGGCGGGGACGGCTGTGAAGGGCAGAAAGAAATGGGAATGTGAAACTGAATTGAGAACGCCAATGGTGGGCGCGCGTGAACATGTAAAAGCACGTTTTACATGCATCTTCTTCGAAAGAGATGATTTTTCAACAGCTACTCCCAGTGTCGTCTGTTAATACTAGTTTGTTATGGTTAAAAGAGGGTTGTTGAGTTGGGGGGGGGGAAGGCAGTAACAAGGTACCGATAATGGAATGTAATCAAACAGTACACCAGACACTGACACCTATTCGTGAATCCTCTATATTGGCGTCAGCAAAAAGCCTTCGCGGTAATCCACGTGAAGGACAAGGTAGAAACATGAACCCATGGATTCGATGGCTCAATCCATTGGGAAATGCACTCTACTAAGTACGCTCTGTAGCCATCTCGGTCATAAGTACTGGCTGGGTTATATGACATGATAAGTTATGATATATAATATATTATATATTATATTAAATACATATGGTAATTTCAAATCCAATTTTTTTCATTCATAGCTTTGTAACAACCACACCCTCTCTTTCTCATTGCGCAGCCCGGAATGGCGGCACAGGGAGGTGACGGCGCGCGAAGCCACGCGGCGGACGCTCGGCGGTGCACAACGGGAAGGCGGAGGGAGGCGCGGGACGAAGCAGGAGAAAGCGGGAGCGCGGAGAGGGGCTGCGGACATAGGGGCTGCGACGCACGATTAGGCGCGTAAATAAGGCGGGGCTAATTAGGCGCTTCGCGGGGCCCTGATTTATCGCGCGTGGGGGGGGGCGAGGGGGGCGAGGGGGCTCCTCCGCCCTCTGCCTTCGAGGCTCTGCCCCGCTCAAGTGGTTGCCGCTGCCGCGTTCTCAGCCCGTCTTCACGCCGGTTTCGCGAGTGGCCGCTTTCCCGAGAGTCGCCGCTGCTGCGGTCGTTTTCTGGAAATTGATGGTCGCGTGTCTTCCTGTGGCCAAGGGAGTACGAAAAGAAGTGTTCCTCAGAAAAAAATGTTTTCTCGCTGGGAAAGTGTTGTTGTTTTTTGTTGTTATTTTCTAGAATTAATTGTTTCGGTAGGTGTTAGTAATGACTGCAATCAGCCAAGAGAGTTTTAAAGGCCAATTTCAAACATAAATCGAGTATTTCTTTTTCTTTTTAAGAAACAAACTAAAAAAGAAAGTGATTTTAATGCGGCCTTTGATCGTACTTATTTCATTCATGAGATTTCTCGCCTTTGATAGGATATTTGCATAATTTCGACACTATACTTTTCTACATAATGGATACGACGTAAAGAGCCAGTTTTTTCCTCTTACTTTTAGCAAAACCTGATGATGAAAATACACCCGATAAGTATCGTTTCTTCTCCGAATATAACAAATCCTAAACATTGTATCTCGACTTCACAACACATTCCACTCGAATGTTACCTAATATAGAAAAGCCACCCACCGACGCAGCGTAGCCTTTGACCCGAAGTGGCTAAACCCGGAACACTATCCCGCCAGTAGAACAAAAAAGAAGCGGGACAACGCCCGTGACCGTATAAAAGTTGGAGGCAGTGATGACGATGGCCATTAATCGGTGCTGATGATGGCGATGGTGGTGTTGAAAGAGACGATCCTGCTAGTAATCGTTTGAATACAAAAATCACCATTTTCACATTCATACTTCCACAACACCACCACCAAAAAAAACGAAAGTGCAATATGACTTTTGTTTAACTATCATTTATTCACCATCACGCGATGGTAGTGATGATAATGATGACGGTGGTGGTGGTGGTGGTGGTAGTGAAGGCACTGGTAATGGTGGCACTGGTGGTGCAGGTGGGCGTGGAGTTGGTGGTAATGGTTCTAGAGTTGGCGGTAGTAATGCAAGAGTTGGTGGTACTTGTGGAGGCCTCAACGGCGGTGTTGTTTGTGATGTGGTGGCGTTGGTGTGGGATCTGGTGGAGGTACTTTTGTTCATGATGGTGATGTTTGTAGTGGTGGGGTTGGTGGTAGTGATAGTAGTAATGGTGGTAGAGGTGTTGCTGGTTATAGTAGATGTAGTGGTGGTGCTAGTTGTAGTGGTGGTGGTAGTGGTAGTGGTAGTGGCAGGGGTAATGGTGGAGGCAACGGTAGGGGCAACGGTAGGGGTAGTAGTGGCAGTGGCAATAGTAATAGTAGTGGTGAAGAGAGTGTAAGAGATTTTGGTGGTGACAGTAGTTTTTGATGATGGTAGCAACGGCGGTAGTGGCTTAGGAAACCCGTACTATCGCAACGCAACGCCCACGGGCCGTCTGGCACACGGCTGGCGCCGGCGCTCCGGGTTCGGTGCCCGAGTCAGACCCACGCACTCCACGCGCCGAGAGGCCCTCCTTACACTCCCGAGGGGAGGCAAAGTCGGGGGCCTCTGTGAAATCTCTTCAGTTCGTATCTGTCGCTAGCTGCTCAGCTTGGGAAAGGAAACCAAAATTCTGTTCGGCATAAAATCAACTAAATTGACAAATCAAAATGCAGTGAACATTCCGCACTTGAAGAAATTATTCACTGTGCAGATAGTCTTGGTTCATTTGCAGTCACACTCCCAGAATTTTCGTCTGCAACTCGGCAGACAGTATCAGCAGACGAAAAGTCTGAAAGAATGACTTCAAATGGACGAAGGTTTAAGACCCCGTTAAACAATTTAATCACTGACGCTGGCCGTGAAACATATTTCCATTTATATTCCACACTTCCTAAACCTTTGCTTTAAAAGTGAAATTATTTTCATTTTGTCACACAACTTCGCCAATTCCTGAATGGTGACTTACTGCATGATACATGAGGTACGGTGCTTGGTAATCATTATAATAATTAGAGCCCATAGGTTCAGACATTAATTTTACCCAAAATAGGCAGGCATTAATTTTTACGAAGATACGCATTCAAAAAGGCATTTATTGTAGCTAAAGTAGGGGTTCAAAGCGACATGAAAACAACAAAAATTTACATTTTAAAGGAATTATTGTCAAAAATAATAATTAAAATAAATCACATTTTTATTCTAACTCTATATTAGCGCTTAACGTGTAAGAACACGATCGTTTCTCTGTAATCTTGATTTGACATGGCTATCCGGTATACGAATCTGTTTTACTCGGGACGTTGCCTTTTCGAAATGCTGTTGTGGACTCCGTTTTTAAGTCTGAAATCGCATCAGTGAAAACGAAATTAAATTTTTCTTTCTTTACACTTGTTTAATCGCCAGCTCTGCGAAGAGTATACAGAGAGCTGACCTCAAAAAGAATCGGAGGCCTTACTCAAAAGTAGGATGGGATTCTTCGTGAGGAAACAGACACTGTCGCCATCAATGAAAAAATGAAAAGGTTTGACAGGCATTACCTTTCTTTTTCATTTATATTTTGATCACAGCCTCTACATCTCCAACTTGATCGAAATCGGCGCAAGGAGACGGAAAAAGCAAAATAATTACGTAAAAGACAGAACAAGTCACAACTAAAAGAAAATGGCAAAAATAGGCATCAGAAACTAAAAGATGCAAAAAAGCCAAAATTAAAATCAACTAAAACCCCAGAAGTGCAATTAAGGGATTCCTATAGTTAAAAGTCATAAAATAGTAACTAACAAAAAAGCATTTTTCCAAACTTCCGGATTCTAATAATAATTCCAAACCTTCAGATTAAATTAAGTGAATGTTTTTACGTCTGGATCAGACGTCAGTAATTTATCTAAACGATTTATTGTTTGATTTTTGGCTGTTAACAATTATCTTGATATTAAAACGCATTTTTTCGACCCTAAAACACACTTCTTCGACATTAAAACACATTTCTTCGACATTAAAACATATTTCTTCGACCCTAAAACACATTTCTTCGACATTAAAACACATTTCTACCACATTAAAACACATTTCTGCGACATTAAAACACATTTCTTCGACATTAAAACACATTTCTTCGACATAAAACACACTTCTTCGACATTAAAAGACACATTTCTTCGAACATTAACAAACACATTTTGCTTTCCGGACATTAAAACACATTTCCTTCGACATTAAAAACCCAATTTCTTCGACACTTAAAACACATTTCCTTCGACATTAAAACACATTCTCTTCGACCTTAAAACAACATTCTCTTCCGACATTAAAACACATTTCTTCGAACATTAAAACACATTTCTTTGACATTAAAACACATTTTTCCGACATTAAAACACATTTCTACGACTATAAAACATATTTTGTTGGACTACAAAACACATTTCTTTGCAAGTATTCAATCTAATTTTACACAGGCCTAGATTTCGAATTCTGCACGATTCTGACTACCCACGTTATTATGTGGGAGTACTGGGAAAAGAGAGAAATATGCATGTTCCCCATGCGTTCAGGTCAACTTACCCACGTCCTTCTTCTCTACGTGTTCACGTTATCTTCCCCATGTCTTACACCATCTTCACTATTTGTTAATGTCATCTTTCCCAAGTGTTCACAACATCTCCACGTGTTTACGACATATCGACGTTTTACAACTTCATTAGTGTACGTCATCTTCCCCACGTGTCCGGGGCAGGACGCCCAGTTGTTCACGTCATTTTGTCCACATGTTCGCCTCAGGTTCCCCACGTCTTCAAGTCATGTTCCCCACGTCTTCAAGTCATGTTCCCCACGTCTTCAAGTCATGTTTCCCACGTCTTCAAGTCATGTTCCCCACGTTTTCAACTCATGTTTCCCACGTGTTCAAGTCATGTTCCCCACGTGTTCACGCCACGTCCTCCACGTATTCACGCGACGTTCCACGCACGTTTGCGCCACGTTCCACGCACGTTTGCGCCACGTTCCACGCACGTTCACGCCACGTTCACGCCACGTTCACGCCACGTTCCCCTTATTGCGCACATGATCTCATCATTGCGTATGTTTATCTCATGATGTACATTTTCTGGCATGTTCCCTACATTCTAACGGCAGGTTACCCACATTCCAACATGTTTTGCACATTCTCATGGCGTACACCTCACATGCTTACGGTGTGTTGTCCATGTGATTAACTGGAAATGAAAGTGGAAATGTATATAAATCTATTTGCATTTTTTCTTTTTTTATTTCGAAATTCTTTTAAACCTTACGGCGGCGGAATATGGAGTAAGCTGCCATGGCGATTGAAACCTGTAATTCTGAATAGCTAGAGTAGTGCTTGCCAACTCAATGGTCAGTGATGTCACAAAAACCTCTCCGAACGTACTGGCAGAGCAAAGGCAGCGCCCGACGTGACGCCGGGCGTACAGTGTTCCAATGATGGTACGGAAGTGGGTGAATAAGGTTCGCTTGATAATTACGTTTCTAAATGGTATTTATTATTTAAATGTTTATGATTCAATAAAAATATGAGTAATGTTAAAAAATATATCGTAGATTATTTCATAACACAAAGCAATATCAAAATCTATCGTAGCCAGTAATCCACTTTCATTCTTCTAACACACAACATTATTGGGGAAGGGTGCTTCAACATTCTAATACAAGATTTTATACAATGTGATATAACGATTTTTTTCGTCATGAACCAATAAAACAGGCACACAAAATAAAAAAAAAAATTGTCGGACCCAAAGACTTCACACACGTATATGTATGTCAACGATCGTTGTTAAATCGCGAATAACCACCGTGAAATTGTATTTTTTTTTTCTTTTCGGGGTTTATTGTCAGTCGCAAAGACTTGACACACGTTTCTCTATGTATGTCGATGCTCTGAATCCGAAGCCAGATTGCGCCACTGCATTGCGATTTTTTAAATTGCGAAAAACACATGCGAATAGTAGATTGGAGTCTATATTGGTGTCTTGTAGCATTGTAATCTACAGAAGTCAAAAGTTTTCTGACCCAAGAGAGTCGACATAGATAGAGCAACATGTGTGAGGTTTTTTGATCTGACAATTTTTTATTTTTATTTTGGGTGTCTGTGTAATTAATGTTAACAAATAGATACCCGGAAGGTGTCGCTTGGGAGAATTTGGAGTCCAGGCTTGATTATTTCATGTACGGTTTTGTTTGAGAAAGTTGTAAATCCTGTGATTTTTAGTTCCCTTTTCCATAACCTTCTATCTGCAAAATCCTTTACTCATCTCATGATTGCAGGCTATCTGTAAATTCTCAGAAATTATTTTCATCTCGCGGGTTTCTTTGGGTTGCAAATCTGAGTAATGCCTCTGTCAGTTGAACTTATTAACATACTGCAGTTCTTTCGAACACCCGAAACACTTTAACACTTTACCATTGTTACGGTAACAAAGGTAAAGAAACAATCTTCCCAAATCGAAAGAAAATTAACGGGCGTACATGGCTCTCATGTTGCCTAAAACACCGGCCAGACCCACTCCCACTGAAAAGGTTTTCGTCAATGGCGACAGCCGTCTACCCCTCTCTCCCTCCCCCCTTCGCTCGCGCTCCATGGCTTGTCGCCTGCACGCGGAGGGAAACGGAGTTCCGACGTCATTTCTCCTCCAGATGGCAAACGCTGAGCTGGAGTATCCAGACGATCCGAACCTCCAAAACTTAATAGAAGGGCCAAAACTCTCTCTCTCCTTCCCACCTACCCCTCCCATCTCCTACCCCTTCCTCTCTCTCTTCCTCCCCCTCTCCCCACTCTCCATATCCCAGCATTTCCATATCATGAACAGTTTAAAATTTACAGTGGTCCATAATTAGTGGGACAGCCGATATTTCTAAAAATCTCTCCTTTTTGCATGCTGCTCCTCTTTCAAAACAAGACGCTCACTTATTGAAATGATCTTACACAGACTTAATGGGCGCATATTCTTGAATACAAAGAAATGTATAGGTACTACAATATCTAAATATAATGATCCTTTTCATACAAAACCACGCTTGAGAGTATTGACCTTTACCTGTCTGGGCATCTATTAACCTGCCAACCCACTTCCCTTTCCTTGGTCAACCTCCAACTCTGGTCACTAACTATTGCGTTGTAGTGAATCCTTTTGACACCAGCGGATCGCATTCATGGTTTCCGTGAAGTGCAACTCATAAAAGAAAATCGCATTTAGACGCTCATTCGATGCAAACACACGCGCTGGAAAGAAACAACCGGACACTGTAAACATCAAACAACTCAGCGAAGCATAACAAAGAACACGATACCTGGCATGAGCTGAATGGGCCATTTAAACAGAATTACATTTCATCTCAATGAAAAACAACTTAGATTTGTAAACTTCAGTGTGTTAATTTGTTCGACTAACTCCCCTTCAATTTTTTAAACCACGCATTCACATTTCCCTACCTCTTAAATATCAACAATAAAACAGCGCCTTTTTTGTCAGTTCTAGTGCTCACTAGAGTTGAAATGAGGTATCTTGTAATAAAGAACGGCTACAAACTCTCTGAAAAATAGGTGTACTATAAGAAGAATAAAATTAACATAATTAACTGAAATTATAATAATTTCTCTAATAGTATATTCACATGCTATTAATTACTTAACGGATTTTACTGTTTTTATAATTCAAATTGATATGATTAAAGGTATAAATTTCTTCTGGACGAAAACCACTTCTGACCGAACAGTTTTTATATGTAGTTAAACCTTAAATATTATGAAGAATCCGTTGCTTCAGATCATAATCAACGTAATAAATGTGCTGTTTGCAATTTAGTGATCTCTAAAACGTTATCACATTGAATTCTAATTTGCTTTTTCTCGTTCATTTCCGATTCACTGTTGATGAATTCTAGTCATTGCATATGCGGATACTAAAAATGTTTCAAAAAATATCTTTATAATCTATTACGCTTACAGTTCATTTAAGCCCTCACACCTCCAGAATGAATCAATCTAGAAATAGTTAACATATTTGAATTTGAACAACTGTACTTCTTTACCACAGATGAGGATTATATTTCCAATATTTGATTTTTTGGGTGACTAACTAGTTAAACGAAGGAATACTACACGTTCTACGCCAGAATTATTTGTTAGAAAACGTTGTTACGAAACCCGTAACAGAATTTATAATAAAGATGCAGAATAGAGCACACAATTCACGCATTCGCATTACATCACCACCAATGTTGCAGCCAAGTACGACATAGTGAAAGTTTATAATTGAGTAGAACGCATTTTCGCATGACCTGAATATGAGGCAAGCCAAATCTATGAAAAATGTTGATTAACTCATCCGCTAATGTGCTAAGTGACAAAATCGCGCTATAATTGTATTGAAATTTTTGATGTAAATCAATGTGTAAAATATAAAATATTATTGTAAAACTATGTATAAGTAGAAATTTTATTTCAATTGTAAGTAAAAAACTGAGTTTAAATATTAATCATAATTGATGCCAATAACGTGTATAGATTGTGTAAGTTTTTCAAAATGTGTTTTTTCTTTATGTTCTACGTTGTTCCTTATATGTTTGTTTCATTACGAATATAGCATGTTTTTCGCAATGTATCTGCTTTTCAAAATACATAGTACTAAGAAAGAGCAGAGTCCTAACCACTATGGGCCACCCCCATGGCGTCTACACGGTTTATGATATCGAAATACAGTTTTTGCTCAACAATGCGGAATCGTGGGGCAAGCAATATGCTGTAGAAATATTGCTTAAAATGGTTAAATACATTGCGAGAAATTTAATCATCTCCGATTTTTAAATTGAACTGTACATTTTTCTCACTTGCAATAGATAGACCATAAAAAGAGAAATGCAATGATGTAACATATGTTGATTTTTGATAATATTTGAAGTATAAAACTATATTTTATGACATGTTATTTTAAATTCGACCCGCAATATTTCCTGTAGCAACCCTTGCAACTGTCGCTTTCGAGAAGGTGGCCTTGGCGGCCTCTCCCGTTTCCCCGCAACAGTGCCGAGGCGCCGCAAAGGCCGCATTCCCCAAAGGCGACAGTTGCAAGAGCTGCTGCAGGAAATGTCCGTTTAATTTAAAATCACACGTAAGAATGTCTAATTTTACACTCAAATTACAATCAAAATAGAAACATATTTGTACCATTGTATTCCTCTGTTTATGATCAATCAATTGCTGGCTAGAAAAATATAGAATTCCATTTAAAAAATCGAAGATTATTAAATTTCTCAAAAACTGAAAGGATTTCTCTAGAAAGTCTCTACAGTATATTGCTTGCCCCATGATTCCGTATTGTTGGGCGAAAACATTTGTACATCGTGAACCGAATAGAAGTTATGGGAGTGGTCCATAGTTGGTCGGACACTTCAATGCATGTTTGTGCAGTAAATGTGTGTTTATAGTACGAGTATTATATATGTGTGTAGGCGTACAGTATCCATGTGTATTAATATAAGTTGCAAAACAGAAAACCTACTTTTTATGCTAGGAATTGTAATGTTATTTAATGGCATTTTCATGTAATGGTAATATAATAACAAGTCACACTTCTTGAAATTAATGTCATTGTAATAAAACCATGTAATAAAATGTAATAAAACTGAAGTTGTCACAAGGTTGATGCGACCAAAAATAGACATGACATTCATCTTTCTTAAAGGCAATAAATACTATCGTATCAGTACAAAGAAATGGTTTACGAAATAGTTAAACGATTTAAACATTAGCAGCCACCGGGCAAACGATGAAAGTATTCATTGACAACATTCTAGTGACATATTTCCGTTACGTTAGATAAGTATCACTGCTCCATATGATGAATTACATGACTTACCTTAAGAGATATGGCACTGATCCTTCATTCCGCGGTGAGCACCTGATGATAAGACTTGACCATATTCGATAAAAATTCGTATTCGTATTTACCATAAGGCAATTGATAGCACACATGTTTACTCACAAATCAGCCACTCATATTTTTGCTCCTACTGCACCAAAAACGTCGATAGGCTAAGTACCTTTCTTTATGTAACACTTCAAATTAGAGCGATGTTATAAATCATTCTGACAAGTCGCTGCTCGACCCTCGAGTAAAAGCAAAATTGTTGGAAAGGTACTTGTAGATATTGTAAGATTAGGATTAACGCTCGCATAGCAAAAAGTAAATACGTAATTAACTCTAAAAGCGCCGTCACGACGGTCGTGTTCCCATTCAAAACACCATGGTAGCGGTACTAAAGTAGCAACGTGTAATGAGCGCAACCGATCAGCAACTAGCACGAGGTACCTCCGCGTACGGCTATCGTTTAGCTTCGTTTGCTAGCGAACCTGGCGGCACCGGGTTGTGTCAACCGACAATTGACAGGCTTGCAGGAACGAATTTGTAAACGCTAAAATGGAGCTATGGAAAAATAAATTGTGTTCCTGTTACGCATAAGCACTGGCGCTTGCCAAGGTCATTTCGCGTGTCGTATGTTGAGCTCTGAGGCAACTTCTACTACGCAATTGCGATAGTACTGCACCAATGGAGAGGAAAAAGGTGCGACGCCAATTTCGTCGAGACAGAGCTTACCATGTTTCCCCAGCCCCTCAATGCAAATCTGCAGTTCCACATTTGACGAGAGATGAAAACGTCAACGCTATTTATCCATTATAGAACAATAGTACACTATAGAATGGCTAGTACTCTTGGGTGCTAAAAAAACGTTAACTATTTATTTGTTACGAATAAAAATAAAGATAGGTTTTAGAAATACGAAAATATTATGGCTCTTGTCCCTTATCAGGCCCCACGTGAATGAATAGTTTCACTACCGTAAGAACATGGATAAAATGACGAACCTAAGGACGAAATGGCATCTTATAACGTAAGACTTTTAGGGCACAGTTGACGGTTTGCTACGAGTCCAGTTAGAGACCAGCCATCGGCCTTCAGCCCCCGCGATTAACATAAAATAACCTGTATCTGTGCAACGCATAATTTTCAAACATTTGATGCCCAAGTACATTCTTGTCGAATAGTTTCTTAGATAAAAACACAGAAAGAGAACTTTGAGAATTTGATGCAGAGACAGTCTACAATGGAACCGGCAATCCTAGCCCAGCATTGCTACTGTCGGCTCTTATCCCTTATCGTACGAACGTGAAGGAATCGTCACACTTCGGTGCAATCATGGCGAGCGATACCACCACAGGCGTCGTATTTATAACCTCATACGTACTTTAAATGGACAGTGACACTTCGCTACCCGTGTTCAAATCGAGTGACGAGACTCCGGTCTTCGGCTTACGCGGTTAATATAAAATATCCATCACGCGGTGCAACGCATAGTTTCCGATGCATTTTCTTATTTTGTGATCTATATTGTATTTATGCAAAAACTTAACTGCGGTTTCCACATTAGAACAGATTTCTGTCAACCGAAATAAATTTAGAGCCGTTATTCCCGTCGTTGTCTTTAAAATTACGTACACAGAATGCACGGCTCCCGCCACCCGTTCCTCGTTTCGGTTCACCGATCTCGGTACGATAAGGTGTAAGACTCCCGCTGTCTCTGCAGCGGCTCTGTCCGGGCGGTTGTAGGTTTTTGTCCCAACGGCATCGAGGTCTCTATACTAGCTGTATATCCAGGTCCAATTCAGCCGCTGTCTGGAGAAGAATTCTGGCGGATGGTTGCTCTGATCGGAAACTTTTCATGGGATATTCGATCAATACCAAACATGTGCCGGAGCAGTACCCTACAAAACGAGCCACGGACTGGTCACGTAAATTCCTTCCTCTTCCCTTTCCTATCATCTCCCCGCAATCACCCACACTTAGCCTTACATACAATACTTCCACACGTTGGAAGACCTGACTGAGCGATAATTGGGTAATATAT